>JAGXOD010000014.1:2112500-2348889 GCA_020368025.1 Brachyhypopomus occidentalis
CTCCTCTTCTCTTGCGGCGTTGCTGCGGTGACAGCAGCAATAGTGGATGAGGAAGGAGAGGATGACAAGGAGGGAGAGCACTAGCGCGATGGCCGACAGGCTGGAGAGCACCAGAAGGGTCTGGGGAACAGGAGGACAGAGGCAGGAGAGGAAGGACACAATGAGGACAAACACAGTTCCCAGTTCTCTAGTTCCCAGTTCAAAAGACCCAGTTCAAAAAAGAAAACTGGTAGAGTCCCAGCACAGCTTGGTCAACACAGCTTAAAATACTCCATGTTACTGAACTACAAATGAATGAGATGTACAAACCTGGCGGATTTAAGTGAACGTGGACTAATGGCCTTTGTATGATTACAATGGATGTCGACTGAATTTAACAGTTGTTGCATATCTTATTGGAGGATTCAGAATATAGGCCACAAATCCATTGCATTCAGACACCAGAATGCAGCCATGGAATTCAGCATTATATAAAATGGAGACTGTACTTTATTTCATTGGCTGACGCAAAGTGGAGACTCCAGTGCTCTGCTCCAATCAGAATGAAGGAGAGGAGACAAGTAATTACTACACATTCTTGGGCTTGCGCTGTCAACCAAACACACATGCACGCACACTTACACATACAAACAAACAAAATGTTTCACAGATTCATATATTCCACACTCACAGTTTCTCTGTCCGTCTTCCCGCTGTGTCTGTCTCTGTCCCTGTCTATCTTCACGCTGTGTCTGTCTCTCTCCCTGTCTGTCTTCCCGCTGTGTCTGTCTCTCTCCTTCTACTGCTGCTGTTTGTTGGCCCATCCCCCAACGCATCCATTCCCTCTCTCTTCTCTCCTCCGTTCCCTATTTATTCCCATGCATTCCCTCTCTATTCTCACCCAATCTTTCTGTTCTCTCGTTCATTCCCTTATTCTATTCCCATTTCATCTCGCTCCTCTCACTCATTCCCTCTCTCTTCTCTTACATATTCCCTCTCTCTTCTCTTCTGCCATCTCCCTGCTGCTCCCCTCCCTCCCTGCATTCCCCCTCTCGCTTGCTTTCGCCTTCTCTTCCTTTCGATCCACACCAGTGGATCTCTATTAATAATATGTGACCTACATAAATACGTCCACTACTTCTCTTCCTCCCTCTGTCCCTCTCTCCCTCCCTTGTTCCCTTGTTCCCTCTGTCCTTCTGTCCCTCCCTAGCTCCCTCGCTCTCTTCCCTACTCTTTCACTCTGCCCCCCCCCCCTCATTATCACTCTTGCCTCTCTCTTTCGTTCATAGACAGGCAGAAGGTTCCACAGACCAGAGTCAATGGCACTGTTTCTATCCCCCCATGCATGTTGGGTTTGGGCCTTTAAAAAACTCCCTTAATGCCAAATCGACATCAGACCACTCCGTAGAACCACATCCTGCTTCATAGCTTCAACAGGACACTGTCAACAGGTCCAGGTCAGTAAATGGAGCTCCGTCCTCAAACACAACCCCTGTGGAGGCCAGTGCTCTACACACTGGGGCTCTGCAGTCAGGGTGGCCAGCGCTCAGCACTCAGGCTTTGCAGCTGTGTCTTTGAAAGCAGAATTGCAAAGTGTAAATCGGATGGAAGCACAATGGACATCAAGAGAAAGTATAGGTTTGGGGGGAACATCTGTGCTCGCGGCACCCTCCTCAGGAAACGGCAGAGACGGCATAAAGGATGAACATCAGCGTTGTGTACAAATGCTTTACAGGCTATACTGGTCAAAATGTCATCGTCCATAAAAAAAGGCTTTAACACTACAGTCAAAGGGCCACAGGACGAAGTAATTAAAACAGATGAACTGTCTATAAATATTCCTGTAATGAAAAACAACATTGTGTGTATTATTGTACATTTATATTTGTTTGCTCACAGTTGGTTAATCACTCAATTACTGTACATTAGACCACTCTCTCTTGTAGGAAATAGGATATTCCTCTCTAGACTTACCTACTGTTCTAATATGCATTTAGTGGAATGTACCACACTTATGCTATGATGCAGTGCAGGCTTGTTCTTAATGGCGTGAAATAAAAATTACATTATTATTCAACAAATCTTATTGTTGGAGGAAAGAGAGCTATGTCTTTAGCTTTCTTCCCTGTTCACTATTATATTTCAGCAAACAGAAGGAATGTAGAGAGAGAGAATGAGAGAGAATGAAAGACAGAATGAGAGATATAGAATGAGAGAATGAAAGACAGAATGATGCTTCTCTGTCCTGGAGATATAGAATGACTGGCTGTGAACATGTCGGTTTTGCCTGTACCCATCTCTTGGTCCCACATCACCATGTTCAAATCTTGACAGAATGAGAGACAACCCAACTATTGGAGGAAAAATAGACCCTGAGACTTAAACCTGTTTAACTAGCATGTATATTCTGACTGAACACTCTGCACTGGATAAACAAATCTGTAAACCCACTGGCACCAACATGTCTTGACAGAATGAACGCTGCACCCTGAGACAGAAATAGCATGTATGTTTCTCTCTGCACAACAAATCTACCCACTGGCACCAACTGTCGAGTGTGAACGCTGCATCCAAGAGAGAGAGAAAGAGAGAGAGAGAAAGTGAGAGAGAGAGAGAAGAAGGGGTTCAAAGAAATGAAGGGAACCTGTTGGTACTCCCAGCTGTCCGGCGTGAACACGTTGTCTCGCATCTGCATGGTGAGATCGAGGCGTGGCAGAGCGTGACACAGCCGCACCCACATCGACGGGCTGTAACTGGGCACTGTCGCCATAGCAGCCATTAGCCCTGTTCAGCACCTTTGCCCCACTTCACAAAGAGGGGGAGAGAGAGAGAGATAGAGAGAGAGAGAGAGAGACAGAGAAAGAGAGAAGATATACTTCAGAACTAGAGAGGAAGACATGCAGATGCATAGACAAAGACTAAAACCCTGCACGTGAGGGCCAGGACAGGGGGACACAGAGAGAGAGGTGCAAGGAGACAAGAACAGGACCAAGAGGAAAGTAGGTTAAGCAGATAGACTGACTGCCTCTGCAGCTGTTACCAGGCTACTTCTACACACGCACGCACACGCACACACACATGTATACACACACATGCATACACACACTTTTGCTGATCATGGTGGGCAGAACAGAATGGATTAAGAGATCAAGGCATGTCTGTTTAAGACAAGACTTTCCCGAAGGTCCCATTTACTCTTCGTTTATATGCGTGTTCCATCTGTGCACAGAGATGTTTTAAACAGACTCTCTGTGCCAGTGGGATGTGCCTGAATAGGCATATCATGGACAGGTCAGCATATTTCAGTCTGGAACTGAAAACTCATCCACTGGCTGGAAAATCAGTACTTTTGCATTTCTGTGTACATTTCTGCGTGCTTGAGCAGGACTTGTGCAAGACTAATCAGGCTTCGAATGGTCCAAAATGTTAAACTTTGATTCAACTCTCAAAACACGAAGAGCATTGTTGGATACAAGCAGTATGTGCCCATGTCATGGAATCCATCAGCACATGAAATGGCAAGGACAACACTGGAGTCACTTCCTGTTCAGATGTTGCAGATAGTCATGTGACCATCCATGTGACTAACATTAATGAGCAAATCTAACAAGACAGATAAAAATGATGTTACATCCATGAAGGCATTCAAAGGGGTGTCTGGATCTTATCCCTCCCAAACTATCCCTCCATCGCAAACAGAATTTCAAAAATCATATTACCACCTCCACGTATTAACTGCTGTACTGCAGTAAACAGAAGCACAATTTTAAGATTGTTGAAGTGACTCTTATTCTCATAAGAACACAATTCCGAACATGCCAGATTGTGGTTGACCTTGGTGAAGTAGATCAGCCTTGTAGCATCAATGCCAACTGGTGTCATACCATCTAATGCCACCTAAAACATGGTGTACTGAAATAAATCACTGTTTGGCAGCCGTTAAACATCCAGCGGCTGTGAGTGTCTCTAAGCTCTACCGCCACCGCCGTCAATACAAACACTCCCACATGGCTCGACATGATTAATTTTGTCAGCCTGTTATCGCGGCGGAGCGCATTGCATAACAGAAGGCAGCGAAATGTGAGCTCAGTTGCACGTGACAGATCGACAACACGAATCTGAACCAAGCCCTACGACTTCAACTTCATCTTCAACACTAAAATGTTTTCTCAGACACACACACGCACACTAGTCTTGCGTCCTTTTAAATCTAAACGATGATTTGTGTTTGCGATGAAGAGTGTATACCCCTATGCAAAATGCATTAATTTTGACCTTTCATAATAATATAACTGCAGCAGCAGCAATTGAATAGAAAATGAAAAGCTTCATAAATGCTCTTAAATCATCAACGCTTGCTGATGGGATCATGAATCAGAAAAGAGCGCCATAAAAGGCAGTGATCAGTGCATGAGGTAGTTATTCATACAGCATTAACATTTTAAAAGGCCGTTGCCTACAACTCTTCTCTTTGACTAATGTATTCGAGCATTAGCTGAATGAAACGGGTTGATTCCTAGTTTGGTGAAGTTTGCGCCCTTGTCCTGTATGCACCCTTTTGGGAGGAGTAGTTTGGGAGGGATAGTTTGCCCTACAGCCTTGGTTTAGGATTTCTGTCATTAAGCCTGGTGTGCATTTTTATAACCGGCCGTTCCGTTAAAACCAAGTCATGGTTCAATTTTGAGTAATGGGAACATCAATTTAATCAAATGTGTAGAGGTAATCCATTTAAAATTAGGAGCAGAAAAGGTCGATATTGATTGCACTTTTGTAAGTGAATTGTTTCCCTTTTTTGAGCACTATTCAGTGACAAACACAATTGAATTTAGCTATGAATGTCTCATAACTATCAGACAATTTTTTTCTGACGGAATTTCCTATGGGTTCATTCATATGTAGCCATTTTTAAAATAATTTATTTTTAAAAAGCAGCACAACGAAATGTTCATGTTTGAGGGGAACTGCCCTCAAACAGGGAAACACGTTTCATACCAGCATAGATGAACCAAGGGCATAAAAAGCAACATTTTATAAATATAAAATTATTTGAAACCTTTGCCTACCTGTAATTGTTTCCTATAGGGAGCTTCCACTTGTCACGCGTTTGTCAATGTATATTCAATTAGAAGCCACTCCTAGAAATATACTTAAATATACTGCTGCCCGATGAAACGCTTTGTTTGCCTCGTGAAAAAAAGCATCTAAATTTACAGGCGTTGTTGTATTAGTGAGAAAAATTATAGCAAATTATAGATGAATATCTGCTTTTCCGCTGTCCTCCACCCCCAGTTGGAGTAAGTGCTCGTTGATGGATGAGCGAACAGTCAAAGAATGATGACAATGAACGGCGGGCTTCGAGTAAGAATTCCCAAGGGAAGCTTTTACTGGACGAACACGAGAGCCTCAGGAATTCGATGCCTGTCCATCAATTTCACAACGCAGACCGACCGTACTGCTTCATCAATCCACAAACGTACTTAATCATCGTATTCGTCATCCTTGATGACTATGCCGCGCGTGGTGAATCGAGGAGCTCTCCCGCAGGTACCTCTAATTTGGAAAACTTTGACATTACGTTGTTTTCCATATAGTGTTGGTTCATACAACTATGCAAAGTAAAACAATCGTTAAGAAAATTTATGGTATGCTACAAAGGTCATTGAATTAAGATTATATTTAGAAAATATAAAACCTTGTAACATTAAACCTCCCAAAGATGTTATGGGCCAAAATAATGGCAAACCATGTGAAACTGGTCTGTTCCTTAAGGTCGGTGTGATGGAGAGTGAACTTATATGAGAGAGAGAGAGAGAGAGAGAGAGAGAGAGAGAGAGAGAGAGAGATGTGCGTGTGTGTATTGTTGTGGAGAAGTCAGAAAGGACGCTCTGATGGAATGGAAAGTCAAAGATCACCCCTTGCAGGTGAGGGCAGCAAATCCCGAAAAGGTGCTAACGCCACTGTTAAAAAGAGAAATATGCACGAGCATAAAGCAGCCTTATAACAATCAAAATAACAAACAGAAAGCAAAGCAACGAGCCAACCTAGGCTTGTTCTTCGGAACAAATCTTGCTTAATGTGATGCAAATCTTCGCAAAACAGGCTTCACCAAAATTATCCTAATTAAATTTGGGACCCCATACGGCAGGATAAATATTGGGGGCCTGACAAAAGATAGCCTACAGAGATGCTTTGCAGACCCGACTGGGTTTAACCGACAGACGAATTAGAAAACAACGAAAACGGAACGAGTGCGAGAAGGGAGAGAAATAAGAATGGCCATGAATGTGGGAGAGATGGGCAGAGAGGGAACACGTTGTTTTTTTATGTGCCGCTGAAATAAAGCGAAAGAGTCTATGTGGGGGATGGGTGGACGAGAGATGGGAGGGTAGGCTGGGCAAACGGAAGGGACCAGGAGAAAGATACTGACACTGTAGCCATATTCGGACGGGATTACATTTACATGGGTAATTTCTTTTTTTACAGGTGCTCGTTGTGTGGTTTCATTTTCATCCGATTTTATGCACTCTGAACAAATTGCATACGGAATTACCCGTTTTCACCTAACCCAGAATTGGTCTAATTGAAGTCCCGTCAGGATACACGTTTCCATTATTTTCCAGGCAGATGTCATCTCGAATTAGAATAACATGACTGCTGCTACCAGCCGTATTTAGCCTGTTAGTGTGCGGATCCTCCCTCCTGAATCGTAATGAAGTCACTCAACCATTTACTTCTGGATGGTAAATCTTCCGTTACCTGGGAGAGCATTATCCGGAGGAAACATAAACTAAACTCAACGAGAATAGCACGTAACTAAACATTCAGGTTGGTAGAAAACACAGCACATTTGAAACTCGCTCATCCTGTAGAAATGTTAATACCTCTTGGATGCAGAAGTTTCAACGTTGAGGAGTCGCGATACATGTGTCATTACAACCTCCCTCTGAGAAACGAATCCAATCCGAATAGGGGTTGTGTCTTGTGCGCGAGTATGTGGGATGAAATGGCGAAGGACATGAAATAATATAGCTATGCAAGATCTCAGTTAAAATCTGAGTGTTGCTAATACATGCGCGCACAAAGGGACTGCGGTTCATGCAATTTTCTTACTAAAAGGTTCGACATCGATTTAAGTCGATTCTTTGCAGTCTGCAAAGCAATACAATATGCCATGGGAAAGTGGCATAGCATACAATTAGAACCATTATGGCATCGCCATTATGGCATAGATTCCTTCACGTTTTAGAAACAAGGGAGAAATAATAGCGAGCTCTGAAAGCTATGTCTAACTAATGTCATTGCAAGTCCACACGAGCATGCATGCTTTGCTTTTTATGAAGAGATATATAGCAAACCTCCACTGGCATTTCTTTACATAACCCCTGGAAGACCACAGACAACACACATCCATGAACGCACGCAGGTAAAACCACAAACAAAAACAAATATAGATGTACAAGTTATGTTCAAAGTCACATGCCTGAATATTTTCAAAAGATTCAGAGTTCAGATTTTTTTCTTACTACTAAATTATTTAACACTTTGATCATAAATGCATATTATACCATGTATTACTAATTCATATCCTGTCCATTTGAACAAGTTCTATCCTGACCGGATGCATTAAGCGATTCAATACACTGAATGAAATTGTGATTAAACAGTGCAGTATCCTCCCACCAAGTGCATTTTAATCTTTCTTTCATACAGAAAATGTTAACATTTATAACAGTAAAACAACAGTATTATGACTCATGTTAATTAAAACTCATGTTAATTAAATGCAAGTATGACAATTATTCTGTAAGGTTTGGTGTTTTTTTCAAAGCTTTGGCCTCACCATTAAAATGTTGTCCTTAATAGATATCAAGTACCTAAACACAGACACTCCTGAAATAATTCTGGTCTTTGGTACAGTACGTACAATCAGGAGTGTGTGTTAGGGGCTACTGCTCCACAGGAGGTTTGCTTAATTATTGCATAAAATTGCTGCTGGATTATATGTTTATAATCATTAGGATTGCGTTCTGAACATTTCACTGTTACACAGTGGGCAACTGCACAGCACACACCGTCTGATAAAAGTCACTCTCTGTCTGTGGTGCATTGATGATACACATATATAATTTGTCCACCTCCAGTTTGCCAAAGTTCACATCCTTAGCCAATTTGATGGATCCCACCTCTTCGAACATCCTATCCATCCCCTCCCCCTCTACTTTGGCCAGGGTAAGGTGGTAGGTGGGGTGGCGTGAGTGGCGGTGTAGCCAGCCCCTCTCCCTGAAGGCCTGTTGGAGAGGAGCATTCAGCCCTTGTATGTCTGGCTCAGGCTGTGGGATCAGGTGCAGAACCCTTCCGTGGAAGTGCTTGAGCTTGGGGGTGAAGGAGACTGTGATGGGCGGCTTGTATCGGCCCCTGACGATGGAGCGGAGGAGCTCGCAGGCGGCATACACCTCAGCAGGGTCCTGGAGGATGAGCAGAGAGAGGGTGACGTGCAGCATTGCCGGGGCGACCCAGAAGGGCTCCGACTGGGGGAGGTGGGTCAGGACCTTCCTCTGCACGCGCTGGAAAGCCAGGAGAGCGGCAGGAGAGTCCACGCGGAAGCAGATGAAGTGGGTGGGTTTCCGCGGCGTGCGTCCCGGAAGCGGCTCTGGAGGCAATGTCGCCGCCGCCACCGCCCCCGGCTGCTCCTCCTCATCTTTCCAGGCATCTTTCCATTCTTCCTCTGCAGCCGGTCCTTTTGTGGGAGAGATGCAGAGTCCCTCCGCCTCTTTAGCTAGGCCAGAATCTCCAGCATCCTCGTCCTTCTCTCCATTTGTTGTGTCTCCAGCATCGATGAGAGCGCCATCTCCTGCAGTTCCAGTTATGCCACACCCTACAGACTCGTCCCGCTCGGTCCTCTCAGCCGATGACTCCTTTACTTCCAGCTCTGCATTCTCTGATAATACGGTCATTGCAATGAAGAAACCAAAGAAAGCCAACATTAAGAACAAACGTGGAATTGGCATTATGCAATCAGAAAACACATTAAACAAGCGTCGTTTAGCATGAAGATGATAAGATAATATGCGATTTATGCGGCACTGTAATATAATGTAATGTGATTTCAAAATTATGTGAAATCTGGAGAAGCCTGTGAGCCTCACCTAGCGGCTGATCCTCTGTGTCAAACGGGGGCAGCACCGTCTGCCCTGTGGACCCAAACACCCGGTCTGTGCGGCTGTCTCGGTCCCACACACGCTGGCCTTTGTAGCTGAAGTACTGGATCCTGTGACGAGGAATGGCCATTTCCTCTGAGTAGTCACAGTCACACACCTGTGAAAGCGAAAATGGACTCAAACACATGGCAATGGATACGTGCAGAATAACAATTCAGTCTTTGAGCCTGGTGAACTTGCTGTACCTGAGAATCCCATGAGAAGTCAGAGAAGGGTCGTTCTAAAACCCCCAGAAAGCGGTCCAGGTGGCCCACCACAAAGTCAGCTGGGTCCACGGAAGAATCCCATAGAATCCTGGAAATGACATCATCAGCTGTGCGCATCCGCGGCTTTTTCTCAGGCTCTAGAGGGTCGAGGCAAAAGAGACGACTGGCAGATGAGATTTTTGGGACACCAAGGAGTTATGCTTGAAAACGCAATATGCATGCTGAAAACAGTCGTCACCTTTCGTCTCTATGTCTTTGGACTTTTCCGTTTTGTTAGACTTTTTTCTAGTCCTCTGGTTTCTGATGCCTTTGTCTTCTGTTTGTGGAGTTTCACAGACTGCATATACAGACAGGCTGCTTTCATGGAAGGGGAGGAAGAGCAGGGAAGAGAAGGAGATACATCAGCCATTTTTTCAAGAGTTATGGCTATTTAGGTACCTTCTCACCTTTCATAACTTCAAGGACAAAATGTTCTAGCAAACCATCACCTGCTGCTTGAAACCTCTCCAGGGAAGATAATTACAGCAAAAACACATGATGCAGGCACTGGATGTGTGGCAGCAACTGACAATTACCATGGTTACTCAAGTACCCCACCCGACCCCTGGAGTGTCCCACACACCTATGTGACAGTCGACATCGGTCCCCAAAATGACACCTGCCCTTTAAAAAAAAACTGCAGACGTCGGGTTCTGCTGCGCCTTTTTCAGTCACATCGGGTTCTGAGTGAGAGAACAACTTTTAATTTGCATCAGGTTCTGGATTGAAATTTTGATTCAATTGAAGTATTACAATTCCATTATAATTATAATTATATTATAAATAATTCCTGTGATTTATGTTAATTTCTCATAGATGTGTAATCATAATCATTAACGCATTAGTGTGAATCTACCATTCTCATAAAAACACAATATATATATACACACACACACATATACAACAGGTTTATTCACATAAAAAGAACATCTTCATGTGACACCTACAACAAATATGATAGTTATAGATGTCACATGAAGATGTTCTTTTTACATCTTCCCTACACACGCATGCAGACATAAACATCTTTCTGCTCTCACAAGAGGGAGCTGCTGCTTATGAGCTCACTACTAAATTACTGTAAACTCTGCTCCATTTTTTCCTTTTCTATAGAACATCACACTTTAAAATACCAACCATAAACACAAGAAGAAATTTCAGTAGTTCAGCACTGTTTTTGCCTTAAAAGGTTAAGGGTAGACTACCATCACTGTGACTCCACAAGAAGGTTCACATTTTTGCTTTATCCCACATGCTAACACACCCAAATCATGATAAGAATGCCGAATACTTTAGACAGTCATATCGTGAGCTTGGTTACAGCAAAAATGTGGACTTCCCTGTGGGCCCTGAGGACTGGGTTTGAGAAATACTGTACTCATGTATTCATTGGTAGTTTAATTGATTTTTTTCCTGGGGAAGTTAATGTTAATAAAAGGTCATATTCTGTACATGTTCCAAGGAGTTTGTATATTAGAAAACGTGGAAGTGACAATAAACCAAATATTTGGTAGCCAGCTCAAATGTAAAGTAGCCAAAACTCTAAAACACAAACCTACATGTACTGTGCAGCTAAATGATCATTAGTAATAGGCATGTTTTGATCCAAGTGAAGCTTCAAACTATAATCCTCTTTCCTCTCTGCCCATAAACTCGCCATTAAACAGGACTTTAACCTTTCAGTATGTCAGCACAGGTAAAAAAAAAACTCTTCATAGACTTTGGCATTTTGAGAACAGCTTACTAAGGCTATGTTCACAATTTCAACTGGAAGTGACAAATAATTTTTTTGTTGTATATAACAAAACCCTGATTTTCAGACTTGCGTGGACAAATGTAATCCATACACTAGCTACTAGAGTGTCCAATTTGCAAGTTGTAATAGCAAGAGTTCTCACAAATGTGTTTTTTTGCTATTGGTGGCGCAGGCGACTAGTGCAAAAACGTATCGGTGTACGCATGCGTGTCGTTCGCACGTCAGACGTCACTTGCAAGTATGAATGTGAACATGGGCAAATTCGGAACTGAACAACGTGGCTCATAATATGAACGCTACATGAAAACACATAAAACATGGCCTTTTTAAATAGAAAACAGCCTAGTTTAAGGTTTGAGAACTTGATCTCATAGCACACAGCACTGTATTTGCCTACTCGACAAACACTGAGTAATTGAAAACACTATAATGAGTTTTAAAATGGGTCATTTTAGCCAATATTTCCATTAACCTTTCATAACCCCAAAAAACTAAAAACCGAGAAACTCAGAGACTTTGCGGACCCATCAAATCCAACAGAGCGTCTTTGACGAGAACTTCCACTACCTATCCCTATTACTAGCTACCCTTCTAAACATTATGACTACAATTACCTAAATAGTTGTATGATGAAGATATAATGCTAGTCTTAAATGCTACACCAATAACAATTATAGTCTCATGAAATCATATTAGTGAGAGATTTAAATAAATACCTGTTTGGCCCAAAATATCTGACTCTTGTGCGAAGGATTTCCCGGTAGTCCCACAACACTCCATGACAGACGAGGTTCTTCAGGCACCCGTGTCCCAGCTGATCTAGGATCTATTCAATGAAAGAATCGCTACCTCTTAGAAAATTTAAAGTCTTGACTACTAGCTAGATAAGAGTGGCTGCTGTAATAGCTGTTAAAACTATACTCGGGTTGTTATAAGCTAGCCAGCCTGCTGTCCTCGAGAAAACAAACAGGCCAGTTAACGAGGAAGTTCGTGAACTACAGCAGCCATCAAGATATTTTTGCACCATTACATCATATTGGATATAAACGAGTTCACATATTCAGGACTCAGCTACTATTCTGACTCATGCTGGGAGTACACCCGGCTTTGGGTCGCCTGGATACCGTAGCGACAAACAACCGTGTGGATCATGGTATAACGTGACGGGCGGCGCTCGATTGGGCTTTCCGTGC
This sequence comes from Brachyhypopomus occidentalis, assembly GCA_020368025.1. Lineage (NCBI taxonomy): Eukaryota > Metazoa > Chordata > Actinopteri > Gymnotiformes > Hypopomidae > Brachyhypopomus > Brachyhypopomus occidentalis. The sequence goes on from JAGXOD010000014.1 coordinate 2,124,892, forward strand.
CACGAACGTCCTACTGACGTTAGACCGTCGCAGATGTGGGTCTTGTAGTTTTTCTCAGAAGGCGAGTCAGTAATGCCTTTGTGGTCCAATGACAGAGTAAATGACTTTAAAATCACTTTAACTAAAGATATAACAAGCAGTATAAATATAAGGAAACTAGTGTTGCGTCGTAATGACGTTCAAATCTGCTTCGTTTATTTCTATTTAAGCGCTAATGTGAGTCACGCGCATGTTGTTATAAACACAGCGCGTGACTACCCATCACGTGACCGTCGAGGATAATGGAGAGAAGAAGGTTCCTGGAGCGGTGTAATCACAATTAAAATGGAATACTAATAATGGACTCTGGCTGGAAAAGAAACAGAGAAATGTAGATTAATTGTTATTTTTTTACCATTCACAATGATTGTGGGAAGCTATAATGAACCAAGACTGCCTACTTTTTCTATTTTTACCAGCTGCCTAAGTCACAGTTAACACATCTTACATAGCTAGTTAGCTCTCTAGCCAACTAAGTTAGGATATCTAGTTAGTTTTCTAAATCCAGGTGACTTAACTGGCTACTCAGCCTAGCTGAACGGTTAGGCTGTGACCCGTTGAAATGTTTTATTATTGCTAGTTAGTTAGATCACGGTTCGGTACTGGTTCGTTTGGGAATTTCACAGCTGTCAATAACGGTAAAAAGGTAAGTAAGATGTGCATTGTAGCTACACTTCCTAATACGATGCTTGTTAATCCAAGCTTTGTTCTATTTACGACTGTGGTCTCGTTTAAATGCATTGTAATTTTATGCACCGCGTTCAAAAGTAGTATGCAAATCGGATTTAAGTGTCAATGATTGTTTTTCAGTTAAACTCGTGGATGGTATTGCGTCTCAGGGATCTTTGGATCACTGAAATCGGTCTCGGACACCGTTGATAAATTAGTTTGCCAGGTGAGCCCAATTAAAGGAAAACCACTTAAGAAGGACATTCCACATTATTAAGCAGGCCACCGGTTTAAAGCAATATGGTAAAGAAAAAGGCTCTCTCTGCTGCCAAAAAGCATCAAAATAGTGTAATGCCTTGGACAAGGTATGAAAAGATTAGATGTTTCATGAAAACTTAAGCATTGTACTGTGAAGAGGTTCGTTGCTGATTTATGACACAGATGGGTCGTGCAGATAAAGGTGTAATGAACGTTTTTGCCAGACATATTCACTGGATTAAGAGAGTAGCTGCTAAAATTCCATTACAAAGCAGCAAACAGGTATTTGAAGCTGCTGGTGCCTCTGGAGGCCTGCGGACCTCAAGGTGTCTAATCCTCCAGACGTTTGCAGTTGTGCATAAACCTATTTGATCACCCCTAACCAATGCTCATGAGCAGAAATGGCTGCGGTGGGCCCAGACGAACAAGAAGACTAATTTTCAAACGGTATTGTTTACTGATGAGTGCCATGCAGCCCTGGATGGTTCAGGTGCATGGTTGCTGGATGGTCATCATGTCCCAATAAAGCTGCAACGTCAGCAATCATGGGGAGAGCGGTGGTAGGCCTTTTAAAGTCTTCTGTGGTACAAAAAGAAGAACCATGCCATCCGTAGCAAAATTATCTTCATGCATGACCATGCTGCGAAGAATATCTGTGTAATTGGCAGCTATGGTGTGGCCCCTATCTTCCCCCTGATCTCAACCCTACCGAGAACCTTAGGTGTATCCTCAAGCAAAACATCCATTACGGTGGGAGGCAGTTCACATCAAAACAGCAACTCTGGGAAGCTATTCAGACATTGCAAAGAAATTCCAGAAGAACCTCTCCAAAAACTAAATTGTGAAGGTCATGTGAAAGAAAGGGTCATATGTTAACATGCAGCTTGGTCTGTTGAGATGTTTTTGACTGAAATAGCTTTTGATTTCAGTAAATATGACCTATTGCTGCAAAATCACCAAATGATAGTTTTTGAATGTTTTGAAATTTTTGGAAAAAATGCTGTTCATTGAGAGATTTGTTCAATAAAATTAGACTTGATTTGATTACTTGAAAAATTATACTGGCTGTCATTTGCATGAACCATTTAGGAAAATTGGAGGAATATATAATTTGCAATGTAATGTATAGCTACTTAATTAACCTAACCTAGTCAAGTCAATTTTATGTAGTGCTTTTTACAACACATGTCACAAAGCAGCTTTACAAGCACATAGGTCCAGATCCCTAATGAGCATGACCGTGGCAAGGAATCCCTAATGAGGAGACCGTGGCAAGGTCTAGGTTGTAGATTTTTTAGCTCTTTATCAGAGAGCTAAATAAAGGCTTATTAAAGGCTTATTATTGCTAGTTATTGAGAGTTTCAATTATATTAAAATGACCTACAGCAGGGCGGCATGGTGGTGTGGTGGTTAGTACTGTCGCCTCACAGCAAGGTGGTCTGGGTTCGATTCTCGGTCTGGGCTGCTCTGTGTGGAGTTTGCATGTTCTCCCTGTGCTTGCGTGGGTTTTCTCCGGGTACTCCGGTTTCCTCCCACAGTCCAAAGACATGCATCTTAGGTTGATTGGTCACTCTAGATTGCCCGTAGGTGTGAGTGTGTGTGCGCGTGTTGGCCATGTGGTGGACTGGCGAACTGCCCATGGTGTACCCTGCCTTCGCCCGGAGATGCTGGGATTGGCTCCAGCCCCCCCGTGACCCTGGGAATAAGCGGTACGGATAATGAATGAATGAATGAATGACCTACAGCATGACTGGAAAAGTCTTCACAATGTTGTAGGTGTAGGTGTGCACCTGCGCATACTATATACTGTAGCCATTGTGATGACATTACAACATACTGTTCACCCCTCATCACATACTGAGGAGACAACACTGCCCTGCAGCACTTGGCTTTTTGCTTCAGATTGTTTTTGCGTATTTCATCAGGTTAAACTTTATCGAAAGAAAAATAACATGATTAGAAAATGCACAGCAGCTGTATTTAGCATCCCCCCACCCCCTTTAAAAAAAAAAAAAGCAAAAAATGGTGTACAAGTAGTCCATAATCCAGACCTGGTCAAGAACAAGTCGTTCTACAGTGCTGCTCTGAAATGCACCACAGTACTGCCTATGCACTCATCCTCCAAACAACCTGTGTTCCTTTCAGATGAACGCTTTAGTCGCCCTTTGTCACTTCTGTGAGCTCCATGGTCCTCGGACCTTGTTTTGTACCGAAGCCGTCCACCCGCCCTCACCGTCGCCGCCACAGCCTGGCTTAGCTGTCCTCGGTGACGTGGACCGTGAAGGAGACCGAGAGGGAGAGGGCCTCACCATGCGTGCCAACGGCTCTGCCACTCAAAGAGCCGACATGTGTGAGGTGAGATGGCGAAGCAGCGTTTGCCGTTTTCTATGTACAGCAGTACGTGTGGTCATAGCGTTCAGCAGAAAAACCAATGTTTTAATGCCCCTCCCTAACCTCGGCTCAATTTCTTCCACTGTCAGGGCTGCCGCTCACTGCCTGCTTCCCACCCTGGCTTTGTGAGCGTGGACACTGAAACTGGGATTCGCTACCTTAGTCATCAGCACCCACGTCAGCCCCAGCTCTTCAGTGTAGTGCGTCAGGCATGCGTACGCAGCCTCAGCTGTGAGGTGTGTGTGTCTGTGTGTGTGTGAATACGTTTTAATAAAACCATCAGCATTAGCAACGTAATACAGATTATCCTAAGAACTTCAGTTTCCAAAAACAAACCACATTCATATTGCAATTCAACTGCCTGAGTACCTAACTAACTGTTTTAGCATATGGACAAGCAAAATAGTCTCATTCTTTCATTTCCCATAAGCAAAGGCTGATTTTTGTATTCAGTTGTTTGGCTTGAATCTGTGCCTCACTGTGCATGTGACTCACACAGGTATGCCCGGGTAGGGAGGGGCCCATCTTCTTCGGGGATGAGCAGCACGGCTTTGTGTTCTCCCACACCTTCTTCATCAAAGACAGCCTGGCACGTGGCTTCCAGCGCTGGTACAGCATCGTCATGGTGGCAATGGACAGGATCTACCTCATCAACTCTTGGCCTTTCCTACTACGGCACCTCAAACTCACCATCCAGAGCCTCCAGAGTACAGCCCTGAAGGTACAGCGCTCCGCCTCCCAGCTGCAGGGTTGGGAACAGCACCGCCCAGGGCCCTGGAGATTACAGTTATAATGAGATTCTGACTGGCACCTGCACATCTCACTAATCACCTGGAGAAAAACATGTAGAAATCCCCCAAAACTTTTGTTAGTTTGTGTGCTGAAAATGGTTTTCACCCTGAGCAAGTTCCAGCATGTCAGCATGTTATTGCCACAGTCAGTGCTGCTTCCAGAGTTCCAGTTGCCTGCATGCATCAAAAACTTAAATCTCACCATCTTGTTCTGTTTCAACTCTTGGTTTGCATTATTGTATACAAGTGTAGATAAAGAACAGTCTCGCTGCATCTAACAACGTGCTTTCAAACAGACCCGTCAGTATTTATAGCCAGAACATAAAAGGTGGTGCCACCTCTGCCTCATTATCTCGGGCCCCCTGAGGCACATGGGCATTCAGCATGTCCTTACGTCACCATGAGATCTCAAGTAGTAAATAAATGACATCATCCACACTCTAGGTAGTGATAGAAATATGTCTATCAAAATGCCTCAGGGGACTAACGATGCACATAACTGAAAATGCATATAGGGCCCAAAGTTGACGCAGACGCTGAGTGTGTGTCCGTGACCTTTGGCTTGCAGGTGTTTGACAGCGAGCAGGGTGTGTGCCCGCAGAGGGCGGTGCGGATGAACAGCGCCTTCTCCCCCGCAGTATTCCCTCACCAGCGCAGCGGCAACGCCGCCCGCTCCCTGCCCTCTCTCACCCAGCACCCCAACCTGTGGGCCAGCCTGCACGCTTCCTTCAGCTGGTACGACGCGCACAAACACCCCCCCTTAGCCGAGCCAGTCCCGTCCGAGCACTGGAAATTGCGGTCGTACCCTTTACCCTTGTTTTGTCCCTTCTTAGCCAGTGGTAGAGGAATCGCCATCTCATGCTCGATGTGCTCTGTACACCGCAGGTTGCTGAAGGCCTGCGGGAGCCGTTTGACTGAGAAGCTGTTGGAAGGAGCCCCTACCGAAGATACGCTCGTCCTGATCGAAAGACAAACGGGTAAAGGTCCCTCGTGATCTCAAAGGGGCTAACTGGGTACATCGCATAGTAAATCAGCTCTTGGCGTGCAAAAATGACGTTAGTGTATAATGAGCAATAGCTGTCCAAAATCAGTTAACTTCCTGCTACATGTTGTTTCTGTCTTAAATCCTGAATTTCTGAGTTCTGCAGATGCAGCATTTACAGACCCATTACAAAAAATTAGGATATCATGGAAAACTTTCATAGATTATAGATTCAGGGCCCACAATTTAAATTATTTAAAGTATTTATTTGTTTATTTTTACATAATTTGGGCTTCTAGCTCATAAAAGCCACAAAAACAGAAAAAAAAAATCTAAAAAAAAAATCCAAACAAATCTAAGATGTCTTTTCTTTTTGATGCCCTGACCTATTTACTTTGTCCAAACATGTATCCAAAAGCTCTGCTTTAATTCCCATTCATGAATGTTCTGTGGATAATCGGCCTAATGGCAATTGTGGTTAGCTGGTGACATTCACTTGTACATGTGATATTCCCCTATGTCAGTCATACCAACAACTGACATGAATTAGAGGTTTAAGCAGACTTTCACATGTCCTATGAATGAGCAGGATTGAACCTTCCCGATTAGGATTTTTATCCTTATGCAAGTCTGCTTTTCTGGGAAGCGTAAGCAACAGCAGACTCCAGAAGCGAATGGCACATCTAGAATAAACCCTAGATCTAGATCTGGCTAACTTTCTTCTGCATGAACTAATGATGCAGTGACATGCAGCCAATTGTGTGTGGTATGTTACAATGTTTAAAAGGTGTAGTGATCCTTTTGATTTCCTACATAAGCCCCGCAATTGGCTGCTCTCCGTGGTCCTGAAGAGATGCCGTGGTGGTTTTGTGGGAGCAGTATTTCCAGCGAGGCTGGCTTGGGGCCCGTAACTATGAGGACACCAAGGTCCAGACCTTGGTGGTCTCTGTTTTTGGTTTTGGTTGTTAATGGATTTATTTTCAGTTCTGAAATGAAATGTGGAACAGCCAGGTTTTGATGTGGCGGTGTGTAGCCTATACTGTAACAGCATGCCTCCCTCAAACCAGCAGCAATAGAGTTTGTTGAGCTCCGAGTAGTTAGTAGCTGTCCGTTACACTTATCTGCTAAAGTACAACTAGGCTGACTGCATATGCTGCCCTTAAAATCTCCTATTCATTTGGACAATGAATTGTAACTAACCAGATTGATTTTGTATAGAGTTCAGTATTTTGAGTTGAGAATATGTTGTTGAGTAATAAATAATTTGGTAAAGTAAAAATTGAATTAGTATAACTTGTGTCAAAGCTGATATGGAAAAAGTAATAAGATAATGGAAGAGTGAAATGATTTAAATTGAATAAAGTTTAATAAGATCAAGATAGTATAAATCAGAATCTGGAACTGGAGAGTTTTTATGGTAAAAACAAGGGGATGCTGAAGTAGTCAGTGTCCCCCAACTAGCATGCGACTAGCTATGAGGGTGCCAGGGTCCAGTCTTGGGGAGGCAGCATGCTTGTATGACACTGCTTCATGGATGACAACCCACCACTTGAAGCTCAACCTCAACAACACTGAGCGTACATCACAGGAATCCCCAGTCTGTACCTTGATCCAACTTTCTTTTGCGAACTCCCGGTTCTTGTTGTCTGAAGCTGCTTGTAGCCTTGGCATAACTTTGGACGACCAGTTCTTGTTCTCAGCTCAAACCTGTCCCAGTCATTCGGTTGTCTTCAGCGCTTTCGCTCACAGGAAGCCGATCAGGTGCTTGTGCAGTGTACTGCAACTCACTACTTGCTGGTCTAGGGCCCTTCAGGTGTCTATTATTGATCCAGAATGCAGCAGCACAGCTGGTCTTAAGTCTGAAGTTCACACGTTGACCCTCTGCTGTGTTCCCTTCACTGGTTTCCAGCAGTTGCTCACATCCGATTGAAAAATCCTGATGCTCACCTACAAGTACCTTCAGTACTTCAAACCTCAAGTATGGCTCAGCTTGAAACTGCATCCTTCACGGCTCATGAAAGACAAGCATCAAGACTCATCTCTGTCTGCAGAGCTTCTTGCTGTCTTGAAATGCAGACTGAAGACTCATCTGTTTGTAGAGTATTAAAATGATCACTAATCCTGCCCTGGGAATATTGCACTAGTTGAATGTTTCTGGAACTTATTGGTTGGTACTGCACTTATCGTTGTTTGATGTTGTACTGGCTAAGATCACAAGATGACATCACTTCATGTTGCTTTGGATACGTCTGTCTGCTAAAATGATGTAAATGTGTAAAATGTTGAAAGTGGTGAACCCTGTTGAGCTCATTGTGCTTTATTGAAATTTCAACATTTATGGAGCTCCTTGAAATTTTTATCTTGGTTACAGTATCATAAAACACATGAATCATAAAACATCTCGTGAATTCCTTTTGATGTCCCGAGATGGATGTGAAGCAATGTTAAATGGTCAATTAACCGTCTTGTCTTTTTTTCTTTTTGTAGAACAAGAAGAGGAGATGAATGCTGAGGGAGTTGCATGTAAAGCCCAGTCTGAGAGCACACAGGCCAGAGTTTTCCTGTGTGACGACGATGGGAATGCCGAAGACCCTCATGGACCAAAGTTCAGATCACTAAGGCATTTAAGACAGGTATATTCATGCTGAAGTGACCTTTCTGTGACCTCCGACGGTGAACCGCCATCCTGAATGTGCATTCATTTTTTTTTTATCTTTGCTGTTCTAAACAGGTCCTCGGTTGTGCAGAGTTCCGGCAATTGGCGTGGCATGTGCTAATGGGGAACCAAGTGATCTGGAGAGGGTTGGACCGTGGCCTTATTCAGTCAGCTATTAACATGCTCAAGGTCCGCTAACCAGGAACGTGCACACAGCATTGTCTCACAGTAATGAAGCACCCTTTTATACAGGGTTCTTGATTTAAAGGATCATTTTGTAATAGCCAGACTTTAGTTAATAGCTGTCCAATATACGTAATAAGATAGTGTCTCTTCATGTTCCCCCAGTATACAGTGTAAGATACAGTGTTCCTTGCTTAATTTGTTCACAATGCAAACAGGGTGTGTAATCCTGTATGAGCCCATTAAAGTGTTGCAGATCTGTTGATTTACAGGCAGCAGTCCTAAGATAAGCTGACCACACCCATGTCTGCTTCCCTTAGGCCCTGCTCCCAGTGGGCTGTGTGCGGGTGGTAGCGTACAGCTCACACTATGAGGAAGCATATCGCTGCAATTTCCTTGGCCTCAGCCCTGACGTGCAGATCCCAGCACATGTCGCCTCTTCGGGTATGTCTGCAAAAACAAACTGCTCTGAAAAAACAACAACACCTGTGAGATCGTAGAGCCATCCTGGTATACTGTCTGTGCAGCCTGAATCTGGTTAGCAGTTTCCTTTTATGAATAAACAACTAAAAAGTTCTTGAGGGAGTGCAGAGTTCTTGTGGCTTGGTAAAGGATTTGTATCACGTGATGGTGAATCGCTGTGAAGATGATTCGTTGACTTTCTAATGCTTCAGTGATTAAGTTCTGCGAGTATAGGTGTGCCGCCACTTTAATTGCACTTTCTGGTTTTCCACACTGAAGCACTCTTGCGCTGACTTTGAGCGGATTTTGGAATTAAGACATGAATGTAATGACGGTGAGGTCCAAAAGGGAAACCCATTCTTTTTATGTCGTTTTTCAGAGTTTACAGTATTGGTGGACGTGCTAAACGTGGAACAGGGATGTGTGTGCGGAGATGACATCCTTTCACTGTACCACTTCAACATCAGTAGTGCCAATACACAACCGACTGACAAAGGTGAAGCATAGCAGACACAAAGCCTGCAGCCAGCCCGACAGCATGCACAAACACGCAGCTCACTGTTTGCTGTAATGTATGCGAGTTTGCTGTAATGTAGGCCTGTTTGCTGTAATGTATGTGTGTTTGCTGTAATGTATGTGTGTTTGCTGTAATGTATGCGTGTTTACTGTAATGTAGGCCTGTTTGCTGTAATGTATGCGCGTCACTCTCTTCCTTTCCTAACCCACAGGTCCAACCCTGCTGAATAAGATCGAGGTCGCTCTGACCAACGAGAATCTGTCTGTGGATGTGGTGTCTCACTGCCTGCTTTGTCTAAAAGAAGAGTGGATGAAGTCAGTTCTGCTTCCCTTTCTTAATTCTTTATGACTGCAGATTTTCTTTATGTTCTTCTACATCTTCTTGGTCTCGAAATCTTTTATTTCAATTTAAAATACATTCAATGGTTAATGATGTTGATTATTATTTTCATAATTCATTTTTAATTGTGCCTATGGTTTAAAGGGGTAATTTGTGTGTGTGTAATTGTGTGAAACACAATTGGCAGGTACAGAATGGTTCGATTAGGCGCTATGCCAAATCATCTCCTGTGTGAAGCTGGTGTTTAATAAGCAGCGTTGTCACGTCTCTTTCCCTCTTGCCTTAACTCCCCTCCCTGTTTTAACCCCTCCTAACAGCAAGGTGAAGGTGCTCTTTAAGTTCTCCAAGGTGGACGGGAGAGGTAGAGAGGACACGCAGAAGGTTCTGGCCCTGCTGGGAGCCACTGGCCCCGGGGAAGAAGATAATGTGCGCCTGCTGAAGTTCTGGATGACGGGACTCAGCAAGACTTACAAGAGCCATCTAATGACGGCTGTGAGAGGAGGAGAGAGGACTCTAAGTCAGTGAGAGAGCAAGCATGGAAACAAAAGCATTGTTGCTAGTGACGGAACGAATGCATGTGCATATTTAAGGACAGTTTCTCATGAGACTGCCATGTGTATATATGACTGAATGGAAAAAGCAAAAAGTAGTGGATTTATTTGAGAAAGTAAAATAGCTTTCAAAACGGGAGAGACTTGCAAAACTATTCAAAGCCCTTGCATTTTTCCAACTGGTTTATTCTAAATGAAAAATATATTTTACTATAGCCTATATATTTGAAATATCTAGGCTGCACAATAGTTTGTTCGTTAGAATAAAAATTTTGACTGCTGCAGTCAGTCCCCCAATGGTTGTAGTTATGGTTGTAGTTTGTTGATTTCTGTTTTCTACCATAAATAAACAGGCATGCCAAGCACAGATGACACTTTCTTATTAAAACAACAGGAATTAATTGGATATTTGAACCCACTGGTATTATATTAAATAAATGGGTAAACGTTTTTTAACAACTGCAATATCTGTAAAAGCATAATAGGCAGCTTGGTTATAGTCTTTTTGCTACTTTGGTTTATAATTAAACCGGTACTAACACTGAACTGTTTTAGTCAGCCTGACCATGTGTGTTTTGCTAATATTTGCTCAAGTGCATTTGTAATTCTACAGGAGTTTCAGAATATCCTGGGTTAGAACACCTCTGCTAGTGCCCGAATAAAAACATGTGGTTGGTATAGTGTAGTGAATGAAACAATGCTGCGTCTCCTGTGGGGTGACTGGGGTGTCCCAACACTACATCCAGCTACCTCTGTAACATGGCTGTAAACTGTAAGATAGGGGTGTCTGCCAAGTGTGTAAATGATCTGAAACTAGACATTAAGGAAGTGTAAAGCCTGAAAATACATTGCTTGTTGGAACATAACCAGTTTTCACTGGAGTAGAACAGAGACTCTGGCCACTTTTCAGTCCAACCTGATGAACCTCATCATGCTGGCTCACGTTAGCTGACAGGTGTGCATGCTCTCGGGACTGAAATCTGATCTGACTTCCAAATACTGTGGTGATCCTGCTAGGGCTGAAGGATTCCAGTTTGGGTGTGGATTTGGTCCATATCTGGTCAGTGCATGCTGGAAGCCACATTGTTCAGTTATGGGAATGTTTTCATTAACTGTCTTCAGGGACCTTAAGTAAACCTTTTTTTGCACCTTTACTCAGTTTTTGTCTAAAAGGCAATGCTCACAGTTGATACATTTTGCTTTGCAACTTGCTCTCAATAGCTTGTTTTGACTGTAAATACAAAATAAATAACTAGAATGCTACTCATAAATGAAAATGGTTACTCTTCCTGTTGGCACAATCTTTCAGTGATCTATTGGATTTTTTGTCTTATTCCAATTACAGCTGTATATAACATTTTATTTTAAAAGCTGCATAGAACAGTTTAATAATATATATAATATATAATAAGATGGCCTCCATGAAACTCCATTAAACTAGACAAATTTCACTAGCGTGACTTTTGGTGATGAGAACCGTGCAAGAGTATTTTCACTGGAATATGGAAGCCACGTGGTTTTGAAAGGATTATTTCCATTTTTTCCACTGGGTAATCTTGGAGAGGTTTCAAACATAGGATCCTTGGGATTTACTCTCATAAATGTTATAAGGGCCTAGAGATCAGAGATGTAATTATCTCATGCAAGAGACTTATTTCAGCCTTCATCGCAAATGACAATTAAACACAAGATAAAATGTCAACAACAAAACACTGGAGTTTCTCCTAGCGCCCAGCATGCTCATTTCACAATAAATTATTCATGTAGCCGAACGCACTTCACTCAGCTCCACTGTAACACATCAAACTTTCATTGTGGAAGCCACTACACTTTGCCTAATTGAAAAAATCTCGCAATAATACAAATATCAATTCTAAAATCGATTCTTTACCCTGTGGTACTTCTCGTGGTGAAGTACTCCCATGAACGGTTCTGTGTTGCCGGGCTACTGCTAGAACATTCCACTCCCTCGCTCTCTCAGATACTGTTCAAATAGAATACTAACTACGTGAGTCATCATTGCCGTAACAGCGTGATTTGCGGAAAACTAGCGGAAATGTATTGTTAGATCATTTTATGTAATAATTCACTCGACACGTGCAGTCCGCGCGTAATATTGTGTTTTTGAGACGCATTGTCTTGGCGCTCTGATTCTGAAACCACAATTACCCCTAAGAGCGCAGTTCGCCGTTTGCGCGTGATTGAAGGATGACATCGAATTGGGTCATTTAATGGGGAGCACATGATGCAGGACAATGACTTAGCAATTTTGTGTCTGTTCAAAACGTACCATGACGCCCTTGTTAATTCGCACAAAGCCTACGAGACTTGATGAAATCACCATGCCACATTGTGGCTGGAGTAGAAACGTAAGCGGCCATGCAGAGATGAAATTAAAAACAGACGACCAAAGCACATGCCCAGGCTTGCGCGAGGTCTTCAGCGAAAGCTGAGAAGAGGAGGAGGGGAGAGCTTGCCCTATATTGGAGGAAAGGGGGAGGAGAGTGGTTGGGGGGAGGATGTTTGAGTACAGACTTGAGTTATTAGGACTTTCACTTTTAGGCTGTGAGCTGATCGATGTTAGCATGCCGACAGGGAACAGGACAGACCGAGAGAGGAGTATAGAGTGAAAGGGAAAAGGGAAGCGTGAGAGGAACGCCACAGGAAGGGCAGGTTATTTAGCACAGATGTTCTGACACTTAAAGAAATTCGCAAAGTACCAGAGGGTCTGAAACCGTGACTGGTAATCTGGTGGCAGAGTTGAGCAGAAGAGAGAGAAAGAAAGGTTGGGGTAAGCCAGTGAAAGACAAAAAAGCTTTCTAGTTACTCAGACCGAGTAAGGCTGTCGTGAAATCACACTCATCGACGCTTTGAATGTATCGAGGTTGTCAAATAACTTAATCAGACAGAGCGCCCTGGTGGGACGTCACAAAAAGAAGCATGGGGAATAAAGACCAAATCGGCGGGTAAAAGCATGTCACGAACAGGTAATGTAACTACAAGGTGTTTTAATAAGGTTTTTGATGCGCGGAAAACCAATGAGCGATACCTGGTTGATAAAATTTGCTCCAGAGATAGGCGCTCGAGCCTGAACGGCCAGCTGCGCAGTAAAACCTGCCCTCTCTTTATCTTTCAGTACTATTGCTTCTGTCAATATTCACTGTTCAAGGAAGCGGTTGCGATGATTTGAAGAAAGGAACTGTCAGCAATCTTCAGGCCACCATCAACAATGAGAAAAAGAAAGGATTTGTGAGTAAAAAGACTAAATATGTTCTGTTGTTGATTGATGAATTATTGTACAGATTAAATACATTATACGATTTTTGATATGCATATTTTTTTCAACGTGTTAAAGGAAAGGTGGATTAACATGTCTGACTGTTCAGTGATGATCTGTTCATTTTGCAGCCTGAAGTATTCCCCAGTAATTACTATGTGCATCATCATTTCAATGCCAGCACAGAGTGTCATGACTCGGTAAGAAAAGTTTCCAGTGCATTGTTTTGCTTTTATTGTGCGTTTGTGTGAGTGTGAGTGAAAGTGAAAAACATGTTTGTGACTGTTCAATACCCAGTAATGCCGAAGCCATACTGTACCCATCATTTATCTCATCCAGCTGTGTGTGTGTGTGTGTGTGTGTAGTGCTGTGTGTTCAGTGCAGCTGTGATCCTGTCTCATTCTTGGATGCAGCTCCTGCAGCACCTTGAAAGAGTTCATCTCAAATACACATTCATCACTGAACTGAAGACTACGCTTGATGACATTTCAAGAGGGGTACCCACTATTTTCTGGATTAGTTATGACTTTTATGGTGTATAGTCTCCCTTTTATCTGTACGGTATTGTTGGTTGGTATGTGTATTTATTATATTACATTGTGGATAAAAACCTTCATGCTGATTTAGTTATACTTGAATAGGTGTACTTGAATATGAATTTGTTCTTAGTGATTAGCTGCATTACAACTGTTCTTGCACTCCCAACTGTTTTAAATTAATCTCTTTTAAATAAAAGGTCTCTTTTAAATTAACCTGTAAAGATCTCTGTCCTGGGCTTAAAATTTTTTTAAAGTGTTTCAAGTCAGAAGTAAAATGCATATGCATATCTACTCAGCCATTCGAGTCTGTGGTTATGTATAGTTTGAGGCAAAATTCCTACAAGTCTATTTACACATTAATTTATTGTTGTTCTACCACTAAAGTTTTATGGTTATGCAGCGTTGTGGCACGTCATGCGTATTCCAACAATGAGCTGTTAGTCCGCTCTATTCCCCTCGGATTCTGCGTGCTGCAGTCCCGAATTACCCGAATTACCCTGACTCTGTTCTTCCTGCAATGACTATCCTGCAATAAGGCATTGTTATCTTTGTGTAAACAGAGCTTCCAGGAATCTCCCGATCCTTCCGTCTTCCCGCCGGTACACTCCTCCCCTGAAGCCCTGCTCACCTTCACGTCGGAGCTTCTCTACAAATGGGTGGCCCTGGGCTGTCCCGTGGGCCGGCATGCCTGCGTCTTCCCCAGCCCAGCCCCCCTTTACCCAGAGGAAGAGGAGGAGGATGAAGGAGAAGAGGTCGTCACAGGCAGGCAAGTCACGGAGGAGTTGTGGCATGGGAAGGAAGGAGAAAGGGGGAAAAGGTGGATTACTGTCATCCCAACCAATGGGAATGCAGAGCTGCATGCTTTGCCAGGCCTGGTCCTGTGCATGCTTTCCTCTTTAAAAGTGCTGCTGGATGTAATCGGGAATGAGCTCTGAGGAGAAAGGTAAAGGTCACGTTTTAAGCCTGGATGGAATACTGAAGGACCCTGGCTAGTAATCTCTGGAATTCTGTTGACTGCAGCAAAACTCGGAGGGGGGTTGCACATGGTTCAGGATTCACTTTAAAGATACCGGAAACAAGCTGTAGTTTAACGAAGGAGTGAGGGATGGAGATATGCCAAACCTATGGTGTGTTTTAAGGGGCTTATTTCATTCAGAATCATTCCTAAAGATCTTGGGGTCACTGGATTAGAAGATACACAGCAATGTGTAAAGCAATCTGTTTTGGTTTTTTTCTCCAAAAAATACATTCATGTTAGCAAAATGTTGACCATTTTATATTTAAAAAACATTCTTGTAAAGAAGAAAAGAACATGAAAATCTGAGATTATAACATTGCTATTCTGGTTCGGTTGTGTACATTTTCACAAATGTTGATGGAAAAAACTCTCAAAAAGTGACTTGGAGTCCTGTTTTGCTCTTAGGTTGTGGCTCTGTGTTAAGATCACTTATAAACTGTCAGAACCTTTCACCCACTAACAAATGTTTTGCCCCATGCAAATAAGCAGCACGTGTAAAGCAGTCAGTGTGCCTGTAGTAGCTAGTACATCTCTTGATGGTCTGCTCAGGGCCTGTTCCATCCAAGGCCGACACTGAGGACGAGTCTGAGGGGAAAGCAGAATCCTTGGACCACCATACTTCAGTAAAATGAAGTGTTTGACTTCTTTGTCCACCTCTCATCACTTTAGGAAATCCATGTGGAACGTCTTAGCGTAGCTACACTACATACTGCAGTTGTGTGAATTTGCACTCTTGACCCCTGGAGGACTTCACACGCCAGTCTAGTTATTGAGGCTTCTGGGTTTTTTTTCTGTTTTTGCTACCCATTTGGCTTTTCTTTTCTGACAACAGGGCTTCTCTCCCATTTAAAAGCCCTTGTCTGGAAATAGTCACTGTCTATTGTAATGCTCTGCTGAATAGATCAATGTGAACAATTACACACAAGCTCGCTCTATTGTTTGTCTAATTTTATGTTGCACTGATCATTTTTGGCCCTTCTGTGCCTCCGTTGGTTGTTTGAGTACTGTTGAATTATGTGTCTCAAGTGTCATGTAAGATGTTCGATATGGAGGTTTGAAACTCAGAATGTAGAACTAAACCTGATAAGATTGCACAAAGCAAAACTCCCTTTTCAGTAGTATTCAGTATTAACAATGTTATTCTCATAGTTATAAAACTGTTATAAATATGGCATTACAGCTAACAAAACAAAACCAGATGCAGTATCCATGTAGCAGTCATGATAGCATGGTTAGGTTAGTGCTCAAGATGGATATGTGCAAACAGTGTTTTAGGAAAGGTTTCGCATTGTTAAAATGTTTACATGTCTTAAAATGTTGGCCTGGATGCTACCCATAATGAAGCTTACTGTACTACCACAGTCAACCTGCATTTTAGAAGAACTGGATTATGTATGCCATTTGTGCAGATGCTTATACTTTTGTTGATGTTGTTATTGTTTCATGAAATGTGTGTATATGTAAGCGTTACATAGCGTGTGTATATTTAATATACACATTTTCCAAAACATTTTTAGCAAACATCTCTTGATACTGCAAAGCAGTGCATGTACACTCAATTTCAAAGACTATACTTCCATTTGATATATAATGATTTGTGTGGCAAGCCTGGTGCAGAATGTGCTTGTGTACTAAAGCACTGTGGGATGTGCCGGCCTGAGGAAGAATACATGAAGCCATGAAAATGGAACAAAGCAAGCAGTGTTTTTATTAAGTATAACCCACACACCTAAGATGGCCCCTGAGACGCAAATCATTTGAAATAAGATACAGTGGAGGCAGCACCAGTTCCATCTTGGTTGTGTCAAACTCAACCCTTCGTCTCTCATTTTATTGTCCACGTCTGCAGTTCTGTCTTAGCCAGGCACTGGTCATGTTTAGCTGAGGTTGCATCCATGGCTACATGTTAACATGTTGGATCTGGTTTGGTTGGTCTGATTAGCCATTGCCACCACATAGTGCCGAAACACAATCTTCTGAAGATGACTACGACACTTTCTGTGTTTTGAAACATTGGTTAACAATGACTGGATATGTGAGTTTTTATGTAGTGTGTTATCTTTGGATACATGCTGCGAGAGGGACAGAGGGGGACTTGCATGTGTGTGTGTGTGTGTGTGTGTGTGTGTGTGTAAGAGAGATGGGTCACAGCTGGATAGGGATGTGCATATGATGGTACAAACAACAAGAGCTTAACAGAATGCTATTGTTCACATGCTGCTTCTCTTCTGCAGTCTGCAAAACAGATCAAACAAACCCACACACAACAGAGTATGTACACCATATTCACACATACAACTAGAATATTATTCATTTATTCAACCAAATGAAAAAAAAGTTAGATGTACCGTAGAAAGCCTTTTAACAGCTCTGTTTGAATTGCATTTGTGTACAGACATCATTTGAAGGAAGTGCTTTATTTTGAGTGGGAAACAAAAGGGACATGTGATGGAAACTGTCTAAATAAACCACCACTTTTAAATTTTCTCTAGTCTGCAGTCATCTCTGATCATAACTCATGTTTCTGTTAATTGCACTAGTTGAATTTCTCTGGTCAGAAATGATCAAATACGTGCGCAGTGTCAAAAAAGGTTCTGATCATTTTCGACATTAGCCCCAAAATTCCATCATAACATTAATTGCACTGATTCTTCAAATATTTAGACCTTAGTGAAAATTAGTGAAAATTCAATGATTTGAGAGGCACGCATAAGAGATGTTTGCTTAAGTTCAGGCTTTGAAAACCTATATCGTGTTCAGGCATATAGAAGCTTTGAGTCTCTGACGCGCTACAGGGGCTAGCAATGAAGATGCGCAACAGGGCGAGGCCGGTTCAAACGCTTTCTGCCCATGCACTGCAGAAACCGAATAATGGAACGCTCACGAGCTTGGACAATGATGTAACACCGCACAAAAAACAAGCCTTTAAGCAAAGTAAACACAGACATCTAATCTACCCAATACATATAACGTGGGCGTTTTGACTTAAAAGTTGTCAATGAATAATAATAAATAGAACTTTAAAATGCCTCCCGCCAATCGTTTAATTAGTTTATCGCTCGGATTGTCATATCAGATGAAACACTTGAACACCTTAATTTTTAAATAGCTTTTCACAAGAGGTGCTACATCTAGGCTACAAAGACAAAGTGATCATTTTATTCTGTACACCTATTCTACTGCTGTATCTACTAGACTGCCACGCATTTTACATATCTCAGGACTGATCATGGATATGAATAAAACGACTGACTTACAGTCAGGCAATGTGTATCAGGAATAGGCAACGTGGTTATATGATCAGATTATTCTGAGTTGGAATTAGGAGTAGACACGTTGTACTAGGCCTATTTAAACGATACCTTACAGTACATTAACCGATATCCAGCTTCTGCAATTAAATGTAAAAAATGGTAGGCATTACTGTAATTCCAACCATTCTAAATATAGACTGTTCGTATTAATGCATTATTGATACATTATTAATTACAATGTGGTAACCTACAAAAAATGTGATGTTTAACCTTTCAAAACAAACTTTTTCTGTCTGCTTTATACTAAAGAGGTTAATTAAAGTAATACCAGTATATTATAACCCATGACAGTTAGTCGCAGTTTACGATTATGGTTACAAACATTTAGAAATTCTGAATTTATTAGGGTTCCCACACGTAGTGTGGGAAACCTATTGTTTTTTAATTTGATGTTTGATACTAATTTATGATTATTTACATTGTATGTGTTATTTAGATTTTTCTTTAAAGTAACTTGAAAGCAAGGCCGTTAAAAGGACTTTAGGTACGTAAAAGTAACCGGAAGTCTAACAGCTACTTTCTGGAGCCGCTTTCAAAATGGCTGCGCCCGAAGAACACATGTTACCTCGTGAAGACGACTTTGAAGAGATGGAGTCAGGTAGCAGCGATGAAGGCGACATGGAGGAAGAAACACAAGCTGGAGATGGGGATAGTAAAGTCTACGTACCTGGCGTTCAGACTCTTCAGCCAGGAGAACAGCTTGAAATGGATCAGTCTGCTTACCGCCTGTATCATGAGTGCCAGACAGGTTGGTCAGTCTCTGTAGCAAGTTAGAAAATTACATTTAGTTAGCCACGTACTAAAGCACATGCATGTGATCATATTCATTATCAACAGTGCTTCTTTGGACGAAAAAACGTTAGCTTATTAGTTTAGCTTAGCTAGCTAAATAACTATGTTTATCCGAACAATTGAGGTGTAGCCTAGTTAAGCTAACTGATATATCTGTAATTTTATTTCTAGGTGCAGTTTGTCTTGAAAATTACTGCATGACTTGAAATTAATGAAGGCTACATAACTAAGTAGCTGGGTTTGCTGGTTTAACGAGCGGTTACACTACTGTTCAATGGTGTCTGTTTCTCATCCAGAACAGACATGCATAGTTAGCTAGGTCAGGTAGCTAACTAAAGTTTAGAGTTTTTATTAATTCATTACATCATAACGTAGTGACATTTTGATCAGCCAGTTTCACTGTATACGCTGTTTGCACGCACCAGTTTTGAGGAATTAGTAAATAGTTCTTAATCATCTCTCTGTGATTATTTTAAAGTCTGGAAGAAAATTCTTTACTTGGTTTTCACCACAAATTAATAGGAAAATGGACCAGTGTTATGATTTATATCCTCAGCTTAGTAAGGACTGGACAGATTTTCAGTTGTTCTTAAGATCAGAATACATCGAAAACATTTTAAAAATGAATCCCGTCTCCAGGTGCCCCTTGTCTAAGTTTTGATGTGTTGCGTGATGCCGAGGGAGAAGGAAGAGAGACGTTTCCCCTCTCTATGCTGCTGTGTTCGGGTACCCAAGCAGACACGGCTCTGAGCAATAGGTAAGTTTCCTCCGTGATCCAGTGAAGAAAAGCTTTGTAATACTTTTTAATGCATTTGTATTGTTTAATTACTAGTTGTAATTATACACTTTTGTGGTTGTATTTTGTAAGTACACTTACAACACTTTCTGACACATAGCCATGGCCAACACTGTGGAAGCATAGTATGCTTATATGCTTGATTAGCATGGCCATAAATAGACCCCGCCTCTCATTGAGGACAAGACCAAAACAGGAAGTGCCCCCTCTCCATCCAGACTTATAGTCATGCGCATGCACAACCTTCATGGCACTAAGAAAGGGAATGAGGAGGAGGAAGAGGAAAGCAGTGATGAAGATAGTGATGAAGATGATGAGGATGCAGAGAAGAAGCCACAGCTGGAGTTGGCCATGATGACTCACTATGGGGGAATAAACAGAGTCAGAGTGAGTCTGGTTCTAACTTTGCTTGTTTTGTTTGTCTGTGAATTAATAATGATTAACTCATGCTGAACTGCACTACTCATTGATTATTTTCTTTGTATTGTTCCTGTTGAATCAGGTGACCCAGCGGGGTGAGCAGGCATTGGCCGCAGTCTGGTCAGAGAAAGGTCAGGTGGAGATTTTTGACCTTCGGCGGCAGTTGGAGGCAGTTCACAGTTCTGCTGCCATGGCAGCATTTGTAAAGCATCACAAAGAGGCCACTCCTCTATTTAGTTTTGAAGGTCACATGACAGAAGGTTTTGCCATTGATTGGTCTTCAAAGGTACCAGGTAAGTGGTCACAATTAAATTTTACCTGCCTAGAAATGTTTCAGGAGTTTTACACTCCTGGTGAAAAGGAAAATATTCACTTTCCCCATTTCCATTGTGTTCGCAAATGTGGTTACAAAGTCACACTTTGTTGTTAAGGGCGACTTGTAAGTGGAGACTGCAAGAAGAACATTCATGTCTGGGAGCCACGGGAGGGTGGGGCGTCGTGGCAGGTTGACCAGCGGCCTTTCAGCTCTCACAGCAAATCTGTGGAGGACCTCCAGTGGTCACCCACGGAAGCAACAGTAAGTCGGCAGCAGCAAGAAAAATGGGGTTTTGATTTATGTATTTATGTATTTAGTAGTATCTGTACTGTATGCTGATGCGTACAGACCTGATGAGTTGTGATAATGGATGGGTGGGTGGTTTATTCTAACCTCCAGGTTTTTGCCTCCTGCTCGGTGGATCATTCTATTCGCATTTGGGATGTCAGGGCTCCGCCAAACTCTATGCTTTCAGCCAATGAGGCTCACTCAGCAGATGTCAATGTCATCAGCTGGAATCAGACTGAACCGTTTTTGCTATCTGGCGGAGATGATGGCCTACTGAAGGTGTGGGATTTGAGGCAGTTCCAGGTGAGCATTTTCGTCTGAAGAGTAACATTAAGTAAACCCACAGAACTAAATGCCAACTGTTGCTCTTTATAGAGCTAAACACTTAGAAAACAAAAGGCTGAAGTCTTGGAGTGGAGCAGAAAGAGAGAATTACTAAGGTAGTTTCTGGTCTAAAGCCTGGTGTTTTGTTGTGAACATCAAAAGTTTATTAGAACAACATCCTCATATCAGACATCCACCTACAGTGGAACTCAAGTGCTCAGTCATGTTTGTGCTTGCTATTCTCCATAATTCTGTCTCCCTTCCGCTTTCCTCAATATATCCTGATCTGTCGCCTCATGTTTGTTTTTCGCCACCCTGTCGGCTTCATCGTGTTTCTCAGTCTGGACGTGCGGTGGCCAGCTTCAAGCAGCACAGCGCACCCGTGACGTCAGTGGAGTGGAACCCCGTCGACTCCAGCGTGTTTGCCGCCTCGGGAGCGGATGATGTCATTAGCCAATGGGATTTGTCGGTGGAGTCATGTGACGTGGGCGAGAGGGCTGGTATCTTAAAGGAGCTCCCGCCTCAGCTGCTCTTCCTGCACCAGGGCCAGTCGGAGGTGAAGGAGCTCCACTGGCACCCACAGATCCCTGGAACCCTCATCTCCACAGCGCTATCGGGATTCAATGTATTCAGAACTATATCAGTATAGAAAAAAATGTGTGTATCTTTGCGGCTTTTTACAACAGTAGAAATACACTTGATATTGCACTTTATGCAGCACTAGTATAACAGTCATTGATTGGTCAGTGTTCCACTAAACACTACCCTCGAAACTGGGTGTCGCTAATTACCACTCGTTAATGGCACCACATGGGCGAGGGCCAACTGAAGTTTGTGCTGTGGCATGGGTTGAATATCCCTACATGACCCAGCACAGAGATCAGCAAACTGGGGTAGATGCTTGAGGCATTAATCTGAGGTTAACTCCACCCAGATTGTGCATAAGTATACATCGTCCAATGGAAAAAAGTGCTTAAGCTGATTTTCATGTGTGATTTGGTTTGCATCTTGTATACCAGGTCATGTTTTTTGCTAATATTTCCAAATTCCATCTCTTTCTGTTTGTATGCTTTGGTTTTAATAATCTAAAGTTTTCTATTGCTTGTTTTGACACCAAATATGTGAAAGACTAACAAAAAAGTAATAATGGAAGTAAAATATTTTCCTTTTGTCAACACTTTTGCATGACCTCATTCCTGCAGAATTCCTACAAAGTGAAGTGGCATTTCATACCTCTGAGAACCTAAACAGCTCTGCTGAAATCTTAAGAGTTATGCATTTTGAAAAATGCATTGTTGGTAATGCAGAGAGAAAATTTATTAATCTGGGGAAACTTCAGATCATAAACCCTGACACGAGTATCTTCACATCAGTTGCAAGTTTACTGAATAATACAGACTTGGTAATAAAGTAAAATAAAATAGCCTTTTGTTTCTTTTCAAAATTAGACACATGAATTTAAAGAGTACCAACTTACCGTTATAATAATTTTGCCATTTGCAGAGTGCACAGCCTTGACGTGACGGATAAGGGATTAAATTCCCGCTCTTGAAGCTGTTCTGAATGGGATAGACTGGCTGGAATGTGACTGCAGTAGATCCTCTAATACACAATGAGTCAAGCTGCCAGAAGTGCCACCTTTCAGCAGGCTGTCGTCTTTTATGTGTCTGGGCAACCAGTCAGCCAGTATCAGGTTGGCTGTAAGCGTACAGTATCACTAACTTGTGCATTACAAACGAGAACAGAGATGGGGCAAAGCATCCTTGGGTAAAATAAAAAAAAAACTGAAGAAAACAGCAAAGCGAAATATCACAGTAGTAGGAAGTAAATAGATCATTTATTATCTTGCAGATATCTATACCAGGAAAATAATGTCAACACCAACAGCATCAGTTTTCCACACTGCAGACGTGTGGTTAAGAGCTTACATTAAGGCAGAACAGCTTCAACACAGCTTAGTTACTGTATTATAGCCTTTGCTGATCTACCACATCTAATTGTTACAGAAAATCCATTCACAGATTGATTGTCAGTGGTTGTAAATTGCTTGACGTTTGCAGCTTGTAGTTGTTCCCTTTGAATGCTGTTAAGTGCAGTGTTAAGTTTGGTCAATTTTGTCATTTGTTTATTCCCAGCACAGACGTTAAGATCCAGAACTCGTAGGTAGGCTCCGTTTGGCTTGATAGAATGATTTTGAAGTATAAGGTGCTTATAGGTTAATAGTTCATTATGAAAAAGGTGACAAGGTTAAATGAAGTTTCAGAAAAAAAATACTATTTTACCCTTCTTTTTTTATCTCATATTTTAATGTCAAAAAGCTTGTACTATTCTGCAGCATGACTGAACTGCCTGGATTACCATTCTGGCTTCTGGCATATTCTGTCTAAATTCCTCCAGTCTCACTCCACACTACGGAGTCAGGTTCATGGCTTTCACGCTGGTATGTCTTTTTGACATGAAACATACATGCCTGCGTTACATGGAGGACTTACTTAATCCCCTGGTTCTGCCTCAAATCTCTCACCTTATTCTGATGAGTAGTTGCTGTGAGTCAATCCAAGCCCATTATCTTTCTGCTAAAACCAAGAACGGACTCCTAACGCATCATTTCCTTTAAAAGTAGCTGGCAGGTTAGTTAACAGCACGTGTCCCAGCACAGGGGTATTTTTCATGTGTTTTCCATGCATGCCATGTCGCATGTACCATGGACCATCTAGCATATTCACAACAATCGCTTGACTAGCCCATGGTAGCCCGTATCTGTGCCAAGCCCAGCCTATTTCATAACGTACATTTGCACTTATTGTACCTTAAGCTTCAGTAACAGCAGACACCTGATGGCGAATCAGATTACACCAGCGTGTAGGACAGTACAAGCAAAAAAGCACTCTATGGAGCAGTGTCGATCATAGTGAACTGAAGATGCGTGAAAGAAAAAACCCATCTAAGCATGACATTCAGTGTTTCTTCCACCCATTGTTGTGTTACTCCCACAGGAACACGCAAACTTCCACTGCTGTGTAGTTCAGAGCACTCAAGTAAAACCCAACAGTTCATGTAGCCCAGTTAAGGCCCACACTCAACTTTATAACTTTAAGCAAACCAAGAGCAAATCTATAATTTTACCTCAGAAAAAATGCACTTGCTAATACTGTATAAGCTTCAGTTTGCTCATGGTTTTTAAGTAAAACTATTTTAGTTTTACAATTGCAGTTGACTGAAAGTAATAGTGTCCCTTATAATTCAGCCAGAGGCTTAGTGTCATTTTTTGTTTCAAGATAAGACAGTAAAGAGGTCAGTACATTTTGGATTTTTGCTTGCCTCAGTATAACTGTCTATATTACAAATCCTTTAGAAATAGTATTCGGAGAGTAAAAAATATGCATATGTAACAAGGCGTTTCTTTAAAAAGAAATCAGTGAACAGATTCAATGCTTTTGAACCAAACCCATTTACTGCATTTATGGAATGCTGCTCTTGGTCTCAACCATTTACTTCGGTATTGAGATGATTTATTTATAACAGTAAATTTACTCACAAGGCTACAAAAGATGCCATGGCTACATTTCCACAGGCTTCAAAATTCCCAAATAATGAGCTTTGAAACTTCAACGTTCCCAGTTTAACAATGTTCTAAGATAGTGAACCTGAAATAGCTGCTTACCAAGGATTTAAAGTATTAAAAATAAAATGTATTCTGAGCCATACTAAAAGAGGTACTAAGAATTTCTTTGTAATTTCCACACAGTACTATATTTCTAATGATGAAACATTAGCCTCGATAAGAAACTTTCATTCATATGCCATTTGTGTTAATTACCTTAGAACTTACAGCTTTGAAACTATTTGTGAACTTCTGAAGCTCTCATTATGTGTCTAAATGTATTATTAACCTAGTAATTACAGAGTCCAGTTTATCCTCTTGAATATATTTTTTTAGCTTTGGTTATGTTTCCCCTTTATATGTTTATAGAATGTTGGTTAGAAAAGCATCGTGCACATACTTTTCTCAGCTTGCCCCTAAAACACCTCACATCATCCACCTAAAGGCCAATTTCTTCATCAGATTCGTCCTCGAATGTATACCCCTGATCTCCAGCAACATGCTCCTCTTCAGAACCTGATTCTGACAGGTGGTCCTCCTCTCTCCTCCTGTCCAGAGGGGAAACACCTTCATATTCGGAGCTCACAGAGGAGGACGGGCTTGGACTGTTGCCTGCCCTGTGATTGGCCGACTCTGGTCTCACTGCCTCCTTCTTGGCCAATTCCTCACCACTCACACGCATGCCTTCGGCTGGACTCACGCAAATCTCCCTCTCACACTCCGCCTCGGACCCATGAACCACATACTGCAGACCAACAATTTCTTCCTTTTTATCACTGAATCGCACCTTGGGCCTGAACCCTTTGGACTTGACTCCATTTACCTCGTTTAGTATCTCCTCCCCTCTGCCTAGACTGGCTGTCCTCTTCTCATTTGCCATGCCCACTGGCGACGCCCTTCCATCTGCAGGGCTGAACACCTCTTCGTCACCTGCGTTACCCACCGCCCACTCGCAGCCCAGTCCCAGTCCGTCCATTACTCCCAGCACGTCTCCCAAAATGGACGGCCCCAAGTCTAGGTCCAGGTCGAAGGACGAGACTGAGTCCGAGTGGTGGAGTTCCGGAAGCATCTCGTCCGGACCGCTGCTGTTATCATCCCAACTTGGCCTCATCTCTGTGGCCTCACTGGTGACCGCCACGGGGCTCTGGGCCGACGTAACGGACTCCTTGTTGGAGGGGCCGTGACTGGACAAGAAGGAGGTGTCTCCGAAGGCGTCTCCGCCACGGCCGATGTGCATGGTGTGACGGAAGTCGCCCAGCGGCGCTGAGATCATTGTGGGATCCAGGCGGAGAGCCCGGCCCGATTTGTGCAGAGGCATTGGAGCTGAGAAAGAAAAAGAAAGCTTTTAAGTAAAGTTCATGCCTCCGTCAGTATAGATTATAGAGCCTTGTCAACAGCAAGTCACCACCATAGTAAAGTACACAGTAAAGAACATTCATGAAAATTCTCATAAAGGAGCTAGACAGATTAAATAATCTGAACCTACTGATTGTTATCCAGTTGTTGTTTTTACATACTGCTGCCTCTTGGAAGAAAGTTCTGGGTATGCTTACAATAACTTAAGTCATTCAGATGATAGTCTGACTTTAAAATACAGTGGATACTGATTCTGGCCCATTTTTTAGTGTTTTAACTCAGCTCATGAAGGCCTTGATAAACAAGTTTAATCAGTTGGCGTAGATTACGAATGATGGGAAAAAAAGGTATGGCGCAAGATATGGCATCCTCACAGATAGAACTGACAACAATGGTTTTAATAAGACCTCTTGATTTTACACGAATGACGTTCACATCTGACGAGGGTAATGCAGTGCCAATAATTACTACTAAGAGCTTTGCACTTCGAGGGTGGGAAAGAGCGGTCTGAGAGGTGATACCTAAACCATGCTCAGACTTGCAAGTGAGACACTTGCAATGCAAGCACATACTTTTGGACTCTTGCCCTGGGACATGAGCAAGCAGGCAGACACGCACTCACACACGCAGTTCTTAAATGGAAATTATGAAATTGCCCAGTGATGAGGGAGCTACTACGCAAAAATGCAGTTCACAAAACTGCCAGAGCCTCTCTGCTGGAAGCAGTTAAGATTCTGCCAAGTTAGAGCTTTCCAGTGAGCTATTGAGCTATCAGTATATGATTTTGATTTAATTTTGGCCTACTGCATTTTAAATGCGTTTGTAATAGTTATCTTGATTCGCTCCATCTTTCATTTATTAATCATATCTAAAATGAAATTATATAAAATTATAAAACTCAGTCTGGTTCAGTTTGGCAGAATGTAACTTTCTTAGGTAGGAAAAGCAAACAGCTAAAAACGGTTTTACGATATGGACAAGCGTCTATTTTGCCACATAGGAGCACTGCCGTACATTATTGAAATCCTATGGTATTTAAATACCTGCATTATTTGGATCCCAACATTTCCTGGATAGCACCTAGAACTCTCATTAAGAAAGTCTGTATGAACGCCATAGTACAGTAATATTTTTGTCAGTTATTATGAGCGCGTTTACTGCTTACGATCCTTTGCGATCTAGCAGTCAAAGGCAATCACTGTTATAACGGGTAACGTTTTAATTTAAACATTTGATTAAAAATATTATGTAGTCATAGTTGGAACTGGCATATAACCAGAGTGAACGTTATCTTGGTTGCTTAAAATTCAGTTCCACTTCCAACAAAGTGGATTTACATCTGGAACACCGAACTTCAACAGAGTTCCACTCTATTGCCCGACGTTGTAGCATTTTTTTAGAGCGGTAAAGCCACAGTGTTATTCGCGGTGGTAGGGGTTTCCAGTATAGAGTTACACTGATTCCTCAAGAACTATTTTGTTACTTAATATAAAATACATTTATAAGTAATGCTTAGCCTATATAAAATCTTACGTTTTCTTGAAAGCATGGGTGTAATCGCCATTTTTGTTACCTGGATGACGAGTCAACAAACAGCCACAGCTGGAGAGAGAATAAGCCGAGCCGCGACTCACAATTCGGCCAGATTTAACAGAATAAAATCTGGTTTGTTGTAGCTTCAATACCCTCTAGGTTACATATGTCACACTGAACTTGCCCATCAGTTTGTAAACTATGTAGTTAGTTAATGCACGGTTGCGAAAGTTCATTTGAAGTCCTGCCACTCTTCAAGAAAAAAAAACATTTTCCCTGCCATATTCTTCTCCTTAACTCTGTATATTGCAAACTGCCTTGCGTGCCTTGACGACTATGGATACTTGTATTATTAAAGTTGGAAAAGGAATTAAAGTGAAAAGGGGCCAATAGGAAAAGTGTTGCGCCCCCCGGGAGTCTTCAGAACTTAGCAGTCCATAGCCTACTTTACAGCTAATATGGGGCGATAAATACTTACTTCGAGGAATGTGTACGTATTAATCCTGTTCGTCCTCGATTTATTCCCTTATGTTCGGGGTCTTCTTTTTATACAGGTTAAATCGTCTTTCGTTGCTTTTTTTCCTCGGAATTTCTTGGTGGCGCTGTTTGTCGGATATTTCTTTTTTTCCCCCTTTGGGATGGGCAAGGAAGTGACGCGACTTTCATTAGCGAGTTCTTTGCAATTGAACAGGGTGAAAAAAAGCCAGTAATTCAAGTACAGCTGTTTTTTTCCCACCGCTCAGTGTGTGTTGTAGTGTTCCATATATCTATATCCGTTATCTCCCTCAGCCCTGTCTTTGAAGTTATTGCATTTTGTACAGGCGACATCTGCAGTGGGTTTGAGATGGTGTGAGTTGTTACCTAATTTCTGTGCAACTGAATTACATTGTGTTTTTGTCTTGTACTACCAAGGGTGCAGCTGCCTACAGCTGTTACACTTACTCTGTCTAAACACTTTTTGGAATCTGGCCTGTCAACATTATCTTCATAACCTAGCCTATTACATGTTAGGTATGCGGAGCCTTTTCTGTTGTCATTGTATTATAATCAAATTCTGTCTTAAACTTCCAATAAGATATATTTGACTTGTTTAACATTAGATCACTTCCTTTTTAGAAGTTGACTTAGTTTGACTGTGATGCTAGCCATTTCCAGAACAACAATAGTCAAAGCCTGGAAGTGTGAATCAGTGAGATCACACACAATAACCCATTGATACTCATTTTACATTGGTCTCTATTTAGAAGAGTACAAGCCCCTATGTTTGGGAATTATGACAAAATTACAATTATTTCACTGATTATTTTAATACTGAGATATTAGTAATATAAAGGTGTAAATTGCAGTAGCAAAACAGCCATTGCTTTATTGGTATGTCTATTTTGCTTTATGGTGAATGTTGTCATTGGCACTTTATTGAAGATTTTCTGGTAGAACAACCTAAAATGATTTAGCCAGAGAGATCTGGACTCAGAACTGTGAGGTCTTGAGTTTGAGCAAAGCCACACTTCCTGGACATCCCGCTGCTCAAGAGCTACACAGGAAAAGGAGACTAAAGAACAGAGGAGGAATTCCCATTAGACCCCGATGACTTCACTCCCTGTGCTGCTTTTTCTGCCCTAGAGAAAAAGGAAGGGGGTGGGAGTTTATGTTATAGCCCTTTTTAGACACCCTTTAGTTTGTCTGCTTTATGTTCTGCTTATTCTGAAATTGCACAACATTTTGGTTGTAATGTAAACTTTCAGCTTTAATGTACAATTATTTTCACAAACAGTAAATCAGTAAAGAGCGTGAAAGCGAAAAACATATTAAAAGAAGCAAGATAAAGTGTTGCTGGAAAAGCATATTTAATAATTTCACATAATAAACAAACTGTGCAGTGCTAAATGACAATCATTAAAGAGAACAAAGAAAGGGAAAACCCCTCATAACATCAGCAACAGCAAACGACCTGGCAACCCATGGACAACAGCATCTTAGAAATCATTCAGCTACAGTCCTTTAAATCAAGAACACCCTTCTCTTTGACACAGGAGTGCAGCAAGAGTCATTTTAAACCAGAAATCTGTAGAAGACATATAAAAAGCTTGAGAAGAGAACGCTTATACCAAAGGACACAATGAGCCTGCTCGCATTTGGCATAGTTTCTTGGATGACACTGTAGCAGTCTGAAAAGCAGTAAAAAAATGGGGACTGATAATAATCCTGTAGTCTGTGAAATGTACAGGGCGTGTCATAGCTCTAGTGTGTGTGTGTGTGTGTGTATGTGTGTGTGTGTGCCTGTGACAAGAACGGACATAAAGCTCTTTACTGATTATGCTGACATCTGATGTCTATGGAAACATTTTGTCTTCTTCAATATATCCAATGCCTGAAATCTCTTCAAACAATGACCAAAAATAGGCTGTCTATCCAGCCAAGACAATTTTTTCCATTTTTTCTCATTTTCCAAAATTACTTTCCAAATACGTTTAGTACCACATTCATTGTGGTATACCACATATGGGATATGGAAAATGTATCTTCATTTTCCTCAAAAACATAACTACACCAAATGCCTCTTCTGTTTTCCGGACACAAAACGTTTCAATATTATGAAAAGGGTGAAACAAGTTTAGTTAACTTCACCATGTCAAATGTACTCAAAATGTAACTCTCTTTCTTGCTGGCTACTTTCAAATTCAGAATGGTGTGGCATTTTCCCCTTAACCCTACCTCCTATGTAAACGTCTTTAGATATGAGATCCTTGTTATCTTTTAACATGCCATACCAATACAAAATGATTGCCTACTAATAAATAGCCTAATTTTGCATACTGTTTGTTTTATCTTAATGTGTTTTAATGTAACATCTTTGGCTCTAATGTTTAGAAAATATATTTTTATCTTGATTAGAACTAAAAATGAACTGTGCAGGATGGCAGACGTCCAAGGAAAGTATTGAATCTAGATGATCTAGATTAGGACTGAAACGAGACTTTGCAGTACAGAAGAAATCTAAGATCAGTGTTGAGCAGCAAAGCTCTAAAGCACTTCACTTCAAAATGCTGTCAAATGCCTGAGCTTCTCCAGCAGCTTACATATTTTCATTGTGGGACTGTTCACAAGCATGTACACAAAATGTCAATTAGGTTTTGATGGTAAAAAAAAATATATTTCAAAATAAAATCTTTTTTGCTTTGTTTTGCAGTGATCATCAAAGCAAACCTCCCTTAAATGTTGCAACCTTTTGTAAAAAATGCTGTTGTAGGTTGACACTGTATACTTATGTTTGTAAAAATAACTTTATAATTATTCACACATCTGTAATAATTTCAGCCCTCTTACGCCTATGAAGTTCATGTTTGCTGTGCATCTTAGTATTTAGCATACTATTAAAATATTTTGGACAGTTGTATTTTCATATCTGTGATATGTATTGTGACAGAGAAGTCATATTTTTAGTTTTACTGCACAGTAAAGCAGATTTAATTGTGAACACATCAGATATACTATAAGACAAAAGCATAATGTTAACCTTATAATTTTTGCGTGGTATGTGTTGTATTATTCTGGATTAAGTTTATTTCAGAAATCATTTAGTGTAATAGTTCATGGAGATTATCAAGAATATATAGACTATAAAGTAGCATATTGAAGATAAATGGACTAAAAATACATAAAATATAACATCTCCTAACATCACCATCTTCCCATACTCTTTGGAGTATTTTGAATTGCTCTTGTGCCAGCCATTATGAGATCTTTTTTGTGTTGATGAGTTTTTGTCATCAAGTTAAATTCTTGCATAACAAGTATGGACTGGGAGACATATTTGTTCAGACTACTATTTACTTTTCACCTGAAAATTCCTAGTGACTACAGTCATTGGCTATTGATGACATTAGTATCTATTTTTTCCAAGTTAACTGCGCTAAGTAGAGAAAATATTTAAAAAAAATCACTGCATATGCCAATATGAAGACGAAGGTGCTGGAACTTTTATTTTGAATAATTGTTTTGTCCCGTGTTGTGCACGCTGTTTAGGATGTGTAGCTAGCCAGAGACTAGAGGATGTCTGACAACGCAGAATCTCCCACAGAGTTACACAAAGATGAGTCTTGTACACAACAAAGTGTTACGGATACATCAGATACTGGATCGACGGGAGAGAAGAAAAAGAGTAAGAATGCATTAGAATAATGCTACATATTCAAAAAATCGATGGCCGAATGCTTCTGTATTTAAGGATCTGAAAGACGTCAACCAGTTACTTCCGGGTTTTCAGATTGACGGGGCTAGGAGCGAATGAAAAGAACCAAATTCCCTGCCATTACCCAATCATTGAACTACCTCTGTTGTAAACTACTACTGTCTTCTTGTAATTGTTATTGGCGGTGTATATCTGTAAATCTGTGTAACTATGCTAAATAAAACATAGCCAGTAAGACGCTTCATTTACGTGGTATTTATATTATACCATAAAAGCATAGCCAGGCAGCTACTTTATAAATTTACATTTAATATTTGGCTAGCTATCGTATGCTACATACGAAGTGCGAAACTCACTCTTACCATCATGTTGAAAGCTGTCAGGACGAAAGTCAATATATATTTTTTAAACTTACAAACTAGCCACCTAATCTTACAGGAGAAACATTATCTTGAGCACGAGCCTTTCGTTGTCGTGATGGTATAGTTTAGACACTTGTGATTCAAAGGCCTGTGTATTTGGTTGCTTTCTCTCCCATTTTCGCATGTAGTAGTTAGCTAATACTGTGATGTATTTTGAGTATGTGTAGTTTGAGTATATAGCAGCTAGCTGGATAAATATCCTCCTTATGATCTAAAACACGTAACCCACAGCCTGCTAAAACTCTGGACTTAAACATCACCTATTCACATCACGTTATTCACATTCCGGATAACGCTACAACTGCGACATTGAAACTCACGCTTGAGCAAGCGCCTTCTTGCTTTATTATTTTAAATCCCAACGTTGTACTATTTCGCTGTTGTTATTTTCTCACAGTCTTTTATCACGATATGCCCCCCCCCCCATCTTTCAGTTGACGTGCTCTTGAAGGCAGTCGGAGACACCCCCATCATGAAGACCAAAAAGTGGGCTGTGGAGAGAGGGAGGACCGTGCAGTCGCTCTCTCAGTTTATCTCACGCTTCCTTAAACTTGAGCCTAGCGAGCAACTGGTACGAAACCTAACCAAGCGTAACCTTCACATTTACTCAGACCACACAGTTTTATTAAAATCAAATATATTTGTCTTACAAGCTTTCCCCTTCTTTCCCCAGTTCATTTACGTGAATCAATCTTTTGCCCCGTCACCAGATCAAGAAGTGGGTGTGCTTTTTGAAGTAAGTTTTTTTTGTTTTTCTTCTGGGCATGATTACTACAATTTTCTGTGTGATAGTAATTCTTTATTTTAAATATAATAACATGAATGTTTTAGGATGTTCTCTGTTTTCAGATTATTTATTTATTTCAAACCTCCCGATTAAGCGAATTGGCTAGTGTTCTTTAGAAATTATTTTGTGAATCTACACACTATAACAAGCACCATATTGATAATAACACCTTCGTTGTATAGGCTTCGTTGTATATGTGACTGCACTCAGTTTGATTATTCTGGATTGTTGAGTGACATCAATTTAAAGTAAAAAAAATATTTCTCTATTTTCCAGTTGTAACAGTATTTGCTTTCCATGCTGTTTTTCTTGATGTATATTGGTTCATTGGTTAAATTAATTTAAACATGTGGCTTGAATAATCAGATCAGTAAATTGAGTCATAGGTTATAGCTATATAATATTATGAAGATGACATTATGTTGTCCATGGCAGTGACCTGTTTTGTTTGATGTATATGGCATCTCTTGAGAGTACTAATTATCATACTATGAAGAGATAATCACTTCTTCATATTTTGAACCTGCCTCTGTATGGTCTTAAGGTGCTGTCTACCCATTTCTGTTTTCCAGTGTTTTGGCAGTGATGGGAAACTTGTCCTACATTACTGCAAATCACAAGCCTGGGGATAATCCTCCAACCTTTTAAACATCCACACACACACACACACACACACACACACATACACACACATCTGAGCACCTGTCATTGTTTTTTTATACTAATGATTTGTTCCATCTTGTTTTGCCTGTGTAATAAATGTAAATAAATTATTGAAATATGAAGTTGAAATATGAAATGTTCTTCTTTGATTTCTGTGGGTTAAGGGAGTCATATATGTTCTAATGTTCTAAAAAATGTTCTATATGTAATTCCAAACAGATCCAGATTCACTTTACATCCAAATGATGCAGACAGCACAGCCATAACTATGTCATAAGTGAGTGTCCTGCTATTCATGTATATAGGATGTAGGTGTATATAGGGTGTGGGTGTATATAGGGTGTGGGTGTATGAAGGGTGTGGGTGTATATAGGGTGTGGGTGTATATAGGGTGTGGATATATGAAGGGTGTGGGTGTATATAGGGTGCGGGTATATATAGTGTGTGGGTATATGAAGGGTGTGGGTGTATGAAGAGTGTTGCATGACGTAGACTTTAGATGACTGCAGTGTTACGCTTGGGTCGTCCTCATTCTACCGCAACGGCTGGCCATGCTGTTCATTTCAACATTTGTTATTCATCATATGTTTGTGTATCTTGCCTGTACCAATGCAACACAAGAGGTATTTAGCCATGAATAATTCAGAATGAATGCTTCAAAACCCTTTACACACAAGCCCTGGTTCGTACACCATGCCAGGTATGTGCATTCTCAGCAGATGTCTCGTAAACGCTTAGTGTTCGACAGGTTTTTGTTGTGTTTCTCTCAATCCTTTTCTTGCTTTTTACACTGTAATATGCAAATAGTAAGGTTGTTATTGACTAGAATGATATGAAGTTAGTCCCCCCCTATGCAAACACACTGCTGTATTATGTATTTTCCTCCCATGTTACCTCATTACAAAAGTGAATTTCCATGTTACATTCAGATGCTATAGTAAACAAAATAGTACACATAACCTGAATCACAGGTTTAGCATTCCCAGACCGAACATAGTCTGACCTTTATGTTTTTTGGTTTGCTGCAGTCATTTGTCAACATAAGCAAATTGGTAAGTTAGTGGGTGCACATTGCTTTGGCTTCCAATAATCCATGCAATCTGTCATATATATTTTAAGTTTTGTATTTCAGGTGCAGTCATCAACAATTTTTTCTGTGAATTTTGAAGGGAATATTCATATTTGTCAGTATTCATATCTCAGCCCTGTTAGGAAATATTTGTCAATTTAATGGAACAATCAAGATTTCAAATGAGATTGAACTGTCTCCATAAAATGTTTAAGTCTGTTTTGCATTGCAATAAACCAGTCAAATGTTTTTTTGATGATTTTTGGATTTTGATGCTTTTCCATAGACCAGTTCCAGTGTGGTTTCATATTGGAGTGGGAAAATCCAGCAATCTGAGTGATTTCAAATGAGGCATGGTCATCAGTGCTGGACTAACCGGGGACTGTACTGCAACAGTGTCAGGAGTGTACAGAGAATGGTGTGATTGAGGACAAACATGCAATGACAGGGGATCCTGTGGACATAAATCACTTGAAAATGGGTTGAAAAGAGGTCACAGAAAGATGCAAAGAATTGTTCTGATGACTAAGTGGTGCACAGTCCAGCAAATTGTAGTCAAATTGCAGTGCTCCAACTAATTTGAGCAATCACACAATTTGCTGTGTAGCGTGGATGGCATACAACAGCAGATGTCCAGTTTGCATGCCTTTACTGTCTAAGGGAAAGAGAGTGGCAAGTGACCCAGGAATCCAGGAATATGAAAGCAGATTTTCCTTTACAGTCCCACTCCAAAGCTCCATAGGTGATCCAATGAGATGATATCTCCAATGCAAAGGGAGGAGCTTGCCAAGATTCGGCAGAGGCATATCTGGGAGACGAAGTCATGGGAGGATTCTGGGAGTTCTGTGAGAAACGTGTTGGTGGGAAGGGAAACCTAAAAGAAATTAAGTGTTATAGAGTGACCTGAGGGAAGGGGGGCTGATAGAGCTAGGTGGAGAAAGAGAGAGTTATATAACTGGATTACAGACCGCTGTAACCTCTTCTGTCATTTTGTACATGGCATCCAATATGTTGCCCCTACTTTGACCTTCTTAGTTTTTAGATACACAACAACAATCCCACAGTGGGGGTTTACTGTGCAAGAGAACAGTATCTTAGTTTTCGGGATTTAACTCCTGGAGAATGTCACTTGTTTCTGAAGTCATGTACAACTCTTTATCTGGTAATGGGTTTTCTGCTGATTTGCATGGAGACTCTGTGATGTCATAAGGAAAGTGCTGGAATGTGCTGGAAGTCATTTGCAGTCATGTGCTGTCAGGCAGGATGCTAAGCTGCTCCTCTACTGTTATTTGTTTCATGACGATTCAAAAAAGAAAATATTATTTGGTGAATAATTTTACTGTCATGTGTATGGTGACTATTTTCCAGATTCCATATCTTGTTCTTATTTTCTGCTGTATTTTCATTCTCTCTGTGTTCTTCTCTGTCTCTTTTTGCTCTCTGTCTGCATGTCTCCCTCTTAAATGATCAAACTTAATGAATGATTTGATTAATGATTCATTAATTGTTTGCATTACACTCAACCCCTCAGCTTGACCTGGGTGTCTGTTAGCTTATGTATGGGATCTGCAGTCTTCACACTCAACTCACACTACACTAAGAGCCACCGCTGAGCTCAGGCGTCTGGGAGAAGCCTGCACTGCCATCCGTGATCCTTCCAATTACAAGGTTGTCCTCCCCGGAGGCGGGCTCTACTCTATCAGCGGCCTACTGCCATGTCCCATCAGGATGATTGTCGGCACATGGGTGTCAAACGGGAACATAGAGGGGGATGTGCCCACATTTGTGCTGGTTGGTGGGTGTGGACCAGAGGGGTGTGATCGTTATTAGAGGGAGATGGCCGAAACAGAAGAGCCTTTGGAGCAAGAGAGAACAGACTCACCTTGATAAAGGCACAACATGGAGAAACAGGTAAACTGATGGGATGGGGAAAACACAGAAAGCTTGTGAATTTCTGTACTGTCAGTTAAGCTTCGACATTGACAGTGTGAGCGATCGTATGAGAGAGGCAAGAGGTACTGATTTTTGAAGGTTCTGAAAGCAGATCGTTTGATGAAAGGATTTGGAAGCTCAAGAGATGTTTCATTGAAATTGCAGGAGCCACTGGAGTGGATTACACTTGGATTGCTCGAGCTCATGAAACATTCTTTTAAGGGCTGCATTCTTAGAACCACTGTTGTCTGTTCTTTTGTCATCGACCTCCTGTCACGCCTAGTTCCAATTTTCTAGTGAATCTGTTCCTAGTTTTCTGTAGAGTTCTACAAAGCATGCAGTTGTGTTATGATTGAGCTTTTCACACCCTTTCTGGTTGGTTACGCCCCCTTGTTATTGCTCCTGCCCTTCTGGATTTTCAGCTGTTGCCTGTCTTTGGTGGTGATTAGTTTGGTATGTATTTTTTGAGTGTTTTCATTCTTGTCAGGGGTTATTGTCTGAATGAGGAAGTTTGTGAAACATGTCCAGGTATAAGCCTGATTCTTTGTACTTCTTAGGAAGCATGTAGTCATGTCTTTTCTTTGTGTTCTTTAGTGGTACCTTGTTTATGTTGATTTGAATACACGTCTTGTAGTTTTGGGATTACTATCTTCTGAGGACTTTATCTATAATGTCTATGGAAGTATTTATTATGTTTTCTGAGAATCTATGGATATAGTTCTTGTATGTCCAAAGTTTGGTTTGGGTTTTTTTTTTTTTTAGAGTTAGTTATCCTAGAAGAAGTCATGTTATGTAAGATTGGTTTAGGTCTTGGTGTGCTTGGCTCATTTGTAGAGTCACTGTTTTGGTGTTTTGCCTCCTTACCTAATTCCTTTTCTGGTAGGTTTCTGAGTTAGGGATTCTCTCCTAGTTGTATTCCTGGTCAATCTTACCCTTTAGAGATATTTCAGGTTCGTTCACCTGTAGAATTGGTTTAGTCCCAAATGTCTAAGCCTGTCCTCTGTTCATGGCAGTGATCTTGTATGCTTGTTCAGGATGTTGTGTAAGTGAGGTTTAGGATGTGCCAGTCAGGTTATTCCCTGTAGTTATCAATATATGGTTATCCTGATGTGTTGGTGTGTTAGTGTCTTGAGTGTTGTGTGTTTCTTATTAGAGTTTTTCATTTGTTTTGTTTGTAGTTGTGTCTTGGGTTGTCAAGGGAAGCGTTCCAGTAGAATGACCACCCCGCCCTTAAGAATAAATCTTGTCGTCACCTGCAGTTGTGTTCGCGTATTTACGACAAATCGTTACACCTCCCACCCTGAACAAACTGCATCATGTTGACACCATATAGGTGAAACCTGATTGTAGAGTCATTACACACTCAGTAAATACAGATGCACAGGCTGTCTACAAAACACTGTCCTGAACTGAAGATAAATACACAACAAATCCCCATGCAAACATCAGTCAGATCACCTGCCTGCTTACCAGTGAGTGCTGCTGCTACATGCTATGTGACAAATATTAGGAAGACATACAAAGTAAAGAAAACAACAAAAAGAAAGGGAAAGAAAGAATTGAGAAAGGGTGTGTGCTGAGGATGTGTGTTGATGGAGGGTGTTTGTTGCGTGTGTGTGTGTGTTGAGGGATGGAGTCTGCTGAGGGAGGGTTTTGAAGGAGGGTGTGTTGATGGTTTGTGTGTGTTGAGGGAGGGTGTGTTCAGGGTGTGTGTGTGTTGAAGGAGGGTGTGTGTACGTTGAGGGAGGGTGTTGAGGGAGGGTGTGTTGAGGGTGTGTGTGAGTGTGTTGAGGGTGTGTGTGTTGAGGGAGGGTGTGTTGAGGGTATGTGTGTGTTGAGGGAGCGTGTGTTGAGGGTGTGTGTGTGTTGAGGGTTTGTGTGTGTTGAGGGAGGGTGTGTTGAGGGTATGTGTGTGTTGAGGGAGGGTGTGTTGAGTGTGTATGTGTGTTGAGGGAGTATAAAAGAGGAAAATTGGAAAGTTTTGGAAAGGCATGAAAATAAGGAGATGAAACATTTGGATTAGGGTTAGAGTTAGAAGTGTTTGGGTGTTTGTTAGAAGCGTTGGGGCAGGGTCGAGAGGGTGTTTGGTAGAAGTGTTGGGGCAGGGTAGAGAGGGTATTTGGTAGAAGTGTATCTCAGTAGTTAGTGCAGGGAAAATCAGTAAAAAGCATGAAATTCTTTTAATGCACAGACATTCTACTGCCCCACTCAAAAAAGCAAAAGTTATGAACACTTTTCACACCCACTTTCACATTCACTTGCAGACAAAGTATATGTGTACTTCCTAGCCATTGCCTAGTCATTCCATTATAGCCTTTTTACCATCTATGTCCACCGGAACAGAGAGCAAGTCAAACAGTCATGACAGATCACTGAGGCTCATGTGTGTCATGCCATCTCCTTAAATGCAGATATGCGGCAGAAACTCTTGCCTGTTTTCAATGGTTCTCAGAAAAATGTATTTAATTTTTTCCACCTTTCCCCACACACAAAATAACACAAAATGCATCAGCCTTCTGCACAAACCTGCAAAGATCTGCCTCCCCCTCAAGAAATACAGATGGTCAGGATGGCTTTCTTGCCCCTTAATTACACATATTTGATGCTATAAAGCAGAAAGACATTGGAAAGGCAATAAACTAATCACATACTGAAACCACATAGAAAACGACAACTTTAGTAGCTGAACTATTTGAACAATGTGTATTATAAACAGAGCAAAATAAATAAATAATACATCTTCTGCTTTGCTGTGTAGAGTAAGACAGAGTAGACACACAGCCCCGGTAGTGTCACTGGAGTGTCACATCACCGTACGCAACAACCTAGCTCAGCTCTTGCTAGCGAGGAAATGGTAACATAGTCATATTTACAAAATACCTGGAGACCAAACCTAGAGCATAAAAAACCCCCCAGAGGAACAGGAAGTGAAGAGGTGGACGAGGGATACGGGCCCTGCGTGTGCGTGGGCGCCTATTTGCTAGGCTGGTACTGGATCAGGTGCAGGGCGTCTTCATTATCCATCACACCCTGAACGAACTCCCCTTCTGCCAGCCGCTCTGTGAGAGACAGTGCAGCAAACATATGCACAAGGCTTATATTTGTGTCCATGTGTAATAAAACTATAACGCATTTACAGTTCCTACGCTGCGATCATCTACCCAGCTATGAATTCTCACCGTTGTCTTTCTTGTTGAACACGGACCAGAGTTTATCTGCTCTCTTCTCTGGAGTGTTCTCGTCTGCTGGGAGCTTTGCCTGTTCCTCCTTGGGGATCATCTTGAAGATGGCCTTACCGGGGAGCAGAGAACAGACAGCGATGAAGAAACGGCGGTGCTGAATAAACATTAGCTGTTCTCAAAACTGCACGCTTTTCTGTGGGGGTTCAGTCTGACATCTAAAGTCTGGAATTTGTGAGGTCAGAGTTCTAGCAGCCTTGAGTTTTCAGAGGCTGGGATCCTCACGGGCTCACAGGACCACTCAGACGGTTTTTGTTCAAGATGAGTTCAAGAAGTGCAAGATGACAAATCTTCTCATTATTATGACAAAACACCCATTATTGCTTCTTAGGGTATATACACTGCTCAAAAAATAAAGGGAACACTAAAATAACAAGTCCTAGATCTCAATTAATGAAATACTCCAGGTGAAAATCTTTATTTATTACATAGTGAAATGCGTTGAGAACAAAATAACAAAAAAATATCCCATGGAGGTCTGGATTTGGAATCATACTCAAAATCAAAGTGGAAAATCAAGGCTGATCAGGCTCATCCAACTTCAGTGGAAATACCTCAAGACAAGTTAAAATGAGGCTCAGTAGTGTGTGTGGCCTACTCAGTAGTGTGAACAGGCCATAGCATCAATGCCTTCATCATGCAGGAACTGCTGACACACTTCAGCCACACAGGCATAGCATTGTCATGCATCAGAAGGAACCCAGGGCCCACTGCACCAGCATATAGTCTCACAATGGGTCTGAGGATAAATACAGTCAGGGTACCTCAGGCTAGCACATGGAGGTCTGTGCGGCCCTCCAAAGAAATGCCTCCCCACACCATTACTGACGCACTGCCAAACCAGTCATGCTGGAGGATGTTGCAGGCAGCAGAATGTTCTCCACGGCGTCTCCAGACTCTGTCACGTCTGTCACATGTGCTCAGTGTGAACCTGCTCTCATCCGTGAAGAGCACAGGGTGCCAATGGCGAATCTGCCAATCTTGGTGTTCTCTGGCAAATGCCAATCACCCTGCACGGTGTTGGGCTGTAAGCACAAGCCCCACTTGTGGACGTCGGGCCCTCATACCACCCTCATGGAGAATGTTTCTGACGGTTTTTGCAGAAGCATGGATATTGGTGGCCTACTGGAGGTCATTTTGCAGGGCTGTGGCACTGCTCCTCCTGTTCCTCCTTGCT
Organism: Brachyhypopomus occidentalis; assembly: GCA_020368025.1. Classification (NCBI taxonomy): domain Eukaryota; kingdom Metazoa; phylum Chordata; class Actinopteri; order Gymnotiformes; family Hypopomidae; genus Brachyhypopomus; species Brachyhypopomus occidentalis. The sequence continues at coordinate 2,165,788 of JAGXOD010000014.1, forward strand.
ACTGGGTTGCTGGCACCCTCCACATCTCCTGGTGTACTGGCCTGTCTCCTGGTATCTGCTCCATGCTCTGGACACTGTGCTGACAGACACAGCAAACCTTCTTGCCACAGCTCGCACTGATGTACCATCCTGGATGAGCTGCACTACCTGAGCAACTTCTGTGGGTTGTAGACACCGCATCATGCTACCTCTATGGTGAGAGAGCTGAACAAAATGCCAAAGTGACCAAAATGTCAGCCAGAAAGGATGAGAACAGAGAAAAGGTCTGTGTTCACCACCTGCAGAACCACTCCTTTGTCTTGCTAATTGCCTCTCATTTCTACCTGTTGTCTGTTCCATTTGCACAACAGCAGGTGAAATTGATTCACAGTCAGTGTAGGTTCCTAACTGAACAGGTTGGTTTCACAAAAGTGTGGTTGACATGGAGTTACATTTTGTTGTTTAAGTGTTCCCTTTATTTTTTGAGCAGTGCATTTTGTGTAATTGTTAAATTGTTTGTTATAAGAGTGAATATGAAGGGATATATTGAAAACAATATCATAAATAAAACTATGAAAAAAATTGGGGAAAATGTAACTGAAGACAGAAATGACAACGTTACAATGAGATTTTTAAATAGGCAAGTGGAGATGTTTTGTCGCCCCCTGTTGGCTGATATGATAAATGTGTGGAAAAAACAGTACAGCTCAAATCAAGTTTCCTCCTATTTTCAGCGTATAAAAATGAACAGTTTAATTTTTTGTAATGGGCAATGTTTAAAATGCTGACACTATCTACAACTACTAAAATGCTGACCCTACTACTCTATCTTTCACTTCAAATATTTCACTTATCTCATTACAAAAAAAGTCCATGCTGCATCTAATTCAACAGTTGTACTACTAGCTAACACAGGTAACTCTTCTGCAGTTGTTTATACATTGGTAAACAGTTTAGGAATGTTGAAAGTATGAATTTTATTAATGAATGCAAGTTAATTTAATTAATGGAAAAATAATTAATCACCAAAAGTGGGGTATGTGTGATTAACAGGATTAGGATACACTGTGAGCAGTCAGCCAGGACTCCTGTAGGGTTAACAAGGAGTTAAGAGTGGAGTGAATCCCAGGTAGACAAGGGGCCTTCACTTAAGTCTCAGATATAGATTAGAGTCCGAGTCAATGCTTCTGGCCCCAGATTAACACTGCCTCAGGTCACCGCACTGCTCTCTTAATGCTCGTTTACCTCAACATTTAAAAAAAAGATCAGAGCTGAAATCAGGGTCTCCGTGGTTTGCAGTATATTTATTTTGTTGTTTGTAATAGTAGAATGAGTTGGTTACTTAAATTGCAGCAATCTGCAGTTTGGATCATATCCAATTGTCTTGCTAAACATTACATCACCCCTCTTACATGGGATGCTTTGGCTTGAGGCAAAATTGTAGTCCAAATCAGATTAGACTCTTTTTTAGGTTCTAAATCCCCTCATTTCCCCTGTCTCCCATCCCCCGTCAGACATGTTCGCATGACCTGTGGAAATTAGTGTCTTTAAGCAGCTGTTTCTTTTACTTCCAACAATCCAACAATTTATTTTTATATTCCAGGGTTGTGGTATGTTACTATTTAGTGTTACTATCATTCCTCTTGATGTAGAACCCATATAACCCTACCCATTTTGTCAAAACTCCAATCTTTACAATCCAGGTCTTACCATAATAATTTCTGACCATGATAATTGAGATGTATGATTTTGTGTGCAAGCGTTAGCGTTGATCAAAACATATCTGTGCCATGCAGTACTGAAACCATTCAGAGGTTTTAGCAGTGTTAGCCTTCCGACAGAGTCTATAGGCTTTTCTACTCTGAATAGATGTCTGAAGTATCAGGTCATTTGTAGGCTATAAATTCACTTTTGACAAACCCACTTCACTTTCCTGACTTTTGTGGCTCCACCATGGCTTTAGCCAGTGCAGCAGTAGTGATTTACAGGGTGTGCATGTGTTATATACCCTTTCCGCTGCTCCTTTCACTGGTGACGATTTCATAATAACGTACCTGGCAGATTTCTGAAACTTCTGACTTGGTGATGTAACCATTCTTGTCGACATCAAAGAGTGAGAAAGCCCACTCCAACTTCTTCTCCGTCTTACCACCAGACGTCATGTGCAGGGCAATGATGTACTCCCTGAAGTCCAGAGAGCCGTCGTCGTTGGCATCGAATGAGCGGAAGACATGCTTGGCATATGTGGTGGGGTCGCTGTCGGGGAAGAAGCGGTCGTAGATCTTCTGAAACTCCCCCGGCGTGATGCGTCCTGACGGACACTGCTTCTGGAAGTTCTCGTACCACTGTGAGAGCTCATTTTCCGAGAACCGTGTGTTGAGCTTCAGTTCATTCAGGATCTCCTTGGACATGGCGCTGCTCTTTGCATTGCCCATCGCTGGCAGGTGCTGCGGGTGGAGGCCTGGGCGTCTTCTCTCACTGGAGATGGAGGAGGTGTTGGAGATAAAGGTCTTATCTGACAGGATCGAGATGCCTTTTTCTATTTTTTCCTGCTCAGCAGAAATCAAAGAAAGGAATGTCAGTGGACAGTCCATCTGAAATGGGGACTGTGGAGAGGAGGGGCGGTAACCTGGGTGGGGCGGTAACCTGGGTGGGGTAGCAACCTGGGAGGGGCTGTAACCTGGGACAAAAGGCAAGAAGTGACATATGGTGGGTAGGTGTGGAGGGAGGATGTGGGTTTAGGTGGTTACATTTGACAACAGGCTTAATTCTGTGTAAGGCGGATTTTGTTTGACTGAGCTGTTGAACCTTAAATCGACATCTGTGGCCTGTCTTTCTTTCTATCAGCCTATCAATCATTTTAAACTGTATCTAGAGAGTAAAACAACTTTTTTGAGCAGTGTGTGAGTCTCTAGACAGATTAACTTTGCCTATGGTGGAAGCATTTCTAAAAACTATGACATAACTGACAAATGCCAGATTTTCAATTACTAGACATATTTAAACAAATCTCAAGCTTCAAACATTTGTACAAGTTTAAATGGCCAATGTTTGCTAGGGGGTCAATAGAAACAGAAATAAACCAATGCAGTGCAACTGCAAAATAATAAACATGGTTCTGCAGAGCGTTCTGCTCCAGCAGCACCCCCAGGTAACCATGTGTGCTGAACACAGCCTCTTAGTGGACATTAAAGCTTCTGAGTTAATCCCAGAGAGCAGTTGCCAGACTGATCTGATTTCAACTACTTAAAATATGACCCTGCGTACCCATTTCTTTGACACAAAATAAAGGTCACTGGAGAAGTTTAAGGTGTCCTTTACAATTGCTGGAAACATTATTAGGCTTCTAGGAAGACCAGACACACAATAAATGCAGAGTGATAACCATGAACATGCAGGATATCCAATCAGAGCTGATGGTTGCTGACTCAATTAAGGATCTCATTAATCTGGGTCCTGGGCAGCATGGTGGTGTGGTGGTTAGCACTGTCGCCTCACAGCAAGGTGGTCTGGGTTTGGTTTTCAGCCTGGGCCGCTCTGTGTGGAGTTTGCATGTTCTCCCTGTGCATGCGTGGGTTTTCTCTGGGTACTCTGGGTACTCTGGGTACACTGGTTTCCTCCCACACTCCAAAGACATACGTGTTAGATTGATTTGTCAGTGTAAATTGCGCGTAGGTGTGCATGTGTGTTGGCCATGTGGTGGACTGGTGACCTGCCCATGGTGTACCCTGCCTTCGCCCAATGATGCTGGGATTGACTCTGGCCCGTGACCCTGACTAGCGGGATTAAGCGGTAAAGATAATGGATGGATTAATCTGGGTCAGCACTGCTCTGCTCTTCTGACTCTGGTGAAGTGTGGTAAGTAACTGGGTGCTCCTTAAGCACTACCATCTGTGCTACTGCTCTTCTGGAAGCCTTTTGCTTGTCTCTCTTCTTACTTGTTTTCATTTTCTCAAAATTACATTTCTAATACTAATTACGTTCTAATTACATTTCTAATTCTAATACTTTCTAATTCTGAGGTTCTTTTGCACAGGTTTGGGGATGCATTGGTGCTCCTTCCAGTGCTCTTCCAGTGTCTTACATTAGGGTTCCCCTGGAAAATAAACAGGGTCACCTGGGCTGCTTGGATCATTGTTCAGTTAGGATGAAGTTTTGGCCTGCCTCGGTTTAATCTGGATGATCTAAACACAGCCTTGTGAACTCTAATGTGGTTGCTCCAGGTTTTGCTCAAGTAACATGTAATTTTATTCTGCTGATGAGCAGGAAAGGTTCACATTTGCCCTACCATGGTCACTGATACTCTAACGTGTTTCCTAACATTTAACTTTATGCCATCATTTTTGTTACCGTGTCATCCTGCTTTTTAATGTGGATTTTTCCTCCAGTCTCTCTGTATTGTGGATGCATTAACACTTCAGATTCATCTGACGCAAACATTTATGAACTCGACATCTGAGTCCAAGCCCCAAACTGCATTTACTAACTGATGCCACTTGTTGAATCACTGTGACACTGACATTTGGTTCATTCTTATTAACTGTGTGTCTGCCCCTCAGTTAGAATTTCTCTGTTCTTTCTATCTTGTACTTTTCCATTACCCACACAGTCCACTGTACCTCCTTTACTGATAAGAACACCAGTCATCTTAGCCAATTGTCTTAAGACACATCTTATTTCTTCTGTATTAACTTAGATGTCTTTTTTATTAAACTTTAGAACTTGTTCCTGGCACCCCTGTGAATCTGTTCTCCTGACGCCAGCTACGGAACACTGAGGGCTGAACAGATTTGTACTGCTGTTTGTGAACCCTGATGATCTACGTCTAAAGACTATTTCAATCCCTAACAATACGCTTTGTAGGTAGGCTATTAAGGATCATTTAGCACTTTTACACGCTCTGACAATACCCTCGATTTCAAAACCAAACACTCACTTTACCGTCAGGCTAACGGATATATCAGGATAACGTCTGGCTGTCAGGCTAACTCAAAAGTCAGACTAACTGTCAGGCTAAATTGATTTATTGTCTGGCTGTTTGCCATTGGCTCTGCCTGTGATCTGATTTGACTTCAATTAACTCACCTCAGGATCTGTAACCTATATTTAGACCACATTTCCAGACGTGTCATAATCCTATCAGAATAAATAATGAGATGTTAAGGCTCTTAAATGATCTGGAATATAGAAAATACTGACACAGCATTTGTTGTTGTTTGTTGCAGGGTTTTTTTTTTTGGCGGGGTGGGTGGGGGATAAGCATAAAGCACTTCAGGATAATATTTTGATGGCATATAGAAATAAAGCACTTCATTCTCTTTTCATTTGCCTAGTTGTTTTGTCCTTGTTGCACAGGATAAAGGCAGGATAAAGAGACAAGGGAAAGACCAACAGAGCAGGCTGGAGGGGGAAATTTGTTTTAAAGAAAAAATCTTTCTTTCTCCCAAGAAAACAATGCTTCCACTCAAACTGCAGCCATTGCCTGTGTGAGGGAGAGGGATGGAGGGAGCAGAGGAAGGGAGTGGGGCTTACATAAATAGGAGATAAAGGCTCATAATGATGCTTAATGACGGACAGGGCTTTCCTTCAGAACACAAAGGGCGATGGAAACAAACAAATGATAAGGAAAATAATAACAACAGCTAGCCCTGTGGTGGTACGGCGGCGTCTGGTGGCGATGACGTGTCAAATAAAAGGCCCTGGCTCCAGACCCTCCTGCTTCATTCTACGCATCCTCCCCTCACAGGGTGGTGGTCTCGAGAAATCATAAACAAACCGTTTTCTTTCTTTTTCCAAGCTTATTTTCCTTTTCTTTGCATTTTTGGTTGCATCTCACTAAGACAGAGTTAGAGTCAAGGCAACGATCTCTCTTCTGCACTGTGGAGGCACTGCTTTAGTGCTTTAGTGCTGTAGTGGTCTAGCATTCTGAGCCACTCAGGCCGTAGTGTGATCGATGTTGTCTATGTTATGGTTGCCTGTGGATCCCCTTCCGAGCATGGGATGGCTGGGTGAGACCTTACGAGCTTTTTTCCCGCCACTTCTATTTTCACTGTTGATGTTAATTTACATGTTACGCTAGTTATAGCGCACAAGCAGTTGAGTTCAGTCTATATGTAACCAAGTCTAGTTGAAGTCAGGTTTTTATACAATTTAACAATACGAGTCCAACCTGTTTGATAATGCATATGTTTCTTTATTTACATCTTACTAACATTTCCTCACAAAACTTTCCAGCCTTGTCTGACTGACCAGTCCTAGAGCAGAAGAACAGAGGCGTATGTGCGTCACAGGGGAAAAGGTCTGGTGTGGCAGCTTCAAGGAAGAGCTGAAAGATACCTGGTCCATACAGTGCATTACTGGTCCATACAGTGCATTAATACTTCTTACAATCCGCACCAAGATGCATTGAAATGTACTAGAACTGACGCCTGCAATAACCCAGCTATTCAAATGTTTTTGACCGTATCTTCACAATAACAAGGCTACTGGTGACTGTCATTACATTGTTGAAACCACATACGCAAGCTGCTCAACTTTGGCGCGGTCGGCTAGGAGCTTTTTGGGACGCTGCGGGGGTGAAGTGAACTCATCATGGAAACAATCCTCAATCCCTCTGCCCTGCCTGACTCTACCCCTGCAGTGACCTATGACCCCAAGTCTGAAACTGTCACCATACAGAGCAAGGTTGTCTCTGTTGCAGGGGTCACAGTTGTAACGGGAGGCACAGAACTGTCCTGGGGCTCCTGCATGCTGGCCTTTGGCTTCTGGGGCACTCTCATTGGTCTGAGCATGGTGTCAGTAGGCCTGTGGGAGTGCTCCGTGGTAAAGAAGGGCAGTACCTCACACCTGCTGGTTCTGGGCTTAGTGGTCCTGGGCGCGAGCTCCAGCGTTGTCGCTGGGGTTGTCGGGTTACGTTGTGCAATGAGAAAGAGACGGATGACAAGGACACAGAGAGATGAGGGGAGAGTTGTACTCGTTGAAGGAGAGGGGGGTGTTCAAAAAATCGTGACTGTGTGAAAGTGTGGAACAAAATGTGGGCGGGGCCTGAGAGATACATGAAAGTGGCAAATGATGATGGTGTACCATTAGATTTACTGTCTCACCTTGTTCAGTTAGCCTACTGTTGGTCAGTTAGCCTACTGTTGGTCAGTTAGTATTTGTAAAATGCTTTACTGTTTAGCACGATCTCCATATATCGCAGATGCTTTTTGCAAACCATCTTACAGCACTGTTGAAAGTGTCACATTTGATCACCGTCTTGGAAGCCAATATCCAGAATCTTTGAAGCTTGATTTATCTCATTTAATTTGTTTGAGATCTTCTGTTGTAGCATGGGGCAGAAAAAAGCAATATGAAATAACTTTTACTTCTGAACACGTGTCTGTACCAAAATATTGTATTCAAGGTAATATTGTTGAGTTAGTTTACTGAGATCATCATGTTTTGTATGTTTGGTCACTAGATCATATATCACATTATGATATCAACTATCAACCAGTTCACCAGCCCAGTTTGTTTTGGGTTCTTGTCTACGCCCACCATCACCTCTCTCTGTCTTTCTGAGCAATGACAGGGAGTGTCAAAGGAAACAATTTGCTGAGTTTCCTGTAACTAAAGGAATTCTGGCATTTCCTGTGTAATGCCAAACTAAACACACCTAGCAGTTCATATCAGTTCAGGAGTTAAATATCAATTTTCATTTTATGAGACCCAATTTTGAGATTCAATTTACCCAATTTTGGGTAATAATAGTTGCTTTAAAAAAATATATAAACAGGGTTTAAAATGCAACTTATATATGTAATGCGATGTATGCAGTTGTTACAATGGCTTTGTTTGAAGTTATGGTGTAAAAATGTCATTAAAGATTTGTCTCTCTATCTTCTGTATATCTTCTATGGTTTTCCAGTTAAAACATTATCCAAGTGGATTTCTTGGTGCTGGGTGTTTACATATCTACATATATACAAATAGACATTGAACAGGGAGCCACTGAAGTTCTGCTAACACTGGTGACTTGGTGTAGAGGGCACCCACCCCACGGGACATGTGTGCGAGCGAACACACACACACACACACACACACACACACACACACACACACACACACACACACACTACACCCACCTTACTCTCGATCACTGATTGGCTGCACTCGTGCCTTGTTTCTTTGCTTCTCCTTTATTCAAAGCCCATAGGAACCCATAGGAACCCTCTGTGTTTTGATGCCAGTATCTCACTATATTCTGCTACTTCCCTGTGTCCACACACCTCAAACCTTCACAGTTCTTTCGTTGTTTTCTCACTTTCTCTTCACTTGTGCCAGCCGCTGGATTTCTCTGTTTGTCATTATGGCTAATAAAAAACCTCCCATTCTGCTCTCAGGTCTCACACTATCCCTGCTGCCATCACAGATACGCTCAGTCTCCCAAGTTCATGGCAAAACTGTTCATGCTGCGTTCTGTACATGCTGCGATTTGTCTATAGTTTTTCAGGTGGTTGAAATAATCCAATCAAAAGGATTAGTCACCGTCTCAGCTTTATGCAGTGCAAGATAAGACCTGAGATTGGCAAATATGTCTGAGATGAAAAATGTAGCTTTATCTGCACTGTTAGCTTTAAAGTTGAATGAAGAATAATGTGTCACACTTTAGCTTCGATATATGTTGATAAATGTCCTTTTATATTCACAAATTCAGCCCTTTGGACAATAGATCCAATAACAAGAATTTCAATTTTAAAGAAATTGTTATTCATCAATTGAACAATGCTTGATAAGCACTTAGCTGGCTTATTAATAGCATTCATTTAATCAGGTCTAATGCCTGATTGAATTTTTTCATGCATGTAATTTTGAAGGAAGTTGTTTAGCTGATTGTGAATTACTTTCTGTACTTTTTCCTAGAAATGGCTGCTGAGTGAAAATTGGCTTCTAAATGTTAAATGTTTATGTACACATTTTGTTACAAATTTATATTACTGGATTGTGAATTATATAATAAAACAAAATTCTCAAAATAAGCTTTTTATATAGTTCAACTCTATAAAGGACACAAGAGGAAAAGGACTTGCGTACAATCAGACATACATAGCATAGCAGAGTAGCCAAATGGATTCCCAGAGTCGTAAACCAAAGGCCACTTTGTCATAAGGAAGTTCTCCAAATTATTATTCTAACCCTGCATAGATCTGAGAGCACTACCTGCTGAATGTGATGCCAGACAGTATGAAGTAAAATAAAACACAGGAAACATGGAGTGGGTTATATTGACTGTTTTGACCTTAGTCCTGCTGACAGGTAAAGACCATCATTTTTGTGTTTAAGGCAGTGCATTTTTGTAAAAGAATAGAGCACTTTTGTCTTAACTTGGGGGTGTTATGCATTTAATGTTCATAAATAGAATGGCTTTAAAGGAAAACGGGACTTTGCTTCTTTGCAAAATACATATCGATTACGTTCAATGTTTTGCTGCGAGCCTGGTTTGAAACTGATTTGTTTGAGTTCCAACAAGGACAAAGGGCAATTTGACTTTGTCATACTGCTTATGACGGACACTGACTGAGGAATGTGTCCTTGTTACCTTTTACATGAGTCTGCTCTCGTAAGAGTTAATGACAATCTGTTACTTTCAGTTGATGAGATGTTCCTCAATATTTTGGTGCTTTTAGATCTCATAGCAGCTTTGATACCATGACATACTCATTTATAGACTGTTTTCTTTTGACATTGCTGGCTTAGCTCTTAACTGGTTCATTTCAATAGGTATGCACAAATCCTCCATTGCTCCTAATGTAGAAGTTATTAAAGAACTTGTCTCTTTGAACCATCACTCACTTCTTGTTGTACATTCTGAGATGCTTTACAAGTCATTATGGTTGCAAAGAGTGCATATTTCTCCATAGTCTCCCTGTCAGTCTGAACCAGTGTGACCTGTCTCATAAACCCAGTGGTTTTGCTCACTGGATGATTTTTTGATTTTCACATTGTGTAAACTCTTGACAAATCTTTACAAGTTGGAGCCTAATGAGGTGACACCATATGTATGAGTTTGGAGGTCAGATATATGAGATTATTTTTCTGAAGATGAGAATGATAAAATGCTTTCTCTTCCCCAGGGTCCAGTCAAGAGCAGGATATATTACCACCAGGACCAATATATGGGACAGTAGGGTTAAGAGTCCTATTCACCACCATCACTCCTCCTCAGCTATCTGACGTAGTCACATGGAGTTTCATGAATAAGAGCATTGCAAAATGTATGCCACCAAAAGAAGTGCAAACTGACCTGGAATACACAACAAGAGTCAGACTGAACGAGACTACTGGAGCTCTGGAGTTACAAGTTCTGACCTTGGCTGACTCTGGAGTCTATTCCTTAACCTACACAACAACAGATAAACATTCACTGCAGGGATATATTTCACTAGAGGTTTTTGGTAAGATATTCTTTTTTGCTTGAAGAAAATTTCACTTTCTGTTTCACAATACAGTTTCACAATAAAAAGCAGTCAACATTACAAACATTGCAATAACATTGGCAAGTAAACAAGTAAACAAGTAAACATACAATTCAAGAGAAATGGAACCATCACAGGCAGTTACTGCAGTGGAGCTGAACTGAACTCATACAGCCTGTTCTAGTAATGAGTAGAAGTTCTTCATCAAAGCTTAACTGTAAGCCAAGAACAATATTATGAGTTGCACAACTTTCAGCCATGCCTAATCTTTGATTTTCACTCTTTCTCAGATCTGGTGTCTGAAGTAGCCATCATTGGCCCTGAATACACTCTCATTGAAAATAACTCAACCCAATTGGTTTGCATGGGAAATGGCACCATTATTACCACAGAATGGATGAAGGATGATCAAATTCTGTTTCCCAGCACAAGATTCACATTCTCAGCTGATAACAGAACCTTGATGATCAGTCCAGTGAAGAGATCAGACAGCGGTGAATATTGGTGTAGGCTCAGCAACAATGTTAGCTCTGACACAGCTAACTACAGAATGACTGTTAACTGTAAGTATGAAACATCATTAGCATCAAAGAAAGATTAAAATACCATCTCCACCAATTTTAAAGAAGTACTTAGATAGTGTTTATGCTGGCCTGAATAGTTCTGCTTCTGGTAATGTGAGGACAAAAAGGAACTGGACCTCTCATTTGCAAATATTTAATTCTGAATAATAGATATAATTGAAACAGCACTAAAGTATAAAATACCTGAAATACATTTCTACCTTGTTAATTAACATAACCATTTGCCAAATTAAGTCCTTAATGCACTTTGGAAAGTATCAAGGTAAAAGATTTAATGTAAATAAAATTCAAAGAATGCTCAGTAATTGACCAGCTTGTGCAGAAGAGTGAATACTTGTAGATATTTTATGAAGCATTGTAGTGCACAAGTTAAATTAACTTTAGTTCTTTAGGGAAATCCATGTTTATCCTCTTTTGTGAGCTCTTCATTTTTATTTTTATTATTCCAAAACATTTATTTGGAATGGAAATTTGAAATATAGGTGTGTGGATTGTATTATTGACTGATTCACTGTGAAACCAGTGGTGTCTGAACACTCCCATAAGGTTGCCTGTAGTAACCCTGTGTGCTTGTTGTAGATGGACCGGATGTGATGATACTGGGTTCCAAGGTGATAGAAGAGGGCTCAGACATACTGCTCCTCTGTTCCTCCGCTTCACGACCTGGTGCCATGGTAACGTGGACAGTGAATGGCGTGAGTGCGGGAGACTCCCCTCTGTATGTGGCCGAGAGCAGTAACCTGAGTCACAGCGGCGAGTACACCTGTACAGCCTGGAACAACGTCACTGGCCTTAGAGCCTCTGCCATGGTCTTTCTCACAGTGAAAGGTAAGGTGATGGAGCTCTGCACCTGACCATGGCTGCACCATGGAAATTAAAGTTCAATAAGTGAGAGATTTGTCCATGTTCATAGTGGTGGTTCCAGCAGAAGCAAAGTACAGGTTCCATGCATCCAGTTCCAAGATGTCTACAGATGTGAAGATAAGATGAATTAGTGAAGCAACGCAGATTATTTGTCAATTTATTTAGAACATGAAAACTGTGTGTGTGTGTGTGTGTGTGCGTTTGTGTGTGTGTGTGTGTGTGTGTAGATACACCGTCAGCCCTTTCTCCTGGTGCAGCTGCAGGAATTGCAGTGGGTGTTATTGTGGGAGTGGAGCTTTTGATCGCAATTATCTACGTCCTTATAGTCCACTTTAAGTAAGTCCAAATCTCTCTTTGGCACTACTGGTGCACTAATTAAAATGCATTAAACTACAATCCAAAATAGATAGATAGATACTTTTATTGTTATTGCACATGTACAATGAAATCGTGCAGCAAAATAAAAGAATGAAAGAACTAGTTTGGACTTCACACCCACATGACTGAAAGTTAACAACACTTTGTAAACAAACGAATTATGATAGCCATCATTCATAATTATGGTAATCATCTGTCATAATTATATTGTAGAAGTTCTGCCGACCCTGCTCATTCTGTGTCAAGTGAGTAAAACAACACAAAAACAACAAAAAAACAATGCAATAAAGTATCATGGTGTTACAACGATACAGCTGACAGCTAACACTGCTAATGTATTTGTCTATATTGCGTGTTACTTGAAATGAAACTTCCCCATTAGTGGTCAGGTTCAGCTGAGAATCACTGAAGTTTCAATTTCATGGATATTTAATTAAATTGTATTTCATTTAATTACATAGTATTTAATGAAATTTTAATCCTTAAAAAATATTTTTAAAAATCTATACAACACTTGTACTGACTGGACATGTTTCTGACTATGCAGAGAAGGGCAAGCAAAATAGAGACAGAAGAAGCAGGAACAGAGCGAAGCCGGAAGATAAGAACAACTCCACAGCGTTCAAGGTCCAGGGCCCAAAGTATGAAGACACAACCCAAGTGCCAGCTCAAAGTGAGTGAGACGGCCAGGTTACCTGTCTGGCCGGGACTGTCCAGTTTTGACGATGCTGTGGTGGGTGGTCACAGAGACGCGGGTTCTTCCTGCTCCCTGACTAGTTCGCAGGTGCCTTGCTCCACGCATACCTAGTTCCTCTGTCCTGCTGCTGTGCGGTGGTGCTGGCCAATATCCAGCTCAGAGGTGCAGAGGTGGGCACAGAGCAGGATGTGAAGACGTGGCATCTGGGTTCACCTGCTCACACACACTCACACACTGCTCACACACACAGACTTCTCACACACATCCCTGCAGTACAGTGAAAATTGACACCGAGGATTCTGACAGCCATGGGAATGGGCGATGAATCACATAGGGGAGATGATCAGGCTAAAAAAGAATAAACTAAAATAATAACAACACTCCAGTGCATGTTTTGGTGTCTGTATTTTCCAGTAATGAATTTCTACATGTATAATCATATCTGTTTACTCATGATCAGGGATAAGGGAACCAGTATATGAAAACTCAAAACCAAGCTTACCCCCGGTGAGTTCAATGCTTTAATAGATGCTTAATGTTCAGATTAAAGAGAATACCTTCTATATTTTAACCAACCAAACACCAATTTTTCATCTCTTTTAGAGACCTTCACGAAGGACCCCAAACAAGATAGAGCTCACGGTATGTATTGTTTCCCATCCGAGGGGGTGTTGCAGCCTAATTTTGAAGAAAATTGTTAGCAATCAATCAAAAAGAAAAAGACAAAATTATCAAAATTTATATTATAAAATTTCTGAAATATATATTTGCTACAAGAAACCATGAATTGTATTACGGATGTGCTAATTCTATTTTGGAATTGCAGGATAGCAGCACATACTGCAGCACATTACCATGACTCTTGCAGGTATGCTGAAGCTCAATTAAGCAATTGACCATTATAGCATTTAGTTCCACCTATCATATAGCCTACTGCATCTAATTTAAGCCGGGTCTGTCTGAATGTGATTGGATATATCTATGCTGCATGGTAGACTGTCTCTGTTAAAGACTACACTGATTTTGATTAGAATTAGATCAAATACATAAGGCCTGATCTTTTTTTAGCTGTTCAACCACCAAGACAACAGAAGAGGACTGACTGTGTTGTTGGATTCCTCTGGATGACAGGCTCATGCTGAATCATTTCTGAGATCTCATGCATATTTTGCAATACTGAAAAACATATTTACCTATGAATTCTGTCACAAATACAGATGTGAGGATAAAACACATCTTGCAGACTATTGTAAAAAAAATAGATATATTTCGCCCTCTTGTGGATTCTATGGGTTTCTAAAGCGCAGCTTTAAGAGCGTAGATCAGGTGTGTCCAAACGTTTTGCAGTGAGGGCCAGATTTGGTGAGGTTAACATGTGTGGGGGCCATGTCCAACCATTCAGTCTGGGGGGGGGGGGTATAGTATAGTATACACTGCCATCTGCTGCTATGGTATACTGTAGTAGAATAGTATAATATACACTGCCATCTACTGGTGAAGTATAAAATAGCTTTTTGGAGTCTTGCCGTCTTGTGGTGAAATATAAAATGCTGTGGTCAACAGAGCCTGCGGGCCAGTGAAAATTTGAACGCGGGTCGCACTTTGGACATCACTGGCATAGATAGTTTGCTTTTGTTGTGTAGCCAAAGTCAGTGGTTGTACAAACTACACAGAATACATTTAATAAATATTTTTTAAAGTATTACCCTCTTTCAAATTTCCAGTTAAATTAAGTTTCACTCTCACTGGTAATATATATTGATTTTACGAAGGTTTTTATCATCTACATCATAATCATGAAGCTTAACATTATATGTTACAAATGAGTTCCAGTTTTGAATTATTGCTTTGAAATGACTTACTATAACTGCACATCTCATAGTCTGAACTGATGCTAAGATATCTCAGAGACCACTCCCTCAACATGTGAATTTCTGAAATAATAGTTCAAGCTGGTAAAAGTTGCAAAAATGACTGTCTGCAGTGAATCGTGATGGTATTTTTGTTGTTATATGAAAGCTATCAGGATTAAACGTGACATAATACACAAGTGTTCATCTTCAATATTTTCTTGAATAATTTGTAAATTATGAATTCTGCTCATTCAACTTTTACACACTGTTCAACTCTGCGCTTGGTGACCATGCCCTGTAACTTTATGTGGTATGCTGCTTCATGGCTTAGATTCTGTGGCTCCCAAATGCTTCCACTTTTCAATAATACCACTCACAGTTGATGAAATATCTAGGTGGGAAGAAATTTCACAAACTGATTTGTTGCAATGGTGGCATCCAATTATAGTAACTAAGTCAAATTCACTGGGACTGAATGAAACACCTGAATTCAACAATTAAGATGTATGTTCCAGTAATTTTGTCCATATAATATATATTACAGGGCTGTGACACATCAGAGCAATAGTTGTAGTAAGTAGCAACGTAGCAATGATTAATAATTAATGGTTTTGTTATCTCCAAATTTGTGTGTACAGCCATGACAAAACATTTAGTTTGTTCACCTGAAACCCAGTTTTCCAGTCTAAGTCTTGCACTACATATGTAAATGCTTTCCATGATACTTACTCAACAAACAATTAAAGCATTTTATGGTGCAATCATAAACTATACTGTGTGCATTCTATCTGACACTTGTATGTACAGTCTATGGGCGCAATGTGCACTCCTCGGCTCAGGATTGGGTAACTGTAACCGACTGTGTACATCCCTCTGACATTTGCAACATCAGATGGATCCACTGCCACGTACCCCGCCCATCTGAGTTGTTCATTGGCCTTTCGCTCTGAAGCCCATCCTCGTCCGATTGCTCTAACCAATGGAATTCATATACGTCATATGAAGCGTTTCGATTCACCGGCATCCCACGCGCAGAGTCTTTCGGTATTTGAAGTGTACAGACATGTGCGTAAAGCAAGCCCATCTGACTTTAAAAACTACAATAACAATAAAGCCCTCAACCCGTGGGAAGTCGCATGTTTTCGTATGGCAATGACAGGGAAAATATAACCACCGTCTCAAATAAGTGACGGGCAATGTTTTGGCACTAGCTTGAACGAGACTCGAAAGAAATGGTAAGACGTAACGTTGGAATAATTGTTGATTTATGTGCTTGCTTTAAATAAATTTCGATTATTATTCGCATTGCAATTCACATTGTTGTGTCTGTTATGTAGCTGGCTATTTTATAACTAAGATTAACCTTTCACAGCCTTGATAAGTCCAGCTTGGTATCTGTTTATGAAGTGACGTCCTAGAATAGCAGTAAACTAAATAATGTTTGATGTTGACTTGCCATAATTCAGTTTTATGTCACTTTTCTATTAATGTCAACGAGTCGATAAGAGCTATTACACTTCCTAACAATCTGAACCATCGCTGTAGTAGGGCAGTTCTAGCTACATTGTGAAAGTTTGAAAGCTACATTATGAAAGAAATCTATTCTTGTGTACATCTATTAGAGTATCAGGAGTGCCCACGAATCCACAAACTGAATCATGTTCTGTGTGATGGTGTCTGTATTGCCCCAGGCTCACTGTACTTTTGCTTCCTGGTAGAACCTCTCGTTTAGGTACATGCAGAGCTATGGGTCTGTGGAAGCTCGCATAAGGAAGTTTTTTGTATTACACTTTTGCTATGTATATGCCAATATTTTCAGGGTGACAGCAACTGCAGTAACGATGTCCAGTTGTCGGACCCTCAGATCTTTGATAGACAGTTTGAGAAGATCGTGTCTGAATTAACAGAGCAGGATATGACAGACCCAGTCCTTGCTGATGCACTCAACAGACTCCGCGAGGTATGAAAACTCATCTTTAAAGATATGTTGTGGTTCCAGAAAAAACTCTTTTTTTTTGGTTTTCTATCATTTTTCTGCAACTTCCATGTGTCACTCCTTTCATTTAACTTTATCAACTTTAACTTACACACCCAGAAGAGTTGTATAAAGGATTGGATGGACTTTCTTGAACAACAACAAAACAAACAAACAAAAACAAACAAACAAAATTGACTGACTATTGTTAGGCCAGTTTGATGTTTAATCTCATGTGCCCCTGAAGTTGTATGTGATCTTTTAATCTAGTTCGTTCTAGTTCTGGTGCTTCGGTTTGTGACTGACCCATCTTTCTGTAGATTCTACGGTACAATGCGCCAGGAGGCAAGAGGAACCGTGGCCTGTCTGTGATTGGTTCGCTGCGGGAGTTTGTTCAGCCTGCTACACTGTCACATAACGAGGTCGAGCGTGCCCTATTGGTCGGATGGTGTATCGAACTGGTGAGTGGACTGGCTTTGCCCCCCTCTCCCACAGAATCACACTTCACATATATATTTATACTTCACATATATACTTCACATATAATTTGACTGTCACCAATAGAGGAGCTGAAATGGCAGGCATTCTGTGGCCGGACAAGACATGCTAAGCAGCACTGCACATATCTTTCTCTAACATCAGTTTCCCCTACCTTGCTTCAATCTCTTCCATAGCTCCAGGCTTTCTTCTTGGTGGCAGACGACATTATGGATGCCTCTTTAACACGAAGGGGTCAGCCTTGCTGGTATAAGAAGGTGAGACTGTAGTAGAGCTTTTATCTAAGAACACTGTGGAGCTCTTCAGAACATAGCTCTGCTTTTTTTTGCAATGGCACTCAAGGCTGCTTGAAGGCCTTTTTGTGCAGCTGAGAAATGCAGTCCAGTCAGCAGTGGTACTGTGGTCAGAATCTGACCAATGACGCTTGGGACAGGGGATGGGAGATCCATCTTTGATGATAATAGATGGTCTATAAGTTGCAGCTCTACGATTGACGTAATATGATTGAGCAGAGTAGGTGAATGTTTAAGGGGAGGACTGAGAGGGAGTCTGTTTAAGACGTTTTTTTTTTTTTTTTTTTTTTAGGAATGTTTTAGGAAAATACATATGAGTTCATGTCTGTCTGCTGTGTGTTCCTCTTTTAGCTGCAATGTGAATGATCAAAATGTAATTCTGCATAAAAATGACATTCATTTAAAGTTTATTACACTTCAGAATTACAAGTATGAAAGGACAAGCAACCTTTTGTGATGACACAAGCCACCACAGTGGTATCAGTAGTAGTAGTAGTAGTTTGCATTTTGGTCACTTGGGGTTTAGGCTATAAATGGGGCAGCAGTTCATTCTTTCTGAGGACATAACCGTGGAGGCCTAGTTCAACCTCCTCAGTTTGTGTGACCTAATAATGAGGAGTTGGTTTCATAGACAGAGAGCTACCAAGGGAATGTGCATTTGCCATCTTTAGCAGGTATTGAACTGTTTGAAGTAATTGAGATGGGTTTTTTGTTTTGTTTTAGTTTTTTAGCTAAATAGTGAAGCAAAATCTAATCACAGCAATGATTTCAAGAAAATCATAAAGTCCACATCTCATGTCTTCACATAAGGGACTGTGTTGCATGCATTCACTTTGATGTGCTGTGTTAATTGGCTGGATAAATGGCATTGTCATGTGCACTTCCGTTCTTTCATGTCACAGTAAATTTAGTTTTGAATTGTTGCAAATTAGCATTTAAAAGCAGTTCACACAATATTCTGTCAGTCAACTAATTACCATCTGGTGTGATATTTCTTGAAATTGTGAAAATGCTTGTGAGAATGTTTTCAAAGACAAGCTGATTTCAGAGAAATGATGGCAGCACCTGAGCATCAGCATATGTGGTGGTGTAGTGAAGTTTTAGTTAAGCCACATTTTGTCAATTGTGATTTTCACCCCAATCGAAATTTGTCCTCCGCATTTACCCATCTGTGCAGTCAGAACTCACACACACACTAGTGACTACTAGGGGGTTGTGGTGCACATGTGCCCAGAGCGGTGGGTAGCCCTAGCCAGGCGCCCGGGGAGCAGTTGGGGTTAGGTGCCTTGCTCAAGGGCACCTCAGTCATGGCCTCAGGCCTGGGAATCAAACCCACAACCCTCTGTTCACAAGACCGGTTCCCTAACGACCACACCATGACTGTGAAGCCTCAGCGTATGTGGTGGTGTAGAGAAGCGTTAGCGTATGTGGTGGTGAAGTGAAGTGCATGTGTATGTGGTGGTGTAGTGAAGCGTCAGCGTATGTGGTGGTGTAGTGAAGCGCATGTGGTGGTGTAGTGAAGCATCAGCATATGTGGTGGTGTAGTGAAGCGTATGTGGTGGTGTAGTGAATCGTATGTGTATGCAGTGGTGTAGTGAATCATCAGTATATGTGGTGGTGTAGTGAAGCATATATGGTGGTGTAGTGATATGTAGTATATTGTGTATATGTAGTGGTGTACACAAATAGTTTAGTTAGATAATAGTTTTAGCCTGAAGCTGAAATAATGAGTGGTTATACTGGGTCTCTAAAAATGTCTAAAAATATGCTAGTGATATTTTAGCTTCATCCAGATCATGGATACATCTGCTGAATCAAACAGTGTTTTATTTGAAGTGTTCACAGACCCTCCTGGAGGTGCTGGATTTATGGTACCAAGTTTTATGTTTGCAGTGGGCAGAATTTGATTGCTGATCTGTAACCATTTTGCAACTCTCAGGATGGCATCGGATTAGATGCCATTAATGATGCTTTTCTCCTGGAGGGGTCCATTTACCGTCTTCTGCGCAGGCATTGCAGAGAACAGCCCTACTATATCAATCTTTTGGAGCTCTTCACAGAGGTGAAAAAAACGTCATCTTCATAAGCTCTTATTTGTGTTGTATATATATGCTTACGTACATGATTGCCTAAATCTTGGGTCATTTCCTGCAGACCTCCTTCCAGACGGAGCTGGGCCAGACCCTTGACCTCATGACAGCACCACCAAACAAGATTGACCTGGACCGCTTCACCCTAGAGAGGTGAGACAGAGGGGAGGGTGCAAGTGGGAGGGACTGTGAATCGAGTGAGATCTGATGAAAAGGAAAAGCTTGTGTGTGGTGCAGATTACTGCATTAGTCTGGAATCCATGCGGAATGGTACGGAGGTGCTGATATATCCTCACTGACCTTTGGGCTCTTTTGATAGGAACGTAAGCGTGTTTGTTTCTTGTGCTCCTGGCAGATATAAAGCCATAGTGAAATACAAGACTGCTTTCTACTCCTTCTACCTCCCTGTGGCTGCAGCAATGTACATGGTGAGAGAGAGAGAGAGTGTGTGTGTGTGTGTGTGTGTGCGTGTGTGCGTGTGTGTGTGTGTGTGTGTGTGTGTGTGTGTGTGTGTGTGTGTGTGCGTGCATGCGCGCAATAGTGGTGGTACAGTATTTCACCACATTCACGAAGTTAGTTCAGAACCAAGGGTTTGGGAATAGTATGCAGAAACAAGTGGAGAAAAAATAGTGTTAGTATTCAGCATCTGTGTTCGCTTCTGCCAAATTTAAAGTACTCTGAATCATTTCCAACTTGGCTTGTGTTGCTCGTGTCAACATTCTGAAGGTACTTATTTATAGAACAGATATTTACTTATTTATTTTATTTAAAAACAGATATTTATACTCATAAGCAGATGTCATTTTCCTGTCAAATGTCAAATTCCCCACATGCTCTAATAGTACTAATAGCAATTCACCCTCATAGGATCCTATATGGAAGTCATATGTATGTGGCATAGTTACCAATGCTATTTCCCAACACTAAAATGGGGACTAAATGAGTTTGCTTGTCTCATTGAGTGTGTGTGTGTGTGAGTGTGTGTGGTGCACCCTTGTTACAATGCTGAGCTTATTGTTGTCACCCACCACAGGCAGGGATCAACAGCGAGACGGAGCACAATAATGCCAAGCACATCTTGCTTGAAATGGGCGAGTTCTTTCAGATACAGGTACACCCCTATGATCAGCCTATGATCAGCCTATGATCAGCCTATTATTGGACGATCACACTGGAAATACACCCCCATTCATTCACTAGTCGCCTTTTCATAGCATGAGTATCCTGATGTATGTATGGGCAGTCATGGTCTGGTGGTTAGGGAACCAGTCTTGTGACCGGAGGGTCGTGGGTTCGATTCCCAGGCCTGAGGCCATGACTGAGGTGCCCTTGAGCAAGGCACCTAACCCCAACTGCTCCCCGGGTGCCGGGCTAGGGCTGCCCACCGCTCTGGGCACGTGTGCACCACAGCCCCTAGTTATCACTAGTGTGTGTGTGTGTGTGTTCTGACTGCACAGATGGGTAAATGCGGAGGACAAATTTCGATTGGGGTGAAAATCACAATTGACAATGTGGCTTGACTTGTTGCCAGGATGATTACTTGGATTGCTATGGAGACCCTGCGGTGATGGGGAAGATTGGCACCGATATCCAGGACAACAAGTGCAGTTGGCTGGTGGTCACTGCACTGGGGATTATGACCCCAGAGCAAAGAGCAGAGCTACAGGTGAGCGAGTGGAGACATTTACATTAAAACGCACTAAACAGGTTTAGCTGTGAGTCTTGTATCTGTTGACCTCAATCCTCGTTGCATTTGGGAAATTGCAACAAAAGTTAAAAAGTCGGAAGGGGCTCGAGAATGAAATCTAGAGGGAAGTGGTTCGTCAGAGATGGGCACTGCCATGCCCTTGTTCCTGCCCTTGTTAGTATTTATGGAGAGTAGTATCCCTACAGAAACTACAGGAGCTGCTTTGGCTCCTTCTCTTCTGGGGTGCAATTTTGTTGGGCCCGGATGTCATTGCAGAACTCCTCACTGTGAGAGCTGAATCCACATCACAGTGCAAGAGGGCTTCAGATATCAGTCTGAATCTGGAACGTTGGAACACCTCTGCTCCACTGGCTCTTAGGAGTGTCTGTCAGTCTGTGCCGTGAACAAACAGGACCCATCCAGCCATCATCCTTGTGTGTCTCACTACTCTCGCTTCTCTCTCTCTCTCTCTTCCTGCGCCTCTTTCTGTCTCTCTCCCTCAGGCGTGTTATGGTCGCAGTGATGCTGAGAGTGTGGAGCGAGTGAAGGCACTCTATGACACTCTGGAATTGCCCATCCGGTACCACCAGTATGAGGAAGAGAGCTACCGGCGTCTCCAGGGCCTCATCCAGCGTCACGCTCAAAATCTTCCCCACGCCGTGTTCCTTAACTTTGCCAAGAAGATCTACAAGAGGAACAAATGAGGCAGGACTGTGTGGACAGGGGCATGACTAAAGACTTGGGACTTTTGTAGAGATTCAAACTCAAGCCAACCAGTTATGTGAAGTGATAGGCACCATAGGCACAAAGCAGGGGCTGTACAGAAAGAGCAGTGCATCTTGTCCATGGTGTAAATATATTCTCAAGATTGTAGATATGTTTATCTTAAAAGACTTTGATGTCATGGTCATTTTCATATCTGTTGAAATTTGAGATTTTGCAAAGATTTCCTATCCTGGAGGATAATTTTTGACAATATTTCATCTAAAAACTATGATTGTTCTTACTTTTTAATGCTTAATTGAGATGTTCACCCTTTACATTATTCTCATCCAGTGGCTTGTATACTTCCCAAACCTATTTATGAATGGTTAGTTGCATTTTCACATTATATCACTGTTGTTCACGCAGAAAATAGCACTGATCTTTAGCTTGTGCAAATGCATTTGGTCTTATCGTTCCTACAGCAATTGAGCTCTCTGTAAGAGAGGAGCTGTGGAAGGGCATGACACCACTTCAGTTAGATTTTATTTTTTAAAGCTCTGGACACAAACCCCAAAACATTTACCAACACAAAGAGAAAAAGGAAGCAAACCCTTTTCAAACCTGACCCCTTTCTGCATAATTAAGAATTCCGTTACAAAACGTTTCCTCCAGTTTTTGCCTTAATTGTTCTGTCCTTCATGCCATGTACATGTCTTCACTGCCACTGAGTCATTACACTGAACCTGAATAACGCGAAATTAAAATAAAAAGAAGGACGAAATACCTTCAGACTCTGTATTAAGTGGCGAAACGACGAGTGTATACTGCATTCTGCCGAATGAGTATGAAGTGAGAAGATGCATCTGGACCAGGCCTGAGTACAAAAATAGACGATGGAGATGCCGAGGGGTGTGGTTACAGCGACGGTGTGGGGAGGGCTAGATGACGGGGAAACAGGCTGTTAGATCGGAAGATCCGAGAATATTGCTGAATTTTTGCTGCCAGTTACCCTCCAGTACGTCTAGTGGAGTGAAATTGTAGAATCTGTCGTCTTCAGACTGAAGGTGAGTTAAAATATACGTCCTAATATTCATTTTAACCGATGCCGATGTTTTTGCTGGAATATTGGCATTCCAATGTTTTTTATGCTTTTTCCATGCCTGTACTTGGAAGTCAGCATATATATGTACATTATAATCACCAATAGGTTTTGTTACTGATTTGTAAAGCGTTACCAATTGCTTAATATCCCGCGATTTGTAAGCGCATCTTTTAAGATGGGGATGTAAGCGAGGCGACGCGGCAAGTGGAAGATCCCCTCCTTTCCGCATTTTTCAGGCTTGTTTTGATAAATTAACGCTAACCGACAAATGTACCTTTCGTTAAACAATCGAGAGTTTTTTGTATCACATTTAGTATTACAACGATCACCTCATCCTTTCGTTAGTTTACGAGCGCCGAGGACCTTTGATTTATTCTCTGCATCTGCCTAGGCCCGAATATTGAACCATCAGCATCCAAGGACACTGGGTGGATGTGAGCAGCGCGTGGCCTACATACTGTGCAGGAGAGCGAAAAACAGCATTAGTCATTACAGTGATTCTATTCACGTAATTGTTCCTGAAGCGATTGTGTTCTGTGCTAGAATATGTGCAGACTTCGATAAAAATCATAGCACACGTAGGACACAATATATTTAAAATTTTAAGACCTATTTTTGGTGTATGAGTGTCGAGGTTGTTTTCTGCGATTATTCATGCTTGATGCAGTTTTAAAGGAAGTAAATATTATCTGACAGTTTTGCAGTCCATGGCTCGATAGCGCGATAGTTATGTGTGTGTGTGTGTGTGTGTGTGTGTGTGTGTATGTGTGTATGAGAGAGTGAGGGAGTGTGATTCTGCGTGCAGTGTATGTGTTATTGTGAGCATGAGGAAATAGAAATAAGTAAATAGGAAACTGAAAAATAAATTAGAAAAAAACAATATTTATGATGTCATATAAGAAAGTGTACAGTTTCAGATCAGAAACTGCTTGTTTAAAATACTGTCAGTGGCATTTTTTACATGCTGCAGTTTAAATGTGTTTTCTGTCTTAATATTTCAGGGGTTAAACTGAGCAAGGATGTGACAAATATGCTGATGAAACCTGACTGGGACCTCAGCATCCCTTGCCAGAAATTCATTTTTCAACAACAATAACATTGGTACATCTTACTAGTGCTAAATACAAACCCACAATGCACTCCTCCCGGCCTTCCATTCCCCCACGACCGCGTCGATTCGACAGTGGAAGACGTGTAGATCCTAAACCTCTCAACCACACAAACAAGAGAGAAGAGAAAAACATAAACACTGTTTCTTCATCCCCTCGTCATATTACCCGAAGACCTCCTGAACCTTCCAGGTTAAAAGGCGTAGGTCACAGTGCACGATCATCAGTGTCCCATCTCAAAGTGGTCCAGCAGCAGAAGAACAGTGCCCACCCAGTATCAGCCAACTCAAAGTCAAAAGGTGGACATGGTGCCTCGAACGCAGGCATCCTGGCTGTGGACCCAAACTGTAATGAACCCAGCCTGCCTTGTCTGTGTTGTAATGACCACTCAACTCAGGATAGCAATAGCCTGTTCAATCACAACCACAACAACAACAACACTGTGACCATCAGGCAACACCTGAAGTTTGTTCCACCATCTCAGAAGAGAAAAGAAGCTGAGAAGAAACCAGAGACCAGGAAGGCCAAATGTAAGCCAGAGGAGAAGCAGCCCATGGCTGAACCCGTAGTCAAACCAGTGGAGGACAGAGAGGAGGAAAATGGTAATGTAAAAGAAACAGAGGGAGGAGACCACAAGGATGATGATGCTGGTGTTAATGTGAAAGAAAAGGAGGGAGGAGACCACAAAGATGATGATGCTGGTGTTAATGTGAAGGGGAAAGTAGATGAGAATGGCAATGGTAACAATGATGTTGTCGTTGATGCCGCTGCTGATGATGATAATGAGGATGAAGACGATGATGACGATGAAGATGAAAATACTCTTGTACCTTCCTGCTGCGATTGCCCGGCGTCTTTGCTGGACTTCTCGCTCACCTCTTCTACCTCGTCTTCATCCACCTCCATCAGTAGCTGCTCAGACTTGGAGTCTGATTGCCCAGATGGATTTTCAACATCATTGCACGAGCAAGAAGCCACTGAGAACTATCCCTCACCTCACTCCTCACCATCCCACACCCCTGCTTTCCAGCCCTACTCGCTGCCCCTGGACCTCAGCACTTCAGTGAGACCACCTTCATCTTCGTGTTCCCCTGATGAGGGCTACCCTTCACCATCTACATCCCCCACCTCTGATGTTTTGGAGAACAAAGGACCCGAGGAAGAAAAGAGCATTAAAGTGGACGTTCTGAACTTCCTGGACTCCATAGATGAATTAGGCAAAGTAGACTGCTTCTATCGCATTGCCCAGGTAGCCCAGTGGGAATTTGAAGGTGACTTGGATCTCAGAGATAGGCTGCTTCACCAGGAGAAGCTTGAGAATGTCAACAAACAGGTGAAACTCTCTTATCTGGAAAGACTTCAGGAATCTGGACGCGATTTTGATGATGAGGATCTTTCTGGTTTGGTGGATGAAATGGGCAATATTGACATTTCCTGGAAGTTTTATAAAAGTGACAAATTAAATGATTCCCAGGACTACAGTGATGCAGGAGTGGACATGACAGTCCCATCTGACCTTGATGAACCTACAGCCCCAGATTCTCTTGCTCCATCACCTATGGATCCTCCTCCCCGACCTCCAAAACCTCCAGCAAGACATGTCAGTGCCCAATCTGAAATGCACACGTACATGAACATCAGTGGCAACACACCATCAGTCTCCTCGAACTCTTCCCCAACTAAATCACTTAGTCTTGCAGTACCACCGTCTCCATCTTCACTTTCATCGGCAATATCAAAACCACTTGCGTTGCCTCCTCAACCACCGCAACCTGTCCCTTACTTCAGCCTGTACACTGAGTCCCCTGCCATCTCCTCACCAGCTCCACCTATTCCACCTCCTAGAAGGCGCCATAAAGCCCGCCTAGAGGCTCAGAGACTAGCTGAGCTTGAGAGAGAGAAGACACCTCAGTCTCTTCCTGCTCCAACTACCAGACCGCCACCTCTACCACCTCCACCAGCCATGACCTCGCCTCCTGCCATTCCACCACCCCCATCACTTCCACCTCCTCCATCTTTCCATGCTCTGGATGTGGAGATTCGAAAACTACTGGCACTGGCAGGGATAACTCAGGCTGAGTTGCTGAGGCTTAGCCCTGAGTTAGGTGTCTGCGTTGATGGGGTCTTGGAGGAGGAAGAGAAATCTAAGGTTTCCAAAAATGGAAATGTCGGGGTTAACAAAACAAACAAAAGCGAGAAAGAAGATGTGTGCAAAGGGAATGAATTATCTTGGAGGGATGAAAGGATAGAGGGAAACAGGCTTGGGAAAAACAGTTTGAAAGAAGTGAATTCATTAGATATACTCGATAAAGAGGAAGCATTCATAGATGAAATCGAGGAATGCAAGGACACCTTCCGGACAACATCCTTCACTGAGATGGCTAGGCGACGCAAACGGAATGGAGGTAGCAGTAACTCTAGCTGCAGTTGTGGTTTGGGAGATAATTCTACCTTGAAAGCTGACTCATATTACAGCACTGATATTACCAATAAGCAGTTCACTGATGCCAGTTTTGGCAGTTTTGATTATCAGTACGCCTCAGTAATACCTGATTCCCCTCCCCCTCCACCTCCTCGACCTTTGCCCCCACGTCCCAAATTGTCTGATCCCCCTGAGCTACCTCCTCTAAAACCTTGCACCCTCCCAGCTAATGCATCTCTCCCGGATAGATTTGATTGGCTAATAGCCTTTACTCCAGACACAGAGACTCCTCCATTAGAAATAAAAAAATCGCTTGCTGATGCCACACCCCAAAAATCCAATTCTGGTCCAAAAGTCACTACGTTTAAAGAGTTGCGCAACAGAGGTAAGCAGGCTTCCCCACCAACTCAAGTCCAACCAGAACCAGATCCAAACATTGTTACACCAGACCCGGATTTCCTGTACAACCTCAAATGGAGGAGAGAGAAGGCTGATGGAGATGGCACCCAGTGGGAGTATACTTCACAAGCACAAGCTACTTTCCTACAGCCACCACCTACACCTGCTTCTCTGGCTCTGTTTAGAGAAATACGCCACTTGAATATTGAAGGAAATGTCTCTCTGGAGCTCAGCTCTCTGCAACGTATTGGTTGCTCAACCAATAAGCCCAAATGGTGTCCTTTCGATGAAGACCCAAAGACTGAACATCACAAGAAAAAACAGAAAGTGGAGGATGAGAAGGAGACAGAAGTAAGAGGAACTGCAGATGGAGGACGAACATGGGAATCTAAAACAAGAGGTGAGTTTTTTTTTAGCATAAATTCAAGCTGAAATTCTCTCTCTGTATAAGCAGAACATAACATGTGGTAGTGGCCATGCACTAGAGATTTCAGTTTAATACAGTTTGATTCTAACCCTGATATGTCACACCTGTTAACTTGATTTACTGATTTATTGCAAGTTTTATATCTGAGTTGGAATTGAACTCTCCAGGAGAGTTTTTTTTAGTGATGACTGATATACAGGAACATGATCTCATTTCAGTGGAAGGTGATGAGCAACAGTGAGCATAGGCAAAGTGATTTACTGTCTGAAGGACATAAGCAGCACCCCTACAGAGGCTGATGGAATCTCTGCAGAGATGCCCGTGGTGCTCTGTTGTTACCTGTGATGTCATCTGGGGTTATTAAATTATTCAGGTGCTCTGCAGGCGTAAAAGCTAATGGTCTCTCTTTCTCTCTTGCTCAGTTTCTCAATCTCCCTCTTAGCTTCTGTCATTTTCTATTCAGCCTAGCCTCTCTGTTTCTTCATTGCTCTTCCATAGCCTCTCTGTTTAACTGTCCCTCTACCCAGACACAAATGCTATGCCTTGTAGATTTGTTATTTTGCTTAGATTAAGTTTAAGAACTCCACTTAATGTACCTTTTTTAAAGGGTGGGAACTGTACAATGTGAGTACCTGTGTGTGTGTGTGTGTGTGTGTGTGTGTGTATGTTAAAATGACATCTATTGAATGAATCTGTAGAATTGTGCATTTATCATTTATGTTCCTTTGTGCAGAGACGTAAACCTCAAATCAGGTAGCGTCAAAGGTAGATGGTTGTGTATATACCTTTAAGAGTTAGGACGATAGTGAAACGACAACCTTCCCCCACCAATGACAGAGCAGAAAATTCGACAGAAGCATAACAGGAAAAACCAAAGTGAAACTACATTAGAGAAACAAACCGGCAAAAAAACTAAGGTAACACTACCCAATTGTGAATTCGTATTACCAATTTGTAGATGAATAATTAGTACCTTCATATTCTGGGTAGGCTGCTGCTCTCGATGTGTTTTCAGGTTTGCAAAACTTATAAACCTTTATTCTCTGAGACTTGCGGTAATGTGGCGTGTGATCATGCTTGTGCTGCAAGTCTTTGACAAAGCTTATTTACGGTTAGACATGACTTATAGCTCACGGTTGTATTTGTATTTTATGTTTCTGAACCTCTCAACCTTAGGGACGCTCTCCCTCTTCCCTGTCATAACCATATGCTGGAAGCGTAGGAACGGCAACGGTGTTCACATACTGACTAAAAAAATTAGTCAGACTTCACAGACAGTGATACGACCGTAGATATGGTCACTTTAATACATTTCCAGTTATTTGTGGTCAACGACGAACACTCTGTGAAGGTCTTGGGTATGTGATTTACGTTAGATTATGCTATATGCACTGGTAACTTATTGTAAGATTTTTGAAAAAGCATTTTCTGCCTTTATGCATTCATTCTACTGTTTTGGACGTTACCATCGAGCTTCTATAGTTAACCCTCATAGGGTCTTCGTTTTTTTGTTACACAGGGAGTCCTGCTGGGTCTGGTGGACCCATTGCATTTTGGGGCTTTTAATTCAACATAAAATAACTTTTTTTGTTAAAATAATCAGCAGATGTTTACTTTATCCCAATTGCAAGTAAAATATATAATATTGTTAAATTTATATGTTAAATATGTTAAATTTGTTCGCTTTACATTTGTTACATCTGTCTCTTCCAATATCAACTGTAAGGCAGTCTGAACAGAGAATCGCTTCACCATCTTGATCATTTGTGGTATGGAAGCACACTGACAGAGCTATCTGTAGTGTTATGTCCCCAAGATTGGTTCCCGCAAGACAGAGGGTGAAATGTGCGGGAATGGGGGTTCAGATAGTATTGATTGGTCCAATTTTGCAACAATTTGGCAAACTTTTGTCGGAAAAGTGCAGACTGTGGGTTCTCACAGCAAGGGCTTCGGCCTCTCTCTCCCTCTCTCTCTCTATGTCTATCTCTCGCTCTCTCTCTCTCTCTCTGACACACACACACAAGCCCAGAGGAGAGGGAGGGAAAATTAGGGTGCACAGGACCTGTGATTTCCACACTTTGAATGACCCAGGGTCCAGTGGACCCAAGACCCTGTATGTAATATAAATGTGAAGGGCGGGTATACGGGGGGTGGTCAGTGAAAATGTTTTCTGATTTATGTTCCTCACAGAAAATGAGCCAAGGCCAATGAATCTTAATTTGAAAAAAATATTTGTATCATTTTTATTAAGCTAAAATTTAAAAATGGGTCCCACAGGCCCAAAGACCCTATAAAGGTTAATAAAACTTATTCCCACTGCGTGTGTTGTGTGATGTGGGCAGTGTTCTGATGTTTGTCCTGTTATGAAAATGAACTGCCCTCATGTACAATGAGCATGTTCTGACAGTGCTGTTCTCCTCCAGTCTGCCTTCATATTTCATATATGTGTTGTTTACCGCTCGTACCAAATGACTCTAACATTCTCTCCATTTTCTCTTTTTCTCCCTGTTCTGTTTGCTTCGTGTTTACTTTACTCCTTCTCCTTTTTTGCACATCCACTCCAACCCCCCACCCCCCCCCCCCCCCCCCCTCCATTCCTGTGTTGCCACCTCTCTGTTTTGTAACGCTTCTTCTCATGTGCTTGTCCCGATTGCTTCCCGATCAAGTGCCCTCGCCTCCCTTGACCCCGGCCTTGCCTCGCTCCTTGCCCTCTCCCTATTATCTGCACTCCGATCCACCATGCCAAGCTCCCTTGTTTTACCGTTCTGACTTTTACAGGAGCCAGACCAAAGGCTGTTCTTTTCAGCAAACTCCCAGAGTGTGCCGAGAGAGCCTTATTTCTGGCACCTGCGCCGACTCTCTCTATTGCACTGAATTTGTTTGTAAACATGAAAACGCCTCCAGTGGTAACATTTACAGTAATTCAGGCAGAATTATAGATTCATTGTACCATTCTTCCCAATACTCAGCTATCAAGAAAGACAAGGTATGTAACTACGGAAAGGACTCTGTTAACAGCTATGGCCCATTGTATGATAACTGCTCAGATTCAAGCAGTAATGTAGATTCACATCACCGTGGTGACAAATACACAATGAAGAGCTTGAAGCTCTTCACTGACGTTGATGTACCAGCAGCTAGAAAGTACAGTGACGGTGACACCACCCCATACAAGAACTTTGAAATGATAAGTTACGTTAATGCGGAGAAACTTAACCACCTGCGAAAGGTTAACAGAAACAGCGACGGAGACATTAAGACCCTGCTCTCCCTAAACGCTAATGATGACCACGTCCCACTCTCAGCCAATGACTCCTTTTCTGGCCAGAACAGCGATTTAAAAAACACGAAAGACAAAACCCAGACCCCACCCTTCCCTACCCTCTACCTCTACCATCCCAAAAACTGCCCCCTGCACAAGGGTGCCCCGCCTCGCTTGTCCCCCGTAGGAGCTATCTCACCCCCATGTAGGGCAGGGCCTCTGTCACCAGGGACAGATGTGTCCCGCCTCTGTTCGCCACTGTTCCCTCGCAGCCACACCCTTCCTGCTCTTGCCGCACCCCTCTATTACCCATACCTCTACCCCGCACCCGCCCGAGCTCCACTGTGGGAGCCGTCAGCCCCAAAACTCTCCTCTGAGCAGAGTACGCCACCGCCCTCTCTGAGTAAGGGATCACCACATCCGTCTCATCCCTCTCCTCTCTACTGCCCTGTATTCGCTATTTTAAACATGCTCCTCTATTTGTCCTCTCTGTCCTCTCTCTCTCAGCACCTTTTGTTTAAGTATATTTGTATGTCGAACCGTGTGTTTGGTTCTTGCCGAGGCTGTCGGCGTCTGTGGGTCCCGACTCGGTGTCTGTGGGGATGTGGTTGCATGAACAGGAGCATGAGCACCCCACACAGACTGCATCCACCTCTCAGGATGTTTCCTTAAGCTGCTTCATTTATTTATATCACTGTTTTATTTCGAACTGTAATAATCATGATAATCATGAGATTTGCTTCTGATTATTATTGTGAGTTGCCGTGTATTGTGTATGACGTTGTTATATTTCTGTTAATTGCATTTTGTAAATTGTTTGAACCTGTCACTGTTAGTTGTAACATTTATTAATGTTTTTGTTTAACATTTTTGTTTTAAAGAAACCTTTTTCACTAGTACTTTTTTAAAGCATGCACATTTTCTGTTTTCTTTTCTCTTACTGTATTAATGATGAAACTCATTGATTTCTCATGCATGTACTAAGTCAAGATGTACCTAAAATCCATTAATATGGTAATTTATTGATAAACAACACCACCACCAAACACCATATATTTGCACTGGACTATTCTTGTTACCTCAGCACAAAAAAAATCTTTACTTCAAAGTCATTAGTATTATTTGACTGCATTGGGTGTATTAGCGAAAATTTAGACTTTTATTATTGTTTGTTCTTGTGATAGCTGTCCGTAGTGTGTCCTTCACTGGTTCCGTGGCCAAGGCAGGGACGTGGATGGGTGATGATGCAAGGACCCCCCTGAGAGGTGATGAGCTGTCCTCTCTTTGCCTGCAGGAAAAAAGAGGTAAACACACTTTGTGCACACATTCAAAAATGTTTTCTGTCCTCCGGAGATTGTAGTTTTACGAGTGCTTTGTATTTGTGTCTCAGCTCTTGTCAGCGCAGTCAGTGTTGCAGTGGAGGCCATTTTGGCTCAGTTCAGCTCCTCCAGGACGCTCGTGCAGAAGGTTAGTTTTGCTCTGCAACTTTAAATCACATGCTGCCTACAAAGCTAGAGTGTCGTACGACATTTTTATTCTTTCTATATCTTTATCTTTGCTCTATTTTCTTTGTCTTTCTTTGTTCTGTCTTTCTCTTCACGTTGCTTGCACACACTTTTCCATTCTCCAGTTTCATGCAGTAGATAAGGTATTTCAGAGGTATTTAAGCACTCACGGGCATCTCTGTGCATCGGTAACGTCACTAACCCCGCCCACCTCTCCTTTGTTTCCTGTCCCTGCATCTTTCCTCCATGTTCTCTCCCTGTCCACATCCTCTCGCTTTTTCCTCTCTTCTTTGATGCTCCACTGTTGCCTCGCCTGCTTTTGTTCTCTCTCCCTCTCTCTCCCTTTCTCCCTCTCTCTCTTTCCCTTTCTCTGTACCTCTCACCAGGCTCTCTCCGGAGACAGCAGCGTGAACCCCACTCTGGGCCGACTGCTGCTGCAGTGCCTTTGCCCTGCTCTGCGTGGCCTCCTCTGCGATGGACTCAAGCCCCATCAGAGTGACCTCATAGCAGGCAGAAGGCCTAACTCACCCTGGGGATTGGTGCTGGCCTCCACCAAGCCAGGTCCGACTTCCATGATTTGATTTCGTTCTCCCCGCGTCTTCGTGTCTCTCCTTCTCTCTCCTTCTCTCTCCTCTGTTTCTCGGGTCTGTTTTCCTGGCACTCCCAGTCACTGCAGTGCTGAATCACCCATCTGTCTCGCTGCCTATTCCTCATCCAGCATTACCCGTTATTCCCCTCTCTCTCATTCTCTCATCTCTCCCCTGCTCGCCTCAGACCATGATTCATTTAGGTTGAATGTTATACTGCAGTAATAAAAAATCCACTTACGGTACAGCCCCTATATGTGTGTGGCATTAATTATGATTAGATGCCTGGATGTGTTAAATGTATGTTGATGTAATGTGCATCCTGTTCTGGTCTTTTTCCTTTCTTCTGTCTTCCTCCAGGTTCCAGCACACAGGCCTTATACAACCTGCAAGCTAAAGTGTCCGCGCTTCCTCAGCTCAGGCAGAACCGACACAGGTTCAACGCCTTCCTGCTTGGCCTTCTCAAGTAAGCGCCAAGCCGTTAATTGCATGTATTTATTTAATGTCACGGTCTGCACAGACCAGACTTTTATTTTGCATCTCTGAAACCAGCAAGTGCAAATATGTCTCTTCTTTCTTCCTCCATTGTTTCTCTGACATCCGTCTTGTCCACGTTTCTCCTGCAGTATCAAGCGCCTTGATTCCTGGCTTTCCCATGTGCAGGCCTGCAGTGGTGAGTGTGCTCACAGGACAGGGAATGTGGCTGGGTTCCAGCTCAGTTCGTCATTAGCTATTTTGTTTTGAAACTAAAAGGATAAAATGTGTCCAAGAACGTGTGCCTGATAAGTTCTGTGCTTTTGTAGAATATTTTGTATTAACTGATTGTTTCTATTTATTTCCCCTACATACCTTTGCTTGATCTTGTGGTCTGTCTTCAAAACATTCTTGTGCCTTCATGCTCTCTCTCTCTCTCTCTCTCTCTCTCTTGTTCTCTCTCTCTCTTTATATATATCACGTCTCTCAGATGTGTTGGAAACCTATTACCGGCACACTGCATTCATGCGCCTTGCGGGCACTTCCTGCAAGCCTCTCTTTGATGAGCTCCTCCTCCTGCTGCAGCCTCTCTCCCTCCTGACCTTTAACATCGACCTACTGTTCCAGCACCACCACCTCGACCCCTCCTCCCCTGACCTCACACCGAGCGGGCGCAGCCCCGAACTGTCCGGCCCACCCAGACAGGACCCGGGTTTCTGCTCGAGCCAGTGTCAGGTCAGCGGTCCACATCTGAGGGGCGTGTCCAAGCAAGATCTTGGCGATTTGGATTCAAAAGCAGCCAGCTTTAATTCCATCTCCTTGAGGTCATTCAATGCGGGATCCTTGTACTGCAGACCGATATCGTCGGGCATCAGTAAGGGTGAGACCACCCCCCAGCTGCAGTGGCTGCAGGAAAAGGAAATAGCGCCTCCTAGTGTCGGAAGTGTGAACATCCTCACCCAGCAAGCAGGCCAGGCTCTTCAGCAAGGCTGGGGGGCAGTGTTGCGTTGGGGGGAGAGGCTAGGACAGAGCTGGAGTGGTTTATCATCCTTTGGCTCCTCAGAGGAGCCTGGAGGGCTTCAGACAGCGGAGGATTTGAGCACGGATGCTGTTTCCGCCGCACGTCAGAAGCCAGGCCAGGAGCTCTTGACAGCTGACAGCGGAACAGTTCCATGGGGTTTGGGAAGGCTGTTCGGAGCTTCCAAAAGCCCCACAAATCTACCAATGAAAAGGTGAAATGCACTTTTTCATGATGGGCAAACTGCAATGTCAGAGTTATCAAAATATCACATAATGACTTCAAACACTTAAAATGGTCATAAGACAATAGAATTTGCAAAGAGAGCTTATGTTTTGTTTTTCAGGTCTGCCTTTTGATACATTTTTTACAAAGCAAGAAGAAGCATAATTGATAATTAGGACAAAATCACATCATGATTATTCTTTAATTAACGATGTAGCTAAAACAATCTTTTATCAATTTTAATGATATTATTTCTGTAATGCCAACATTGATAATTATAGGCGTGTCTGAGGTGGGCTGGTTTCCGTTGACACTGTAATGTTTGCTAAAAGGACACCCTCCATGATGGCAAAAAAGGCATTATGTCTCTGTATCTCTCTTTCTCCCAGGCGTCCCTCACAGTGGCTTTCTCCTGGTATAACAGTTCTAAGTCGTATGACGAGCACAGGTCACACCTTCCTGCCTGAGAAGATAGAGCCTGAAAGAAAAGTGGAGAAAGAGATGGGAAAAGATGAAGATAAAGAAACAGAGGATCAGCCCAAACCTCTGAGGTAAAGTGTTTAAACAGCTGTGGAGAGATGGATGATGAGTGAGCTAAATTCATACTTATGATGTTGATTATGTGAATGGTTTTACAGGGCGGTCCGGACCCTGTGTGATCACACAGGCACTGGGCCAGAGCTGAGCTTCAGAAAAGGGGAGGAGCTTATATTGTTGGGAGGTGTGGACCAAGACTGGATTCGCTGTCGTCAGGGTGACAAGGAGGGCCTCGTTCCTATTGGTTTTGCATCACTTATTATGTGACTTCCAGACTCCTGATTGGATGATCGTGTGAGAGGAGCCTAAGGGAATTACAGGCCAAGCACCAACTATGTCAAAAAGAGGCGAGTGTATGTATTAATATAGTTATAGAAACCGTGCAGAGTATTCTCACCTCTGTTGCCTGGTTTGTGAAGTCTCAAATGTTTTTCTGCAACTCCTAGCATTCTATTAAACATATACATTACTGTATAAATTATGAATATACATAAATATATATGAAAATATTAGATTCATAGAATTCAAATAGATTTGACCAAGATAGATAGACAGATAGACAAACGAATTGAAACTGAATAGTCATTGTGTAGTAATAAAATCCATAAATAGAATTCATTGTGTATTGCATTATGAAATATTCCATCCATAATATACAGCTTACCCCAAATCTTTAAAAAAAACATTAAGCTTGTGAATGGAAAGCATATATATTTGTGTGGTTACCCAAAATTTCAGGTACTTCTGTGGTTTTACTCAATCAGGTGTATATAGCTAACAAAGCATTCTACATTAAGATAGCACCATTACTAAATGCTTTAGAATAACTAAGGTGCATCTTGTAAAACTCAAGGGTTTAGGCAGTTTGCGCATGACCCAAAATCTCAAAGGATGGTCTGCTTTGACATGGACTAGGCCTAGTACTAGACCAAAATGTATTGCCATTCAGTTGAAGACTTCCACTGGATATGGACTTAGCTTTCAAACAAACATCCACATTTTTATTTACATTCTAAAAACACACCTGATGAAGTTCTGGGCCAGAACTTTACCTGTCCCATTACTCTGAAGATGTAAATCTGCTTCTCTAATTGTTGTTGTTGCTCTCACTAGTGGTAGTATAGTAGTTTATTGTGGTAGTGTGCTGATCACCCTTATTTGTTATTGATTTCTTGCAATGTGTGGACTAGCGTGTTAGAAGACTTTATTGCTGTGGGCTTGATATTGATGACTATGCATATACCATACTGTACTATTCACAAGACTCTTTGCTGGGGTAACCATATATGATTGATTGACATTATTCATTTCTGGTAATCTGTGTGTGAATGCCTTGAATCAGGGGTTGTAATATTTTTGCATGAACACTTATCAAAGGAAAACAACTTATTTACTCACAAATCCAACTACACAATGACTCTTATGGGTGTCTGTGTTCAGGGGCGTGGCCATGGATTTTGAGCCTCGCGGAATGTTATCCCATTGGGCCCCACCACCTAAATACCTACTGATTTGTTATGGCCCCTGTCAGTCACAGGCCCTTAGAATCATCTTAACCTTTTCCTACATATACAGTGCCCTGTCTGTGTTTATAGTAAAGTTTGTTGCATTTGGATGTGTGTGACTGAGCAGAGGGAGGGAGAGGTGAGAGAAGCTCATCTGACCTCTAAAAGTGCCATCTGCTGTTCTGAAGGAAACGCTACTCACCACGAGTGCTGGCACAAGTTGCCTTCAGGCGTGTCAGATGAGCTGCCAGTACCCCTGCCTTAAAGTCCCAGCAGGAGATGTGGAAGACGCCCATAAGGAGTGTAGTAAAAAGCGGTGGATTCCACACTTGCCGATGCTTCGACCTCTGCTGATAGACGCCTTTAGGGACCATCTGCGCCAGGGCTGATATGCCGGTTCGCATGGATCTTGACTTTGTCTCTTTAAACGACAAAACCTGCAATGCCGGTCTCAGTTAGCTGTGAGCTACTAGTCACAGAAGCGACCTCATAGGAAAAACACAGAACATTTACAGCACCGTCTCTCATCTGTGTGAATGTCTCAACTCAAAATTCTCTCTGCCTTTTTCAGGATTGTATATCTCAGCAGGCGCTCTCTGGTATTTTGTTTTTCAGCAACGGAATCTTGATTTATATTTCTGAGAAAGTCAGGTTACATGTGACTTCTGCTCTGGACATAGTTTAAAGTTTTAGATAGTTAGGTTAAGAATGTGGTGATTTAGATGAAAGGTTTTAGGTTGTAGAGAACAGTAGCCCGTTGACATATTGTTGACATTGTGGTGTCATAGCTACAATAGCATCAAGGCTCCATTTTGTTTACTGGAATCCATAATTTGAGCAGTCATTGGATGTTACCTCAGAGGGAAAATTGCAATGATGTATAAACATCACCCAGAAGTTCTACTGGTGTTAATGTATTATTTAATTTAATTTTTTTAGTCACTTTTACATTTGGTTTTAATATGCATTTACCATAGTGAGATGAAGCCTTGTTTTGGTAGGGGAGTAAATAGCTATATTAAGTGTGGTATTGTTTTTGTTGATGCTAATTTGGATGCTATTCCTTTTTTGTCTATCTCTCTATCTATCTGCTGTTGTGTGTAAGCGTGTGTGTATGTGTGCGTGTGCCTTTGTGTGGCAGTGGGTTGCGTAGCTCTGTGTGATAAAGCCCGCCGCTGGTAGCACACTTAAAAGCATAGTAGCCTGTGTACTGTACTCTGGTTGAGCGGTGTCATTCAACGGCCAATCGGTTCCTTGCATGTGGATGTTTGTAAATATACCCAATAAACTATTAAAATCAGTAAATGTGTGTGAAGGTGTGTTGTGTTTAAAGGCAGTGCTTTAGGACAGGCCCTTGAGGAATGAGAGGAACCTCCTGAGGTGTAGTAAACTCTGGCTCTCAAACCCCATGAGCCAAAGCAGAATACTTGAGGACTAACAAATGTTTAATGCATTACATATGACTTTATGCCATGACTAAAGGGGGTTTCAGACTTAATACCACACTGCAGTACTTGAGTGATCCAGCAAAGAAAGCAGGAGGACCAGCCCCAAGTACAAGGACATGCGCACGTGAGTGAAATCATCTGTACCCTTCCATTAAAGAAAGAAAAACCCACAACGAAATAATTGAAACTGACAAAAGTAATAAAAGAATAAACATTTACTGAAAATCAGATATTGCTTTTGAATTGTGGTTCAACAGAATTTTTAAAAACAAATGAGTGAAACTGACCTGGACAAAATTGAAGGTCCCCCCCCCCCCTAGAAAAGATTGAAAATAATTTGACCATTGGGGCACATTAAACAAAGGTATGTCTTGTAATTAGTGTCAAAGCTGTCTTCAAACATGTTATCAGTCACAGTCTGTTTAAAGGGTAATAAGTCAATGTGCTGTTTGGCATCATGTTGAGTACCACACCGAACCATGGAAAGCTAAGGAGAGAGTTGTCTCATGCAATCAGAAAGCAAACTGCAGTTGCACAAATAAAAAAATTTTAAGGTCTATGGGACTGCAGCCAACCCTGGATGTGGTTGCACAAGGAAAATTGATGACAAATTGAAGAGATTGATAATATGAATGGTAACCAAAGAGTCCAGAACAACTTCCAAAGAGATTAGAGGGGAGCTCCAAGGTCAAGGTACTGTACAAGGTGTCGGATCACATGTGTCACTGTGAACTTAATGGAAGACTGAGCAGGAAACCACTGTTTTAAGCAGACCATAAAAATGTGAGACTGGAATTTGCTGAAATGCACACTGACGAGCCTTCCAAGCATCTGGGAGAATGACCTTTGGAAAGATGAGACAGAATTGGCGCTTTTTGGCAAGTCACATCGGCTCTATGTTCACAGACGCTAAAAACATTCAAGATTGGTTAAGAGCAAACTCTTGTGAAGCAACCTGTTATGAGCCCTCATCTAAATCCTATTGAACATCTGAGAATGTAGCTGAAATATGCAGTCTGGTGAGGGCACCCTTCAAGAGGAGTGGGCCAAAACACACAGGTGCAGAAGTCTCGTGGAGTTACAGAAATGGCTTGATTACAGTGATTACCTCAACAGGTTTGGCAACAAAAGGGTTAAGGGTACCATTTTTGTCCAGGCCAGTTTACCATTTTTGTCCAGGCCAGTTTAACAGAAGGGAACGAAAAATTCTGTCCACGTGTGTAATGTAGTGCAGCGGTTCCCAAAGTGTGGAGGGCGCCCCCCTGTGGTCACGGAGAGAGGGTCACAGAAAGACATGAAGCAAAATACGCGTAAGTGCTTGTCGGAATGGTGGAGCTCAAACTTATTCTTATCGACAAAAGGAGGGCACGGTTTAAAATATCTGGGAACTACTGGTGTAGTGTATTTGGACAGCGCCATCTGACAGACAGGTGTGGCTGTACTCTTTTTGTGAATCATGTACACACTGTTTGTATACAATTAAACTACGCTAAACTGAAAATAACTGAAGTTCAAGTATGAACTCAATTCCGTGTGAACCCCTCTCTACTCCGGTTTTTATTCTCCGTTCCAACCAGGTGAGGGCAGTGTTTCAAGTATTTTTAATTTGTTTTTGGCTTTTCACTCAGGCCAGCGGTGTTGCTTTCACTGCTGGAGCCCAACTCAAGCATGCAGAGTGTGAACTGGGTCCCCTCGAAGCTTCACATGTTCTTGGCTATTTTCCACCTAAGTGTCGGAATCATTGCAAATAAAAGTTCCAAATATGCAAATCTATTCATTAGTGGATCATGGTCATGAAAACTAGGGTAACCGTATTGTGTAAAGAAAAAGGTCAACGGCAAATATACATAACCACTTTTTACAAAGTATTTACTTCAGTACAGAACCAATAAGGATTATATTGAGAACCGAATGTTGCAAGATAATCTTATGTATATAGTAAAGAAAGATAGATTTGGTTTTGTAGTTATAGAATAATGGAGTTTTTCATTAGACACTTGACAGTAGTTCTTGTGTACCCATGTTTGCTGAATATCGGTTTTAGATGCTATTTTAACAGGCAGATGAATAACCCACATGGGGGAATCTAGTCTAATATAGATTTACACACAAACTCTGGCCACTTTACATGTATAATTATGTCAGATTTGTTTTTGATTACTGTTTTATTAGACTTATCAGTCTAAAACGTCATTCAGGGTCGGGGGCAAGGTGTGAGACTGATTTATCTCAAACTGTTTTGTCACGTGCTGTACACAGACACCATGCCCAGGCCTCAGCATCACTCTCATACCTGCACTTGGGCATGATTAGACCTTCTTAAGGTGCCAAACGAAACATCAGAAGACTAACATGTACGTAAACTTTATGTAATCTTTGAATCAGCTACACATACAGACATGCACAGAAGCAGTGTGGCCAGGGGTTGCATGTAGGGTGTGTATCTGATCAACCAACTGTGGTGTGTGACAATTAAAGTATGGTCAGATCAATGCAAAAACAGCCCCATGGTGTATGGCACATGTATGTGTATGTGTAGTCCCATGGTGTATGGCACATGTATGTGTATGTGTAGTCCCACGGTGTCTGGCAATTGTATGTGTATGTGTAGTCCCATGGTGTATGGCAAGTGTATGTGTATGTGTAGTCCCACGGTGTATGGCACATGTATGTGTATGTGTAGTCCCACAGTGTCTGGCAATTGTATGTGTATGTGTAGTCCCATGGTGTATGGCAAGTGTATGTGTATGTGTAGTCCCCATGGCACATGTATGTGTATGGTCCCACATGTATGTAGTCCCACGGTGTGTAGTCCCATGGTGTATGGGTGTAGTCCCACGTGTATGGTGTATGTGTAGTCCCACGGTGTATGGCATGTATGTGTATGTGTAGTGTGTAGTCATGGTGTATGGCACATGTATGTGTATGCACATGTATATGTGTAGTCCCACGGTGTATGGCACATGTATGTGTATGTGTAGTCCCACGGTGTATGGCACATGTATGTGTATGTGTAGTCCCACGGTGTATGGCACATGTATGTGTATGTGTAGTCCCACGGTGTATGGCACATGTATGTGTATGTGTAGTCCCACGGTGTATGGCACATGTATGTGTATGTGTAGTCCCACGGTGTATGGCGAGTGTAGAAAGCAAATGTCAACATGCAGAAAAAACAAGCGCTGAACATTAGAAGCATTTAAAAAAGATTTGGCCAGACACATTCTTAGAGGACGTATGGTCACTCTATGATAACCTATGACACCACTCAGCATTGTGGCATGTAACGGTTGCAAGTGAACTTCCAGTGGAAACCAGCCTCTGTACGGTAGACTGCAAAGTGGTAACTCATGTTTCATATCTATGCACTTTCCAATAATCTACATAAATACTTTCAAATTACATACTCTTACGCCCCCCCCAGCCCCCACCCTGCGCAAAAATAACCCCCCAAAAAAACGTCTGTACAGCTGTATTGTCCACTGAAAACTGAGGAAAGGCAATACAAAGTTAAGCAATACAAAGGGACTAATTTTGGCACATCATATCAGTTTCATCCTAACAAAGAAAAGTAATAAAATGAAACGCACTAACAATGGCCATGGATTCACCTCATCACCTTCCCCAAAAGTGACTCGCAACAAATTCCTGTCTTCCATCTAAGTTAAAGCTGATGTAAGGCATTTTTTAAAGAAATGCTTTGGCTAAGATGTCTTTAGCCAAAATATATGCTTTGAAGAAAAAGATGCTAAAACAGATGATCTGAGAAAACAAGTCTCTCTGACTGTGTTGGGGTTTGTAATCTGCAGCCATTAATTTCTAAACAGTCCAGCTGTATTAGCCAATCAGAATGTGTAAACATCTAAAAGGAGGTGCACGTGCCCATGGGAGCAGATTGAATGGCAGGCTAAGGGAGGAGTTTAAACAAAATGGTTACTGGTAGGCCATGAAATTCAAATGTGGGTATGGTCACCCCTCTTTGATCAAATGGCACTCTGGTGTAATTTCTATGATGATGCCTGAGTCTGTCATAATTTTGCTGTGGAAACTGTGTAGAGTACAATTGATTAGGTAGAAAAACTTTCACCAACATCTGCGAAAAAGAAAATTATAAATGTTTATTATAAAAGTTCCACTCCATCGGTGTCGATTATATTGAAATCCAGAGAGGAGGATTAGTGCCCCCCCAACCCCCCCATTCGTGTGGATCAGATCCAGCACAGTGTCAGTGGCTCAGTGTTTCTGCCCTGCGTGTAGGCACCAGGCGACAGACTCAGAGAGAAAGGCGCGGGGGAAGGGGCCGTAGACGCATGGAGGAGCGTCATGTTGTCGGCGTTGTAGAAGCACACCTGCTGCCTGTCGCAGTCCAGGTACAGCCCGATCCTCCGTGGTTTCACCGCCACCTCTTTATCAGTCTCCGTGTCGTTCTCTTCAATACAGTAGCCTTGGTTGTACTTCAGGTGAAGCCCGATGTTCTTGCTTAAGTTGCTCAAGCATCCAGTATCCACACCCACACTCCAGTCTGGCTTCTCGCCCACGTCCACCTCCCAGTAATGCTGACCTGAATGAAAGCTCTTGTGCGTTCTGGCAAAAGGTCTGTACTCTTTTTTGTGGCAGAAAATTCCGCGTTTTGCTGCACGCATCACACTACGGCCGTCAGGGGAAACCCTCAGGTACGGGTCATGGCAGTCGGATATGACGTTGCGGTTGGGAACTGTGGAGGAATTCGAGGCAGGGATCAGGGATTCACGTGACTCAACAATGATATTTCTCCCATTTTCACCTTGTATGTAATTATTTCATGATTATCTGAAAACTAATCTGTGAATCAAGTTTTAAAATGGGTCTAAATTGTACTATAGCATACATCGTTGTTAATAATCATCCTTTACCAGGTTTAATGGACCCTAGCAT
The DNA here is from genome assembly GCA_020368025.1 of Brachyhypopomus occidentalis. Taxonomy (NCBI): domain Eukaryota; kingdom Metazoa; phylum Chordata; class Actinopteri; order Gymnotiformes; family Hypopomidae; genus Brachyhypopomus; species Brachyhypopomus occidentalis. The sequence goes on from JAGXOD010000014.1 coordinate 2,208,782, forward strand.
CTCCTTCCACACGAAGAACTGAAGATGAGTCTCATACGGGCCCAGGAACAGGGTGTCAGAGGTCACACTGAGGTCTTTCACCCTTGACTTAAACCTACAATTAAGACAATTGTTACATTGCACTCAGAGTTCATGTCATGTACCAAATACATTATCCACTCCATCTCGTCGAGTACTGACTCTGGTGGCTGACTGCCATTTTGGTTCCTTTTAGAGCCGTCTGTTTCCTTCATCTCCTGAACAAAACTGATCCCTGTCTCAGTCCACCACTGAAAACAAGAAACGGGAGCATGATGCTGCAACTTTTGTGTGAAGAATAAGAGTGCGAGACAATTGCTGATGCTAAAATTCACTTCAGAAAATGGAATCCGGCATGACCTGCAGGAAGCCGTCGGGCTGGTCTGTCTCGAGGACCGAGCGGAGAACCCCCTCCTGCTCTCTTCCGTCGTTCAATCTCGCCTCGATCTCGCTCCTTTTCTTCTGCATCTTCTCCACCATGAGCTTCTCCTCTCTCTCCAGCAGTGTTTTCACATCCTGCTCCTTCTGTCTCAGGAACTGGTGCAACTCCTCAAACTGAGCAGATATCTGGGACGAAAGCTGCTTGGACTTTTCCTGTAGATGGAGGAGTAGTGAAGTAGGGAGGTGCTACGGTGGCGTCGAAGGATGGTGCATCTATCTTACGTTTCTGTGACTGTTGACTGTATGAACATTATTCATAAAATCTTCTGCTCACCTCCTCAGTAGGATTACATACTAAATATAGCAAGTAAAGGAATGTGATAGACACATCAAATGTGTTTATGCTGCTTGTAATCTCACCTGAGTTTTAGTGATCTCACTTGTCTGCTTCTTAATGAGCTCTTCCAACTCATCGTTTTCCTTTGATAGGAAGTTTAGTGGTTCTCCTAGCATATCCTACAGTGTGGAGAAAACATACATGTACAATATGACATCAACCATATAATACAATATGTACAGTATGACAAATTCCCTCATAATGTTTAGTAAAAAGCCTTCTAAAAAAAGATCCCTCCCCAAAAATCTTTAAAGCATTCTAAAAAGATTCCCCAAGTAACCTGATTTGCAGCGGCTGTATTTAGGTTTGCACTTAGCCCAGTTCTGTGTACTCTGGTGTAGGATTTTATGCGCCTGAGAACTCCCACACAGACATGCCCGACTGACCTTCCTGGGTTCTGCCGCCTCTTCCACTGGTTTGAACCTGTGGCCCTGGTGTTTGTCCCCGTCTCTACATATCAGACACACCAGCTTCTGATCCGTCTCGCAGAAGAGCTTCAGCCTCTCGTTGTGTTCCGAGCACACCAGCTTCTCCGGATCCTCCAGCGCGCCCAGCGCCCCCACCGCGCCGCCCCTGTCCGTGTCCCTCAGGGCTTCCTGCTCCGACAGGTGCTCCCTCACCGCGTCCACCATGTTTCTGAGCACACGGTTGGAGCGAAGGTCCCACATGGTGTAGGGCCGGCGGCACTCCGGACACTGCCGCAGACGGCTGGATGTCTGGGAGTAGTTGCTGATGCATTGTCTGCAGAACGTGTGGTCACAGAGCAGACTCACGGGGTCCACGAAGTCCCCCAAACACACGGAGCACTGGATCTGCTTGGACAGTCTAGAGGCCATGGCAGCTTCTGGAAAGGACCAGCAGGCTCCGTTCGGACTCCGCAGTGGAATATCGGGCACAGCAGCAGTCTTGGTCTCCTCTAAAAGCTCCCAGATATTCACCAGAACTGTTCACCAGTGGTCAGAGTAGAGCAGCTGGTTCCAACTGCAGCTGCTGCCTTTCACATGACTGGCACTAAATGTCCCCCACACAGGACTTCACCAGAGACACACGGGATTTTAGTGGGTGTGTGTTACTGGGTGTGTGTTAGCCAACCCCTTCCCCCAGTTTGAGCTAACACATGTTTCCTTCAGTGTTCTATATTTGGGGAGACTTTTAATCATGTGGTTCAAAACACTGGCAAACAGTCAGAAAATCTGGCCAATAGCAAAACTGGAAATGCACTCATATTACTTATAGAAGTAAGTTCTACACACTGTTACAAGGAGCTTTTAGCATCTATTATAGACAGTTTCGACCAAAGACACAGCACACAGATGGTGTTGTCTTTTCACATTACATACAGTTAACTGAAATTCTATAATGTAATATATTTTAAAAGTAACCCTCATAACCCTCCTGCTGTATTAGGAAGTTGTGCAACATCCCAAACTGGGCAGAGATCTGGTCTGACAGCAATTCAGTTTTGTCCTACAAAATATTTGACCAGATTCACTTTTTCCATAATGCATACATGATTTTTTTTATTCAGGCTGAGGAAACATGCTTTATTCATGGGTTAATTTTTACCTACCTTTGTTTTCACAATCTCAACAGTCTGCTCCTCTATCATATCAACCAGAGCCTCATCTTCAGTTAACAAAATTGCCAGACAATCAGATGTCTTTTCCTGGATGATTTATCAGAATGTAAATGACACTTACGAGAACAGGTCGAACAAAGTTCTCTGAACCAAAGCTTACTATATCTGATTGTTTATGGTATTTTAATGTACCTTCCTCTCTTGAATCGCGTCCTGCAAACTTTTGTACTGATGTCCCCGGTGCACCGATTCCTCTCTGCAGATATCACAGATCGGTTCATTGTCAGTCTCACAGACAAGCTTGAATGGCTCGTTGTGGAAAGGGCAGTGCTGGCCGGGGTCAAAGGTCATGGCCTGTTCTTGGGCGTGCATCATCCGGGCCCTCAGTGCTTCATGCTCCATCAGGTGGGCTTGGGTGGCTTCTACTATGTTCCTTAAGAAACGACTCCCTCTGACGTTATCCCTGGTAAAGGGCCGTCGGCATACAGGACAGCTGCTTACCACTAGAAGTCCCAGAAATTTCAACCTCCCCCCTGAAGTCCGGAAAGAGGGTCCAAAGACCCTTAGTCCAAACTGACGACTCTGGCGGCTCCAATTAAGATCGATTCATTTGCAAATGTGGCCATTGCCTGAGGAATCAGCAGGGGGGAGAAGAGCTGAACTTGCCTCCAGTGTTATGTAAATGAGGCGTGTGTCAGGTGTGGGTGGTTTCTGCTGAAAGTTTGCACCTCCTTGGCTACCATATGAGACTGTGCAAGCTCTCTTGCTGTGTACTGGAAACCTTTGCTATCCTTGCTTCTCAGTCAACAGAGTAAGTGAAATATGAGTGGTGACATGGATTTTCATTCACATGTAGGTGGCTACAGTCATATTTCTCTTTATTATAAAACTGACACAAAGACATTATTTGAACGATAATTCCAAAACATCTCAAGTCTGCCTCCTTTGTACTAATTTTGGATTGTTTTCTCACTGCAAAAGGTGACATGATGATTGGTCAAAATAGCTAAAGTTCAGATTTCTCTGAAAGGGTCTTTTCTTCTCCATCTGAGTCAATGGATCAACATAGTTCACACTATCACCCATCCCCCCGTCTACCTAGAAGTGGCTGCATGTACAGTACATAACAAAGGATGGCTTCATGGGATGCAAATTACCTCAGCACCGGCATTTGGGAGGCTCAGGTAGAAATGTAGTAATGTTAGTAATGTTTTCTTTTAAAAAAGATAAGTGGGTTCAAAATAACAATTTTTGAAAAAAATTACCAAATTAATTGTGTTGATCCACCTCAAAAAAGGTCATTCAAAAGACTGTAAGCTGGTCCTGAGTGTGTCTGCCCATCCCCCAGCTGCATTGTTGTGCAGGGGACATGCATAAGGTGAGAGAGGCAGTCAGAGGGCCTGGCTGAGAGCAGCAGCTACAGAGGACATGATGTAAGTTTAGAAATATATACAATAAAGTTGAAATGTTCTCACCAGAGCACTCACATACAATTATCCACTCAGTCTGCCACTCCCTCGTTTGGGGAGAAAGCTACACTATTGTGGCTATTCCCCACTTTAGACAATTTTATTAGACAATTTAGACAATTTTTAATCATGGAGGGGTCTGAAATTTTCATCTTAGGTGCATGTCCTCACTGTATTTGAATATTTTATTGTCTGAGTAAAAGAGAAACAAAATGGGGTCACTAAAGTGGGGAATAGCCACAATACTGTAGCTTTCTCCCCAAATGAGGGAGTAGCAGACTGGGTGGATAATTGTATGTGAATGCTCTGATGAGACCACTCATGGGGGGCAGATCAGGGAGACATTGCACAAATTTGCATGCAGCCTTTTGTGCTGTGGAGGATAAAAAGGTGACTGCTTCACCTATTTTGTTCACAAAAAACAAAATGCAGAGAAGGTTCACCACTCAACAGGCACTGGGACTGATCCTGAGCAACACCAACCCTTGTGATTCAGATGGAGAAGACATAGTCCTTCAACCGGATTCGGACTCTGAGCTGTCTTCAGGTTAGATTTCTCAAACTACCTATTTGTATTTCCTGACTATCTTTTTTTTAGACTATCTCTTATTTAGAACCAAACAAAAAGTTAATTTGAAATTATTTATCTTGCAGATGAGGAGACTCCTCCTCTACCCAAAAAGAGAGCTCGGTTGGGGAGTGAGCCAATAGAGACTGCGAAAGATGGCACAGTGTGGCGTGAGGAACAAGTGGGGAAACGTCTCCATTTCACCCCCATAGAACCGTACGCTACAGACGGAGAGCCAAGTGCTAAGGCCAGACGAAGTATCCGGAGTCGCCTTCAGAGCTTCCTCTGTTTTATCACTCTTGACATGCTTCGTAGCATTCAAGAATGGACTACTCAACATGCACGTCACACGGAGCAGGTGGATTGGTTCATGGATCTCCCGGAACTAATGGCATTTATTTCAGTCATTATCTTGCGGGGGGTGACCAAGGTTCCATCACTACATGACAGCTGGTCAGCAAACCTGGCAAACCCAAGGATTATTGCAACTATGGCCCGAAACCGCTTCCAAGACATCATGCGACACCTACGCTTTGATGACATGTTCACACGCAGTGAGCGAGCGGAGACCGATAAGTTTGCTGCGATCTCCAATGTATGGGGATCGTTTGTCACCAACTGCATCGCATCCTTACAACCCTGGTCGACACATCACTGTTGATGAGCAGCTTTTCCCGTCAAAGACTCGCTACTGTTTCCTACAATACATTGCAACAAAACCAAACAAGTTTGGCATCAAGTTTTGGGTGGCTTGCGACTTGAAATCAAAGTACATCTGTAATGTCCTCCCATATCTTGGCAAGGACCCCAGTTGTCCCACCGGGGAGAGACTGTCCGAGACTGTAGTGATGAGACTGATGGAACCATTCATCGACAAGGGCAGAACTGTAACCACAGACAATTTCTTTACCTCGCTGTCACTTGCACGACGCCTGCTTAGCCAGAAAACCACGATCCTCGGCACAGTCAACAAGAGTCGCATAGAACTTCCTCAATCCGCGAGACAGCTGGACCGCACTGAATACACCACTCAGGTGTTTTCAACCACTGGTGCCACGCTGACAGTGTATGCACCCAAACGGAAGAAGGCTGTCTACATTCTCAGCAGCATGCACAGCGTGGTTGAGACTGAGGATACCACCAAAAGAAAGCCAAACACAGTCAGACAATACAACACCACACAGTGTGGTGTGGATGTGATGGACCAAATGGTGCGGGAGTACAGTGTGCGTGCAGGAACACGGAGATGGCCAGTCGCCGTCTTTTACAACATGATCGACATGGCAGCACTGAATGCACATGTGCTTTATCAGGCATGCACTGGGGTGCAGGAGAGACGGGTGGACTTCCTGGTAGAGCTTGCAAAAGAGTTGGGTGACCCTCATGTGAGTGAAAAGAAGGCACGCAAGGAGAAACTGCTTCGGCAACAACCTTCTACACCCGGTCTTGGCAAAAGGGCGAAGTGTCAGGTCAACCATCGATGCACGAACAATTGTGCAAATGTGAGATGTGTCGACTGCTACAGATACACGTGTGGCAAATGTACCAGGGAGATACCCTGGCAGTGCCAGGCATGTTCTGACAGACTGCTGAGTGACTGCTGAAATGAAGGACAAGAAGGACATGCTACTCACACACACACACACGCAGCCCTGCACTGCAGCCTATTGTAAATATGTGTGGAATTGTTTTATTCCTTGTATTTTTTGTATAATTTTTATGGCAATAATAAAAAGCATGGAAACATAACAGTTGTTCTTTTGTATATTTCTCATGCTGAAATTTCAGTCCTCCTGTCTTAGACACAAATGCTTCTGGTCATTACTCACAGTTGTACCTGGCTGTAAAATTTCTAATTCTCTATTTAAAATATTAAAAAATAATTTATTGTTTGTGCTTTGTTGCTCAGATAAAACTAAACTAAATACAATATATATAACCTTTATATTATAAAATACAATAAACTGAATAGAACTAACTAGAAACTAAATGGCTAAACTCAATGGAAAACAACAATTAGTTGTGAGTTTAAGCATGCCCCCTCCTGTGGTGCGCCAATAATGGCCTTATTTACAGAACAAAAGCACCTGTTCACAGCTGATTATAGGTTGTTAGCTAAAATCATTCAGGTCATTCGACTCATCTCTGGGTTCCAAAAGTAGAAGTGTCGAATGACCCTTCTCTGGGACTTCTAGTGTTACACCTCCACTCTCGTTCCTTAAGAAACGACTCCCTCTGACGTTATCCCTGGTAAAGGGCCGTCGGCATACAGGACAGCTGCTTACACCTCCACTCTCGGCCAGATGGTTGGTGATGCATTCTCTACAATAGGCATGCTCACACGGAAGACTCACTGGATCCCTCAAATTATTCAAGCACACAGGACAACATATGTGCTGAGACAACGAAGAAGCCATCACAGAATTTTGCTGCTGTGGTCGATAGATTGAAATGATTATATCCAGTCTATGTATTTTGACATTTTAACAACATGAATTAGTATTCTTATATTCTTTACATACAAAAAATGTTTGCTCAATTTTCCGTCCGGACTCCACAGTGGAATATCGGGCACAGCAGCAGTCTTGGTCTCCTCTAAAAGCTCCCAGATATTCACCAGAACTGTTCACCAGTGGTCAGAGTAGAGCAGCTGGTTCCAACTGCAGCTGCTGCCTTTCATATGACTGGCACTAAATGTCCCCCACACAGGACTTCAGCAGAGACACACTGGATGTTTGTGGGTGTGTGTTACTGGGTGTGTGTTAGCCAACCCCTTCCTCCAGTTTGAGCTAACACATGTTTCCTTCAGTGTTCTATATTTGGGGAGACTTTTAATCATGTGGTTCAAAACACTGGCAAACAGTCAGAAAATCTGGCCAATAGCAAAACTGGAAATGCACTCATATTACTTATAGAAGTAAGTTCTACACACTGTTACAAGGAGCTTTTAGCAACTATTATAGACAGTTTCGACCAAAGACACAGCACACAGATGGTGTTGTCTTTTCACATTACATACAGTTAACTGAAATTCTATAATGTAATATATTTTAAAAGTAACCCTCATAACTCTTATTTCTGCAAACGATCTTCCAAGACTATTGATTAGGTCAGATTAAAAAAAATCATCTTTGACCCTCTGTCTGTAATGAAAGATATCATCAGGTGACTGGATAATCACATGAGTAGTATACAAACAGCAAGCCTTAGCTCGCCGTTGTCCTTTCGTTCTGTGTTTAGTAAGTCCATCTGCTGGTGCCCCATGCACTAAAATACAAACATACTGAAGTCAACAGGGACAGAACTATATTTAGGAGCAATGCATCTTTATTTATTATAAGAAATGAGGCACAGGAAAAAGAAATTGTAAATACGCCCTAAAGCAGGTAGCATTGATTATGTCAAAGTGCTGTGATTTTGCAGTGTCTTTACCAGACTGAGACACTGATGGAGCTGCTTCCTCTATTCATACACGCACCCTCCATGCAGCTCTGTCTCCGTATCCAATGACATGCGCGTTTAATTAAAGATCCCAGAGCAACTGGTGTCAATCCCCTCCCCCCTTTTGCCACAGTGCAACTGCTTTAGTCATAGCTGTCAGACTCTAAAGACAGTTTAGCAGACTTGTGCTGAAATTCAATTACATCACCTTTAAGAATCGCAAGCAATGTTCTCATTCCATCATTGAAGTGTATCTTTCTATGGATAAAAGCTCCCGAGTGTTTGGTCCCTTTGAACACATTGCAGTTTTATTGCTAAAGTACCTTAGGACATGACGTTTGACTTAATACCAGCAAAGTGTAAGAGGATCACTGTTTGTTCCATTCAAGTACAGACCAGGAGAGACACAGAGGGAATGAGGTAATGGTTTTAACAGTGTGATGGTGTCAATGAGAATCATGCTGTCAGCATTATAAAACGAGACCTGCCGTCTCTCACAGTCCAGGTACACACCTATTTTTCTAGGAGGTGGTGCAATGTCCACATGTTTTTTGTATGCCGTGCTGGCCTGCTGGATGTAGTAGCCAGACTCTGAGCTGAGGCCTAGCACTGCGTCCTTGTCCGATTGGTCCGATCTGCAGCTGCAAACGCCCACGCCCCAGTCTGCTTTCTGCCCCACCTCCACCTCCCAGTAGTGCTGTTCCGTGCCATAGGTGGTGTCAGCTCTCAGCCAAGAGGTGGAGTGCTCATTTCTCATCCGCGCGTTCTTCCTATGGCGGACGCTAAGACCGCTGGGAGAAATCTTTATTCTTTGGTCACCTTCATTCTCCACTGTGTGGTGATGGGGGACTTATAGGAGACAAGCAGATGAGTTGTAGTACTTATGAACTACAGATACAATTGTGATATATTGCATATAAATGAGAAAAATGACATTCTGCACTTTTGTTATGCTGGTCAATTCTTCATGCCTGTTACCTGGTTGAATGGATCTTAGCATCTTTTTCCACATGAAGAACTGCAGGTGTGTCTCATAAGGACCAAGGAACAGGGACTCAGGCATAACGCTGAAACTCTGTGCAGACAGCGGCCTAAAAATAATCACATTTTACAGCCATTTCAGACGGATTATACTTATGGATTATTCTGATGAATTATTCAAAAACATTGTTTTCCCAAGAATACTCACATGCTGTGTGGCTGAGTGTTGAGTATTTTCCCAGTAAGAGATTGTCCATGTTCTTTCCACCACTGTAGATACATAAGCATGTGAGTGGACACTGTCTAATCACAAATTATGCTTTTACTCATGCCTTAAAATCTTAATAAGAAATAAATGGCTAACCTGTAGGTACTGGCAGGGTTGTTGATTCTCCAAAGATGACATCAGAATCCCTTGATTTTCTCTTCTATCAGACAACTTTTCTTCCATACTATGCAAGCTGCCTTCCATCAGTTCAAAGTTTTGATTTTGCTTCTCATCTAGCAGTTTCATTACCTCGCCCTCCTGCTGTATTAGGAAGTTGTGCAACATCCCAAACTGGGCAGAGATCTGGTCTGACAGCAATCTAGTTTTGTCCTACAAAATATGTGACCAGATTCACTTTTTCCATAATGCATACATGATTTTTTTTATTCAGGCTGAGGAAACATGCTATATTCATGGGTTAATTTTTACCTACCTTTGTTTTCACAATCTCAACAGTCTGCTCCTCTATCATATCAACCAGAGCCTCATCTTCAGTTAACAAAATTGCCAGACAATCAGATGTCTTTTCCTGGATGATTTATCAGAATGTAAATGACACTTACGAGAACAGGTCGAACAAAGTTATCTGAACCAAAGCTTACTATATCTGATTGTTTATGGTATTTTAATGTACCTTCCTCTCTTGAATCGCGTCCTGCAAACTTTTGTACTGATGTCCCCGGTGCACCGATTCCTCTCTGCAGATATCACAGATCGGTTCGTTGTCAGTCTCACAGACAAGCTTGAATGGCTCGTTGTGGAAAGGGCAGTACTGGCAAAGGTCAACGGTCATGGCCTGTTCTTGGGCGTGCATCATCCGGGCCCTCAGTGCTTCATGCTCCATCAGGTGGGCTTGGGTGGCTTCTACTATGTTCCTTAAGAAACGACTCCCTCTGACGTTATCCCTGGTAAAGGGCCGTCGGCATACAGGACAGCTGCTTACACCTCCACTCTCGGCCAGATGGTTGGTGATGCATTCTCTACAATAGGCATGCTCACACGGAAGACTCACTGGATCCCTCAAATTATTCAAGCACACAGGACAACATATGTGCTGAGACAACGAAGAAGCCATCACAGAATTTTGCTGCTGTGGTCGATAGATTGAAATGACTATATCCAGTCTAGAGTCCCTGAGCTGTTGGAGAAGACCTGTGAAGGACTTGGATCCTGAGGTAATAGTGAAAACCGAAAGTGTTTCACTCAGTTATTGGAAACACTGACAAACTTCCTGGTGTTCACTGTGCTTACAACAGCAACTAGATGACGTAGTAAGACTGGTTGTTAAACATGCTGAAAAACACGGATACAGAAAGAACTGTAAAGTCTATGTATTTTGACATTTTATCAACATGAATGAGTATTCTTATATTCTTTATATACAAAAAATGTTTGCTCATTTTTTGTACGCTTCTACATTGAGACAAGTATTACAGTAACAAGTGCAGGCAGAAATGGCCTCTTATTCCCTTCACAGTGATAAGTCCTAAAGCAATATCTAGAAGTTTCATTTTTAGTGGGGTGGAGCTGGTTGTAATGATGCTAACACTAATATTGTAACTACTTCATGACTGCATGGTATTGCCATCTGTTGTCATCAGAGTCCCCTGCTATGGCTATTCGTCTTTCACTCTGGCACCACACACACCTGTTTTCACCACATCCACCTGCCTTCAGTCTGATCCAGTATGTTTATCAGTAGTTCTTCGTCATTCCAAACATTACTAAGCTGCTCTTCAAGTTTGCTCCTTGTTACACTATTTATCTTAGGATCCTGTTTAGCCTGTCTGCTCATTTTCTACATCTTTTCACATTTCTGAGCATGTCTGTTTTCTAAGCCCAGCCAGTTCTACTGACCAAGTATTAATGACTTGCCTAATAACCCGAAAGCCTGTTTTATTTTAGGACAAGTATAAAGGAGCAATAAGTCATTTTTCCACCAAAAAGTAGCAAACAAAATTTATGAAAGAGATTTTTTTATACATTTTTTTCTATAAATGGTAGCTCACATGAGATGAAGAATCAAACTGCTTTTTAGTTCTCAAGTGATTCAGTTTAGGTGCCATAGAATGGGATCCACCACATGGGCATGGCCATGTTTAAAATATATTTAGTACAGAATATTTGAAACATTCAGGCCACTAGGTGTCAGTATAATGACTCTTTCGTTACATAAAAAAGAATCATTGGAAAAATCACTTATTGTTCCTTTAGGCATAGCCTAATAGGGGGAGTGAGGCTACTTATGCTGAACACTAGAGGGAGCAGCTTGAGGCATAACAAATACAAAAGTAGCTAATGTGATCTAGAGGGCCTGTTTTCTTGTAACATTAGTACAGAAGAAGTGACATTTTTGACTCATAACAAAAATAAAGTACAAAGTGCAGCACTTAAACAATAAATATCTAAAATTAGCTAGATAACTTACAGCAGTATTATTAAACCAAAAAAACATTCATACTCTTACAAGATTTTTTGACCAAAAGGGACCCCCAATTACTCAAAATACAACCAAGTAAATTACCTAAGAAACTAACCAAGACAATATCATATATTTCAAGGCATTAATTATAGAATCAGCTCTTCGTGTATCTTAAATGACCGATTATCTTATGAATACTAACTCATTAATCAGAGTAGAATAGTTTGACCAAGGCACTGCCTGATAAGACGGTCATTTTCAAAAGCACTCAGCTGGCTATCAGATGATTGTTTATCCGGTTCCAGCAGTTTTGTTTTCACACAGCTGTTGTTCCAAGTAAGGTACCAGTAAGAGGTGTAAGCAGGACTGAGGTCCTCTCTGGGCACATCCTCTTCTTTTCTTTATTTGGTACTGTAGAATAGTGTTTCACCATCCCACAACTAGGCTCGCTGTGTTCTGTGTCAGTGTGAAAAAGCCCTATGATAGATTCCACCAGTCACTCAGCATAATCAGGCAAAGAGACACTGGAGACACTGAGAGAACTTTATTGAGACCTAACTGTAAACACTCACTAAAATGGGGTCTCAATGGCTAAGCTGGACCCCAAAAAACATACCTTGTCTTTTCGAATTAAAAACTATTCTCATTTTCTTCTAAAGATTATCTCTTAATATCTTATAATTAGCATCTCTACAAGTCTGACCTAATAAGTTAAGTGTTCAACATTCCCCTCTAACAGAGAGGGTGCATTTGAAGACAGGACATTTTGACAGAGGTAAAAAAGCAGCGTGGTGACAAAAAAATGGCGTCTTATTGCTTTTAAATACTAGGCACAGCTCACATTAATTACATCATTGGTACTATGTGCAGTCATTGGACAAGGCAAATTATGAACTGTATAGGACACGGTCATGAAGGAAAATATATGAAGTAATACATATGACTAAATACACATTTAAAATATATGTAGTGTATTCCTTGGCTAAGGTTTGACTCGCTAAACAGCTTTTTCAAATTCCAACAATTTCATGCATGCCATGCTTTTCAGTTACACCAAGTAAAGATACAAAAGAACAGTTGGAGTGTTGAAAAGAGTTAAAGTGAAAGGAAGGGTTTGTTTCTTTTTGATTAACAGTTCCTTTCTCCCCAGTTTGATATCCACTCTTCCCAGAGTAGTATGGATGGGTGGGCTTTCAGTCAGAATGTCAATCTCTTCTTTCCCAGCAAGCATCCCATCCAGCAGGGCTCTGTCCTTAAAGAAAGGTACACAATCTGTTAAATGCAGATACATCATCCCATCAAACACTAGTAAAGTACTTAAGGAGCAGTTCATCAAAGCACACATACTATAAATTGATTGCAAAGCGTTAAAGAACTTGCTGGCACATAAGTCATAGAGTAATGGTACCACTCTGAGTCTCCTACATTCCACTATGTCCCTGTGTAGGTTAGGCCAGATCAGAAGCTCATGCATAATCCCCAAATTTGTTTAATATGTAGGTTATATGCTCTTCTCTTTAAAGGATCTTGAAGCGCTTAACAGAGGTTTGAAATCAATCTTACAGCACCTGGCTGACAGCGGTGTTAATTGTAACCCCAATAAAGTACAGACAACCCTGGGGGAAATGACATATTTAAGGTATGCCATCTCTTAGACGTGCAAGTGACCCAAAACAAACAGAGTACAGATCATAGCAGAATGTAGCAGAATGTTGCATACGCAATCCTTTGCAAGGGGCAGGTAGACCACATGAAAATATATAATGGACATCCGGTTGTGATAATGCCTTCTGTACCTTAAATAAAAGAAATATGTACATCTCTAGAGTTAGGACTCCCTAATCCTCTCCTGCCATGTACACTTGACATGCATGTAAATAGAGGACATATGACAACTGTATGAAGATTCAATTTATTGGTCATTGCTCAGTATAAGGCTGTGAAATGCAGTGTATGTGCTCCCTGGGAACAGAGCCCATGACCTCGTGGATCGTGGCACACAGAGCACACAACTACTCCACCAGCTCAGCTACAGGCACACGTCTACTACAGAGTAATGAGGACGGTTTACGGAGAGCAACGTATTTTTCATTGACGAAGCTATGCCTGAATTGCCATTGAAAAGGGCACCAGATGTTGATTCTGAGGTTTCTCACTCTGTTCTTACTTTTTTATCAAGTAAATAATCAGCAGCAATATGATAAAGGTGAAAGGATATGGTGGGAAATCAATAATACTTTTTATTACATTGAATCTTCCCACCCTCCTATCCACATCTGGCAAAAGGGAATCACACCATTGCTACATCACAGAAGTGAAGCATGCAGTCATAGAATGAAAGCGTGTCCTATTGAAGAGCCATTCAACCTGTATGTTGCTTGGTAATCTTTCTATGTTGAAGAGAATACATGCGCAGGCTGGGCAGCACATAGATGTTAAGTTTGCTGTGGCCAGCTAGTTAATCAGTCTGAACATGTAGTTGAACTCTACACATTATCAGAAGCATGCAAAGCCTTGGTAAACCTGAACAAAAGGGTTGTGGTAATGGAGGCAAGACAACCTTTATAGGTTATGTCATACACAGACTGAGGTGACAACAGATGGGACAGACTTGAGGGCTTTCGAAAGTGAACAATAGCATTTGTGATTATGATCGCAGGGGTGCTGTATGTGCCTGGTGGAACCCTGGGCTGTCCCTCAAAGTAAGAATGAAACCACAACCTAGATCTTGATATTTGCACAGCAAATGAATTTAATTAGCCCATTATGAAACTGGGCTTAGACTGGGCTTAGAAAAAAATACTAGTCATTAAAGAACACTTCACGAAGTGGGCAGGAACATTCCCAAATGCCTGTGACACAATGGCCAAAATGGCTGTGTTACTGACAAAAACGATGGGGACTACTGTTTGCCATAGACAGTAACCAGGGCACCCATGTTACAGGAAAAGGTTTTGAAAATGGTGTGACAAGCTCAAGGAATCAAACAGAGGTTTCACTATTCATTTCAGCCAGAGATATAAGGCTTAGTTGAGTGAGCAAATCAGAGACAGAAAAACAAAAAAAAACCCTCAGGAAAACTTTTGTATTTTCTACCAGTGTTAGTAAGCACAGAGCAGCACTGAATCCTACACATCTGCCAGCTGTACTTCTCCCCTAACACGGCCAACCAGTCCAGAACTACAATCTTCGGTTGACCAAAGAGGACATGAGAGGACGTGCCTGGTGAAGGGTGAACATCTTATGGGTGATGCTGCTTCTAAGTGTCTGGCTCAGAGGGTCTCACAGGGCCCGGGCAGTAGACAAATATACATGAAAGTTTTGCAGTGGAACCTGAGATGAGGTCCTGCTGAAATCAAATTTTCTCCTAGCTGGACTGCCCAGGTTGATTGGTCAATAGTGTGTGTGTGCGTGTTGGCCATGTGGTGGACTCACTGCCCATGGTGTACGCCATCTGGGTGGCCTGACAGCGGGAAATTACAGATAATGAATGAATGAGCCTCGGTTCATCTCGGTTCACACAAGAATGAAAAAATATCAGCGTGGGGATCTCAGCATGAGGAATAATATTTCCCTCCCACTCGTCAGGCTCCTAGAGAGTCTTTTGGAAATGTCATGCACCCAAAACATGTCTATAACCAACAACTGATGAATGCAATGTCATCTGTGTGGGGAAAGAAAACCCTGACAAGTTCCCCGGACATCCATGTATCATCCTTGCCTCTCCCTCACTGCCCTGTTTCCTTAGTTTCCTGTGTTTTGCTTTACTTTCTGGTTTTGTTCCACGTGCTATTTGTTGTCATTCTGAGTTACGCCCCTCGATTAGCTCTCTGCCCTCGTTATCGATACCACCTCTTTCTTATTATCCTCTCATTTACTTGCCTATTTATAACCTGTGTTTAATATCTTCACTGGTCATTGTAAGTGCTTTGTTATATGTTATTTGTTAAAACTGTTTTTCATGTTTCCTTGCCTCTTGTGGTGTTTTTTTTCAGTTTTCTTGATCTTAGCTTTTGTGTTTATTGCTTTTATGTGTTTATTGTATCATGTGTTCTGGATATATTCGTGTTGATAAGCCTGACCCTCAACCGTTGCCCTCAATAAATCTCACTGCTCTCAGCATTTGCGTCCACATCATGCTCCGCGTGACACAATGCTGCAGTGTCATGAATAATAATGGGTCCTAGTGCCAAAGGGTTCACGTGTGGTTTGATATGGGATTACTCTGGAATAAAGCAATCAATTATAATGATCGGTTTTCTTGAAACAAACATTGGTAACTAGTAAAATACTGCAGTGGGATTAGTTCTTCTTTGGTCAGAACGAGAGTATCGTGACGAAGTGTTCATTTTAGAACGATTAGAACAGTTATTACTGCCCTGGAGTGGATATACTCACAAAGTGTGCAATGCAAATCTATGGAAAATCTATGGAATGACTACTTGTGCTCCTGTAAATTCTCATGAGTGCCATAAAATGTACACAGGGCTTAAATATGGACTGGTTCCAGAAGGAGAGTCCTTGCCATGATTGATGGGGGCATATCTACTCGTTTTAAATATTCAGAAAGATCTATTAATATACTAATTAGGATTATATTACAAAGGATGTTACAGTTAAGTATTCATGACAAAGTGTAGAGATGTGGTATCTGACACTGGAGCTTGTGTAGGTGCTACTGGGTCCACAGCCAATCCACAGCCAATGTCATTTCTATAGCCTTAAAATCTAAAAACCATGACTATGTAGAAAATGTTTATCATTGAGAACCACAGCCAATGCAAAGGGAGTACTACTGGCTAACCAAGCTACTTGCTATCTGGTTTTTGCAACACATACTATAGGGGAGGTAACTTTTATGGTAAATTATTATGGGAAATTTTAAGGTAACTTTTATGCTCAGTTAGTTAGTGGAAAATGTTAGAACGTAAAACAGAGTCACTGCAGATTCAGCTAAAAAACACTGTTACAGGGCCAGTGTGAAATTCAGCACGGATGCAGCCACTTTGATCGGAGGTGCCTAGTTGGGTAAGGCAACATGCCATAGCCAGAGAAACCATGGGTAAATACTGGGGAAGGATCTTTACCAATAATAGGTATATGTCAGAATGGGGGCAACAATTCTTGGCAGATGTGCCTGTAGTTCACGCCTGTACACGCTTCTGCCCAACCAACGCAGACTTTGTCATTTCCAATTAATGGCCATTTTGTATTGTCCAGGACAAGGACATTAGATATATCACAACTAATATCATTAAGTTGGAGTGCCTTTTCCAAGGGCAAATGTTCTGTTCTAGGTAGGTGAGTACAGCTAGCCTCCAATCAGGACAGTTCCTGCTACAGGCATCAAAACCTACCAGTCAAAACACAGCTGTCAGAGCCACGCCAACTACGAGGTGTGGTTATGGGTTATCTTTATTCCTATGGTAAATGCTGCTTAATCCCTAACACGACTAATGTGGTTCTTCTATTCCAGTGTGTGCTGTGGGGAGTAAGCCTCCCTAACACAGCCTGGTCTGTCCTAGTGTTTCTCCATGAAATCAATTCACTAGTAAGGATCTATATTGTCACACTGTAATGTGGCACTGTTGTGTTTTCCCTGTTCAATTCACACTTCACAATTCGTCATTGTAATGCCATCATTATCTACACATCTATACCTTTGGGGGCTCCACTTCTCACCTGATTATAACACCTCTACACCCCTAGGACTGTATAAAGAGTTAAGTAAACCTACACAACTTTAGTGTTTCAATATCTCCTCATAAGCTGCTGTTCTCTCCATCTCTAAATTGTATATGCAAATAAACAACCTATCTCCATTAATCTATGGATATTTCTGGGATTAAGTGCAAAGCTTCCAAAGTAACTGATAAAAGTAAACTTAAAACAGCTGGTGCTAGTTCCTCTTGAGTCCTTGAAACACTGCACAAATAAATAACCATCACTCAGTCCGTGCCTCAAAAACAATCACAGGCCCTTGAACAGTATCCCTGTAGTTTCTCGACAGTGCCAGCAGGTTTGCAGGTAATGGTGGGGCTCGTACTGCATTCTCCGACATTAGGAAGGGATATATGGTCCTGTGTCAGGATCCATCTTGTTGACTTCAGCTCTAAATTTAACACAGTAATCCCATAGCTCCCATATACCAAGTTGTCCCGGGCTGTCTGTGCCTGACTCCATCTGACAGTGGATCGCCAACTTCCTGACAGACAGGCCCCGCTGTGTGAGGCTGGGCTGAGCACCTAACACTCTCTGCCCTTCAACTCTGCCGCTTCACAAGATTGCGTGCTCCCTCTCTACACCAAATGACTGTTCTTTCAGGACTCCCTGTAATGATCCCCAAATCTCATAATGAGTGAATCCGAATAGAGGGAGAAGAGCAGCATGTGTCCTGATATAGTTTTAGCAGTCTCAAGCTAAATGTTGTAGAAGCTCCACAACTTCTGGTTCCTGCTATCAATGACTCATCTGTCACTACAGGAGTCTTTCAAATTCTCTTAAAATTGGAACAATAACTTTCTGGCATCTCAAAAGGGAAAACAATGCCAGCTCCATCTTAAAGAAGGTGCAGCAGAGGACATGGTTCCTGTGGAAGCTTGGGACATTTAACCTACCGCAGGCACTAAGAGCACAACTCAACTCAGCCTTTGTTAAATCTGTCCTTACATCACATCTTAAGAGATTACATTTTCAGTGCCTAAGAGATTAATTGGCAGTGAAAAGATCTTTGGCTGTGCCAGCACGGAAGGTCCTCTTTCACAATCCTGGAGGTCCTCTATCACACAGTATTTCAAAAGGAGAGAACTCAAGATCATCGCATAAGCTTTGCATTCTGCACACTGCATTTTCCAATATGTATGTTTAAGGATGACATATCAAACTATCTAGACAAGAGATCCAGAAAACTCAGTAAAAAGTCTTTAACCAACATTGTATGAACACCCTGTGTTAATACAGAGTTGTAACTGAAGGCCTCATTTGACTGGATCAGGTGTGCTAGATTTAAAATCAGCAGAGCAAAATATCCCCAATACTGAAGTTCAGTACCATAAACCTTCACATTTTATACATTTGTATAATGGCACATCACCAATAAAACTGAATCTGTTTAACTTTTAAAAAACAGTGTCTTTGTCAAAGTCACGGTCGCATTACAAAATCTATAAACAAAAAACATCTGACTCAGAAATAGCTGAATGGGACAAAATATGAAACATGATAACATGACAAAGCAGAAGCACAGGATGTGTGAACTTAAGGAGCCAGAAACCTTATAGTTTGAGAAGACAAGAAACATCAGTGTAAGCGTTAGTCACAAACGTTTGGAATAGCACCGAGTGAAGACACTGGGTTGGGGTGTAAGGATGAAGGTGATCACATGACCCTCTTGGGCTGGGTTTAAATGGTTAGTGTCATAATAATACATATCAAAAAAATTTATATCGGTTTCTAACGATTATGCGACAAGACAGGTCACCAGTACCGTATATAGAGAATGGGTGTAAAGTAGTCTGATCTTATGCTATGCGTATGGCAAGGACCCTAGCTGCTAAAAAATACAATGAAGATTATAATTTATAATTTAATGAAATATAATGAAGATTATAATTTGCTGAGGCTTCTGGGTCACATGACGGTAGCCAAGGTGTGAACTAATAAAACTAATAATTAATAAAAGCGTAAGCCAGTTTGTATTTGTGTTTACTGCTAAGCTGTACTGAGATGGAAAAATGCATACTTGGTATATTAGCTGATGTGAGAATCAGAGGTTGAAAATGTAATGCCAAACTCTGAACAGTTAGAGAGGGATTAACCTGAACTCCATCGATCACTTTGTGTTCTGTGTGCTCTTATTGAGTGTTGTACTCTAAAATGTATGTTTGGGGAGATATCGTGCATTTTTTATTTGTGCTTGTGAGTCTCACCTGTGCAATACCTATGTAACCACACCACACAACAGGTCTTTGGTATCGGAGGGCATTGTCTGCCTCTTCTTCAAGGCCCCATCATGCCTGTGGGACTGTTACCATGGTCCATACCCCAACCACAACGTGCCCTGGGAGGCGGATGTGTGGGTGTGGCTTCGTCTCCCTTACAGGAAGCTGGTGGTGTGGGCTGAGGCTTCCCGGTGAGCTTTGCAGTACGCAGCCCTCAGCTGACTCACGTCACGGCCAACTGAGGACTTTGAGCCATAGTACTTCTGATACAGAACACAGTATAATCAGCACCAAAAAGCATGATATTAAGCACACACCAGCACATTTATGTGGTTCTGTAGGGGGTTAAGGGTACTCCACTGATGAATTTTAGAAGTTCTTTACTGCTGGGGCCATCTGCTGTATTTGTTAGATGTTACATAGCTGTCCACTTTTAATGGAGGCATCCCTAAATGATTCATAGCTTTGTGCGTAAAGTAGACACTCACTCACAGAGAGCCTCACTGACCTCAGCGCAGTGGAACACTCTGAGCATGTCTCTGTGGAAAGACTCCAGGCTCTTATAGTGTCCTGAGATGAGCTGTGTCTGCACTGTACTGAGATCCAGCAGAGCAGAGTCAGACCTGGAGTCAAAATACCACACACAAGCACACACACACACACACCAACATACACAAGGAGGCAGCATGTACAGCAAACAATAAAAACACAAGACAAATATTTCTAAAGGTTACGTTCACATTATCGACCTGATGTCAAATACGATTTTTTTCCATTAATGTGAAAGAAATCTGTTTTTTGGAGGGTTATGGTTAGTTTTGGACACACAAATTTAATCTTTTGAAATCAGATTTGGGTCACTTTTGTATATGGTCCTAAATCAGATTCTTATCTGGTTTGTGGCCAAGTGTCTTGAATAGAATGAGCGGATCGGAATTCACATGGCTTTTTGTTCATGCGCATGCACCTAGCATTGCCACCATCACAACAACCCAGGAGAGCATCAGCAGTGGCAACAGTAGCTGTGAAAACAGCAAAAAAATGGATTTTTTTTCCTTCTTGACCTGATCATGTACAACTGTTTGCCGTCTTCCAGAGGGAAGTGCGATGCATAAATGAGCTATCAGCACATCCATTTTGCCTGTTGAAATATGAGTGACAAATATGATGTTTTTTTTTATGTATCAGTGTGTGACGTGAAGGACCGATGCATTTACATTACAGGAACAAATTACTTTTATCACAGGCAAAGCTGATCTGAGGAAAAAATCGGAATTGAACAATGTGGCTTGTAATGTGAACGCAGCCGAAATGTTCTTGTTGCAAAATGATATCTTAACAGCTCCATCTAGTGGTCTGTAGACAGTGTTTTCTATCTCAGATTCTTTGGTAAACAAACCTCTTTCTGGAGCATAGGTTTAGCAGAGGAGAGGTAAGGGTTTGTCCAGACGATCCTGAAAAGATACATGGAAGAACACAAACAGAGCAAGGGAGATGGAATACCAGCAATTAGTTACCCATTTTCAACCTATGTCCTGATGTGTTGCCTGAAGTCAGTGGACATACCCTTGCAGGTGACCACGTTGTCCCAGATCTCCTGGAGTGTGTGTTTGAGGCTTTTGCTTTGGGATTTCACGTGTTCCGCTTCTTCAGTGTATGAACTCTGCCCAGTCAGGCACCTGTCTGCAACATGCAAAACACACACATTTGCTTCTACTGTGCGTATGCGTGTGTGTGTTTGTGTGTGCGTGTTTAATAATGCACATATATTCGATATGAAAGCACTTTCATGGGTTATGAAAAATTAAAAAGAACCGAGGCAGATGCTTGTGGTACACTGAACAATATGTTTAACATGAAGCTATGAGTTCTCTTGCCCATCTGGCTACTGCTGAGAGGGAAGAGTTTGTTCAGAGACCCTGTTCAATGACATGACCTAAGGTACGCAGAGGAGAGAAGAAAGGCAGAGGAAGAGGGGGAACAGAGCCAAGAGAGGGAGGGAAGCCATGGGAGAAAAGCAGGCCAGTGAACTGAGGATACCACGTCCTCAGGACTTAATGGTAAAATTATGTTGAAATGATCATCAAAACAAGAGTAAGTATGAAAATCATTTTTTATATCTCTGGGTTATTGTTTAGTTACTAATGCTATTATATATTATTAAGCAGTGTATGTAAATTATTCAGTTAATACATAGAAAGTAATGTGAAAGGTATGTAGATGCAAGAGTGAAGCAATTAAGAAGTACCTATGTAAACATAAATGTGGTGTCTTTAAATGTAAACACCCCTGTATATTAATGTTCTCTACAGTAATACCCCTGTTAATCCTATAGTGGAATATGGAGCAAACAAACATGTGTAACTCACTGCTTTCAGCTGTTCAGGAATGCCTTCCAGTAATATCCATATAAGCAGTTATTATAAACAAATGCACACACAAATTTGCCCTCAACTACACACACTCCTAGACCTGACTTGATGGTTTGGTCTTCTTCGATGACTCCATCCTCACTGTAGCTGCTGTCGGCATCCTCGATCCTCTCTCCCTCTCGCTCCCTCTCTCCCTCTCTCTCCATCTCTCCCTCTCGCTCCCTCGCTCCCTCTCTCAGGAGACAGGCTTGTCTCGACCTCATCTTCTCATAATTTCGCACCAGGAAGACGCCATGTTTCATCACGAAAGTCCTACAGTGGATTACAGAAGTAATAGGCAGAGAGACACAGAGAAAGAGTGAGAGAGGCAGAGAGATAGAAAGCATATATATATATATATATATATATATATATATATATATATATATGTATGTAGAGAGAGAGAGAGAGGAGAGAGGAAGGAGAAAGGAAGAGAAGAGGAAGAGAGCGAGTGTGATTCCCAAAGAACCAGAGAGAAGGAAAAATTAAGAAATCTGTTATGCTAATGAATGATAACTGCTATTTTGACATTGGGCATATATAACACATGACAAAAGGCTTTCCAAACTGTAATAATACGCTTGCTGTCCATGGCTGTCCAGATACTTTGATTCAGGCAGACATTCCAAATGTCACAAATTACACATACAACTTCGTGTCATTTTGAGACCACTGTCTCACAAAAACAAAGCACGAGTGAGTCTGTGTTTGAAATTGCTTTGCTGCATATATGATCATACTGAAGCAACGATTATCCTTCTCCATGGTAATAACTCTCATAAATATAAACATATTTTTCCGGTACCTTTCCTCACTGGATAAGGGCGAGGGGAAGTTGTCATTGTCACAGCTTCCCTCCTGCCAAAGGAAATAAAGAAAACCTTCAGACGGACTAACCCCGCCACGGAACGCCATTAGCAGTCGCTCACACATACACCTCCTGGCAGCTCGGACCGTGTGATATTTTCGTACCTGCTGTTTGGGAAGCTGTCCCTGTTCGCCGTCATCGTGCAGCACCGAGCCACTGTCCGTGCCATCGGTCCGGGGAGGTTCAGAGGACCTATGGGTCATGTTTGGGACAGGCCACCAGCAGGTAAAGAAAGAGCTGATCATGAACAAAATTATTACTCTATAACCCCAGTCACCACAATCAGGTAAAAACAAAGAGGCTCATATCAACAGTGCATGTGCACAAGTGAAAAGTATTTTCTCTTATTGAAAGTATTGCAGGACCTGTTCCAATTTAATGGAAAACAAGACCCTCACTTCCTTAGCTCCCTTCTTCAGCTCACTACAATCTATGTTTTTTTTAAGATCCTATGAACCTGTGGACAACCTGGTGCTACAAGCCAATAACTGAAAGTTCATATCAGACCTATGAGACAATGCAAACAATGTGTGAAAGGGGACACATACCCATGACTGATGCATGCAGAGTCCTCATCACAGTTCTGAACCACGCAGATTTTGAGGGGTTCGCAGGAAGTGTCTGCAGTCAGAGACAGAGCCATTACGTCCCTCTAAAAATACACTGAACTCCCTTCTGAGAGGGCAAGAAAAATACATCACTCACAAAGCAGCTGCATCACCTTTCAAACCATATCCAGAAAACAGCTTGTCTTTATAACCAGCATTATTTTAGACCTTTCACGCTCTCACACTTTTGTCTGTCTCTCTCAAATAAACACACACACACCTACACACACATACATACACAAACATACACATTCACAGACACTTACCAGATGTTGCTGCCTGTGGTGGAGCGTCAGGCGTTTCATGTAGCTGTAAAGAGAAAGAAACACCCGCGTGAGGAAAGCCGCAGAGTCAAGTGTCCATCTTTTTTTTCACACTTTGCATTCCAGAAGTGACAAGCACCTTATTGTGAGCACAGAGCCAGTGGATGTCATAGGGTAACTGAAAGTTGATCCGTTTCAACCGCAGGTACTTTCCTGTCACAAACACACAAACACACACACACACACACACACATACATTCACACAGAAGTGGATTTTAGGATTAAGATTTCATAAATACTATTGAGACAAACAAATTCCCCGCAGGAAGGAGAGATTCAGATAGTTTTGGCTCATAATCGATCTACACTTTCACTTTCTACAATTTACTTATTAACCTAACACAACATTGGCATATTTGGGTGTAACATTTTCATTTTTATGAGCTGCATATAATGAAGAAGAAGAGGTGATTGTTGATTGTTTTGATTCCTACACACACACACACACACACACACACACACACCCCCACACGCACACACACACACACACACACACAGGTGATTTTTTACCAAAGTCATGTTATAGGCAGATGAACAGACAATACAGCTGCATACACATTAAGCTGATTCTCTTGCATGTTCATATAAAGTCTAATGCTTGTGAACTTACTCTTCAGTTTTATAAACATCTGAATAAAGCCCTGCCCATAAATACTTCTTATTGGGCAGCAATCTCTTAGAACTCTTCTTTGATTGGTTATCTGTATCCATAGATGTTGGTTGGCCAGGTGATGGACCAGAGGGTGCAGAGGGTGTTGAGAATGTGTGAGAGTGTTGGGGAGAAGTCTCAGTTCTATCTTTCCTTTCATTCTGTTCCAGATCTCCATCTCTCTCTCTTTCTGTGTTCCTTCTCTTTCTTCCTCTTCTCGGCTCCCCGTGAATCACAGCTTCTATCACTTCTACCACTGTGTCACCTTGTCTTTTACTGGTCCCTCCTCTTCCTCCTCTCTCGGTCTCTTCAGTCAGTGACTGGAGGAGTCGTGGTGCGGGAGGCGGAGGAGACAGGGGCGGAGGGTTCTTCCTCGGGCGTCCCGGTCCTCTCCGCTTCACCTCGCTGACAGCTGTGATTTCTAGCTCATGGGGGTCCTTATGACTGGGTGACTTGAAATGTGCCTGTGGCTTATCTCTTGTAAATGCAGGGTTTCTGGACTCCTTAAAACATGGGTGGGTATGTTCATGCATTAAACGAGGTGAACTTTGGCAGAAATGGGCGTCCTCCTCCTGTAGGAAAGACCTCCTGCTAGGTTTCTGTCCCTTTGAGTCCCTCTTCTCCGGTTCTCTGGAGGGAGGACGGCTGCAGTTGTCCTTCCCAAGAAAGTGCAGGCTACCCGCCTGGACGGAGTCTGCGAAAATCACAAGAAATTACTATATTCCCTTCTAGATGCAGGACTACATTCAAAATAACAGCAGGAATCTTTCTTTTTAACCTAGGAAAAATGTTAATACAAGAAATATGGAAGGACAGTCATGGCTGTCTAGATGAAATATATCCAGCACATTTGACCTTCAGATGGATAATATATACATTACATAGGCTAATCAATAATCTGTAACAAAGTCCATTTTTAAAGTCACCCTCAAACCTGCTAACAGTCCTACTGGCTTTGGATATGCGATCATACCTGCTAGCAGCTACTGCAAATGCCCTTTCTCTCCTCTGCCATTGCTACTAGTTAGACACAACCATAAATCAATATCACAGAGCTGCACTGAAGAGCATTCCACAGGCCGCACTGGATCCCCAGAACAGGGATGTTGTGAAATCAGGGCGGACTGTGTGCTCAGGAACAGCCTTTCTGGAATGATCAAACACCTCCTTTTTACAGCACAGAAAGTACATCATACACCAGGGACTACAGAGGGGTGTATAAATAACATTACAGTTCAGCTGACTGTTTAAAAGCTTTCTGAGAAAGAAGGAAGGAAGGAAGAAAGAAAACACGCTAAAATCATACAGAGCGAGGAAGGGGAAAGATGACTTTGGCGTTTGGTGTTGTAACATAGATTGCATGTTTGTTGCTTTGTATATCTAGCGAAGAGCTATTTTTAGTCTGAATGGAAACCAGACGAGATCCCTTTAAAAAACCACATCAGCCGGATCAACACGGAAGTGTGAACACAAGTCCACAGGTAAGGTGTTGTTGCAAAAGCGTATTTTTAGATGGAACAAAGGCAAACAGAGGGGATGGGGTAAAGGAAAGGGAAAGGAACGAGATACAGAGAAAGCAGTATGAGTAAAGATGTCTGGGAGCTTTAAGGGACACATGATCCCAGTTAGAATATGTACTCTTGCCAAATATACTCCTTGGCACTGACAAAAACAACATTCCCTCTTCCTTCACTCTGTCAATCATTTGGGAAATTTCACTTGGAGACTTCCATGCTAAGGCCCCTCCTCCCCTTAACCACATTTCCCTACCACTGTTGACCGACCTTAACTTTTCCCATTATACCTTTCCAACTCAAACAGACTAGTGTATGTTGGGTACAGACAGACAAGAGGTCTATGGCAGTGCTTTAAATGGAAATTCCTTGGCAGGCAGATAACAGTATAAGCACATAATTCATAATAATAAAAATATAGCATGATTCCCAGTGATTCAGAGGGACTTGTCTACTTAATGAGGGTGAGACCCAAAGTTAGTGTGTGAATACTGAAAGTGAGTGTGTGTGTGTGTGTTTGTGTGTGTGTGAATAGCTTTGGCAGCGAACAAAAACCAAGCCTATTCCTGTTTAATAAAATGTGAGTAACTGAAATGTAACTCAATACCCTGTTTTTAGCATTTGATCAGAATACAGTTTTCATTTGCTGGCTTAAAAATGGTCCACCTCAAATACCATAATCCACAGGAAATATAATAACCAGATCCATAGTAAGGCATGGACAACCACTGAAAGAGCAACTTTGTTTAACCGTGTTTATTGTTTTGTCATCTTTATACTCACTTATTGTAATTGTGTGTATATATATTTATTTTAATGTTGTTGTACACCAACCTCTTTAAAAAAGGAAAAATATAAGTAGCCTACTGTAAGCCTGGTCTATCAACAGAACAACCAATTAAGGCCTGGAACGCTTTCAGTTCACACTTTGTATGCCTACGTTTCTACACACAAACACACACACACATACACACACATACACACACATGCAGCCACACAAAATGGATAACAGAGACAACATACCACCCAACACCACATGCTAACTCTGCCTCTGCTGAGAGATGTTCCTCACATGCTGAGGTTTGCTTCTTGCCATATGTTTACCTGAACAGCGAGGAGCCACACAGTGCTTCTAATGTCTAAGAGGGAATTGTGTAGATGATGCCTCTCAGTAATTAACAAGTTGGAGGAATCTTATAGTAACTTCAAGTTCACTCAGAATTCCAACACATTTTCATTTAATGCCTGGAGTAATGTCAGAAAAGGATTTGCAAACATGTTAAACACCAATACCACGGCAAGCCCAATAAAGAATAAAGCATTGAATATTCTAGCCAGCAGTGTTACATAAGGTTAACAACAATAACATCAGTGCCAGAGAACCACATAACAGAGTGAATGTGTAACAGCGAAAAAATAAACAGAAGTAAAGCTTACACCTCTGAAAGGACCTTACTTGCTGCAGAGATTCTGAGTATGTAGTTACAAGCAAAGCCAAAAAGCAGTCTGTTCTCTGATTTCGTATGTAGCCAGTTAAACAGTGGGTGCTGAATGAGAAGAAAGTGCTCCTAAACATAACATAAATTACCCTGATTTAACTGCACAAGGACTGTAATCATCTGCACATGTATTTAGATTGTTTCTAAAATGTTACTCCACAATGTTTCCAGCAAATTAATGACAAATCAAAGAGTCATTCAATCTTCTAAATAACTAAAATCTAAAATCTATACAACAGATAGGAATTTTTGGAATTTTCCAATTTAAAGACCACAGTGTTCATTTCTTACTTTATAAAACACAAAATATAAGTTAATGACTTTAATTTATAAAAGTGATTAATAGCAAATTTTGTCATAAATAATAAATTAACTTACCTTCTGCTATCTTTTCTACAAAAGAGAACTCCTGCATTGATGTCCCATCTTCTTGCATTAACACGTCTGATGCACCAGTCACTCTAATATCCTTTCTGATCCTTCTTTGACTCTGAGTATTACTGAACAGTTTAGGTTGTCTTAAGAAAGCGTGAGCTCTTCTGCTTGATTGCTTAGGTGATGTCAAGTCTCCATCACACTCTGACCCTTCCAGAATATCATCATGGCCATTTAGGCTTCTGCTGCCAAGCTTCGGTTCAAGACCCTTCGTCCACTGCCATGGTGGTTGATGCTCTGACCATCTTACTTCCTCCACTTGTCTCTGCTTTGATGGACCCAGATGAGTAAGAGGAAATGGTTTGTCTTTATTTTGTATTTTGGAGAACATTGAGGAAGTAGGTAATGAGGAAGGGTCTTTAGAAGAACAGTCTTCTGAATTCTCATTGTGTTTTGCATGCTTATTTTGCCAAAGAAGCCACTCAATACCTTGCTTTCTCTCTCTCATTGCAGCATGTTCATCCCTTCCTCCAATGTCCTTCTCTCTGTGCTTTTCCTTGTGCCACCTCTGCTTACTAAAGCAATCACAGGAAAGGTGAGGTGTAATCCTGGGGTATGTCCCTTGCGACTTTCCTCCCCAAAGTGTTGGGTCTTGCCTTAGGTGCTTGCTCCTCTTCTTGTGAAACTTAGAAGGACTTATAATGGGATTTTTAGAATAATGATGCACATATGATGGTGGGAAAGGTGATGGATATAACGGTGTAGTGGATGGGTATCCTCGATAGAGTCCGAAACCTAGTGAGGTGGTCGCGAATGGTACTTTGTAGGATGGATGGAAAAGTCCACCACCCGAGAGTGGATACGCAAGCTTGTGCATCACAGGAAAATGTGTAATAATTTGTTCACTTGGCTCAGAGGAGCAACCATGCTTCCTTCTTGAATTTGTCATTCTAACATAATGAAGAGGATCACAGGATAGGGCAGAATGGGGTGAGTAATATCCACTGAAGTTAATTCGAAACATAGCTGGAGAGTGAGCTTTTTCTTGTAAGCACTGATGATCATGAGTTTGACCTTTGCCTTTTACACTCTTTCTTCCAGCAGTGCTACCATCATCGTCAAGCCTTGTTTGATTGATGTGATGCACAATATGGATCTCACTAAGTCTTAAAACTAAGTCCTCAACCTCAGCAAGGAAATCTGGGTCCTGTCTTTTGGCCCTGAGTTGCATAAACTTCTTCTTACATTTATATTTATGTCTCCTAAGCTTGTCACGACCAAGACAGTGGTGACTCTTTCTATGGCACTTAAACGTATGTGTCCCTTGATCGTTGAATGCCAGTGAAGGGCTGGTAATATGTTTCCCATTAGAATCCTTTGCTACACTAGAGTACACTGGCAAATGTGCAGGAGGGAAGTGCTGAGAAGGCAAGGATGAAAGAGTTTTTGGTCTTGCCTTAAGGGATGCACTCCTTGGAATACCAGTCCCGGTAAATACAGCACCTGAAGTCATTCCGGAGGAAATTCCCCTATCACTTGACAACCTAGTATTGATTTCCTTTTCACCTCCATCTAAAGTGGTTTTGTGATTAATTCCTACCCCAGTATTGCTAGTCACTGTTGTTTCATAGTGAGCCTTGGAATTTTGTTGTTCACAGAGGTGTATGAAGGATGTCGCCTCTATTTTTTTGGCATTAAGATTCATTTGTGAACCTCTACCAGAGGATGAAGAAGAGGAAATATTTTTGAGTGTACAAGAGGGGCCAGACAAGGAACCAGTTTGGGCCTCTAATGATTGATGCATAGATGCAGACTTTGAGTAAAACTGCAGAGTATCCAAGGACATTTGCTTAGATGCTAAAAAGGGAATTTGCTTGGATGCTATGGTGGAGATTCTCTGACATTTTGGTTTGCGACCTCTCCTCTTTCCCATATAAATAGTTCCTCTTTTGCTGACATTAATTTGAGGACCAAGTTTACCTCCAAAAGATGTTACAAGAGAGGATAAAGAGTGTGTAGCAGGAGAAACTGTGCTGCATACATCTACCCCACTGCCTTCCTTAGCGGATTCAGCACTGTCACACTGGTTCTGCCCCAGGAGAATGTGTGTCAGCACCTGATCTCTCCTCTTCACTCTCATCTTATTGATCTTTCTGATGATTGTCTTCATTATTAACCTATTGCTTCTGTGGCACTTTTGAGTATCTCTTGCTTTGTCTTTTGAAGTCATTTGATGATCTCCAGCACCCTGCTTCTTGGAAATTAATGCTGGCTGTGTTTTATTAGAAAAAGACAGCTTGGGTCGTCCCCGTTTCCTTGGCTGTTTCATATCAGGTTCTGAATCTGGCTCTTGTGGATCTTCATTATTTGATGGATTAGCAATAGCCAGTTGAGAATAGTTGCACTGTAAAGGTACTTCCAACTTGATAATTTTTGGGCGACCCCTTTTCCTTGGTTGTGTCTTACTAAGAGATGAAATTTCTGAGGTGACAATTAAGTTCTGAGATGGTTTCAGTTTGGGAGGTCGTCCGGCTGGCTTTCGCTCACATTGAGAGGAGGATAGGGTCTTTGAAGACTTGAGGGATGGAGTTTCATTTTGTGAATAACCCTGCAGTACTGTGGTACAGGCAACAGGATTAAAGTTACTCTCACTAGTCATCTTTGAAGTTTTACTGCAGCGAAGATGTCTGACCTTCTGTTTCTTTGAAGAGTTTTCATCTTGCTTGAATTTCGAAGGAGCATCCATAACAGGTTTTAGTGAAGGAGGACCTTTTTGAGTCTTCATTGTTGGGTTTTCAGAGTTGTTAGTGTCAGGTGAGCAATTTGCTTTACTTTCCTTTTGATATGAGCAATGTGTGACCTTTTTGCCATGCTCATTAACATGTGATCTTTCTGTACTACTATCGTTTTGTTGCTCAACATGGACTGCTTGGGATGAATTCATGGTCATTTCTGCTCCATATAGATGTTTACTTTCATTGTGTTCCTTGCTCCCTTTACTACTCTCTGATAAGCCTGGTGTGTTGGCACTGCTCTTACTGGGGGATGTGGAACCATCTACCTGAATAGAAGAAAAACGCACTGGTGGGGCATTTGCACAAGGACTCGACTGCTGCATGGAACCATTCTGCTCCTCATCCTCTTCATTAGCTATTGTTCCAGAATCTCTCTGGTTGGGATCCACTAACTCTTCCATGCAAACTTCATCTTCCTTTCTTTCCAAATTCACACTGAAATACGTTTCCAAATTACTCGAACCATTCTTTAGAAGACAGAATGTTTGTTTGGGGGACAGTGAATTTGTATTATGTGATACAACACATAAGTTGGTTTTACTCTGATTCCCATGACTGGAGATTAGACAACTCAGAGCTTGCTCTTTCATGTCCTTGTTAAGAAGATTGGTGCCCTCTTCTAGATTGGAGTTCTGCTGTAACGGTGAGGAAGAAGAGGGACTTGGTGTGGGGGAGTGTGTCTGCTTTATGGGAGTAGCTGCAGTTATCTTCTGGGAAATGGACAGTTTGTTGGATGACTGTGGTTGAACTGCATTAGCAAATTCTTCTACCATGACGTTTGACTGTAAGTTTGCTCTTCTAGTTTGTTTTGGAAGAGCCTGTCAGAAAGGATGCAAAAAAAAGGCGATTATTTTCACGCACAAACTAGTCTTGTAAGTCTATCAATCTGTATGTCTGTCTGTCTAGTGAACAAGTGAAATCCAAGCTTTCTACTTCATTCCCCCACACACACACACACACACGCTTACTTCATGGGGAAGCAGAGCATGGTGCAAAAAGAGGACAAACAATGTGTGATCAGAATGAGTGTGGCAGGAAAAGGGAGGAAAAGAGTGCAGTAAAAGAGTCAAGCACAGGGACTGGAAATGAAGTAGATAGTCAAAGGGGAGTAAAACAGAAGACTAACTGCTAGTTAATCTCTTAAATGTTATTTATAAAGTACAAAATATCAGTGATTGTCCAGACACATCTGTCACCTTCCACCAGTCAAGATAAGCTTTCAAACCATAATCTTAATGATAATATTCAGGGAGCAATATTTAGTATCTACTAACATTCTCTGAACGTATCTACTAACGGTGTACATTTTCCTTTTTTGTATTACCAATATTACTCATGGGATTAGTCTGTTCTGGGATTAGTCTTTCCTCTAGCATTACACATCACTGATTAAAAACATAGGGCCCTGTCTTTATCAGGCAGTAGAAATGACCTACAGAACCACTGCCACATGTCGCAAGGGCATGAGAGTGTATCCATAAGATAACTCTGATTTATAAATGCACAGACACATTCATGGACACTATGCGCAAAGAGGTTGTATGAAGTAGAATATAAATAATATGGGGTGATTAATTAATGTCAGCCAATCATATAACTTCTTCCATACATTTTAAACAGAGGTGCTAAACACAATGGTGCTTCTGTATCAAAGAATATGTCTTCATATTATTTCATGCAGCTGTGAAAATATTTTTGATGTTCGAGGAGTTTTATCCTTGTCTCATCCTTATATACATACAGGTAAGAGTGGTATGAGGTATTACTTATTTCCTATAACCCTAAAACAAAGAGGTTGCTGAGCTGTGCCATAAACAATACAAATTATATTACAATTATTAATCATACCCTATCTACACTTATACAATATGAAAATTATGATTATCACTATGCAAGGTGCACAGGTCATGGAATGATGAGGAAAGAAGGTTCAACAATGGTTGGTATAAACTGACTGGCACTTACTTTTTCAGCTGTCTTAGTATCTGTGGAGTCCGAAGCTGGACACGCCCTTCTGGAAGGTATCAGAGATGAGAGAAGCGCTGTTGGTGGACTTGGACTTGTGATGGCTGAACTTGTTGCAAGGGATTCTCCATTGTATTTCTTGTGAACAGAATGCTGTAATTGATTAGAGCCTCTGGTTTTAGCCTCCATACCACCCCCTTCATCAAAGAGCTCATGCCCAATTACAGATCCAGGCCTCTGAGAACCTCGAGCTGTGGGGCGGCATATGAAGTTTTCAAGTCTCTTTGGAGGTTTCTTGGTTCGTTTAACCCCAAGGCCGATCTTGACCTTCAGACTACTTTCTGAGTGGTCAGCCTCATGGACTGCTAAATCCTGCAGATGCTGATCTCTGCCATCAGTTTCTTTAAATGAAGCATCCAGATCTTCAACTCTGGACCTTCTCATTCTTCTCCTACCCTCTATTCTCCTATACTCTTCCCCTCTCTCAGGTGTCAGTGTAGGTAGGTCCTTCTTCATTTTCTTTTCCATTTGGACTTTCGGTACTGAGACAACACAAAGTCTAAGGCAACCTATCTGCTATTAAGTTAGGAGTATAACAGATGACAACTCCAGGAAGAATGTTTGTTGGATAAATGTTCAAAACTTCAAGTACAAACTCCTCACCAATTGAGTTCAATTCAATCTTCTTTTACTGGTCCTCCAGCCTAGAACAGAAATGCAAGATGGTCATGGGAAAAGGAATGGTAAAGAACAGTTTATTATAATGACTTCATTATTCTATAGATTTGTCACAAGACTTGTCGTAAGATTACTACTATTAGCAATAGTAGTAGCTGAATAATCTGAAACCTTACATCTCTTCAAACTAGTTCCCACAAATCTTTCTTTGAACAAACCCTGAAAAACTCCCTTGACTGTTTTCTAGACAAGTCAGCCAAAACTGTTTTCTGAGCAGTCCAAAAAGCAGGTGCCTTTCCAAAAAAAGATGAGCTAATTTCTATGGAAGATTCTGAATGATGATCTCAGTGCATTGCACAGGGGACCCATAAAATCCACTAGTCAACCTCTAGCCTGAAGGAAAGAACACACGACTACAATGCAGGATGTGCATTCTGAGGAACAGCTGTGGAGGTCGACACTGTATGATTCAAAGAACTCTGACCCACAGAAAAAAAGCAATTTCTTGTGTATCCACACTCGTGCAGTAGAATCTCATTAAGTGGTAACATTTCAGGACCTCAGTGTTTATAGTGATCATAATCAACAAAGATATAATGATTACTGTATGTAATTTTACTGCATGGTTTAAGTGGAACCCCACTGTAGACAGTGTTCAGTGGTTTTCTATGGAAGGTATAACATTCATGGGACTCCATTTAGGATTTGGTGCTATAAAAAATAATCCCAAAGGAATGATGGAAAGAAAAATGGCCTGTGGAAAACAGGAGAGTACAGTGCACAGTGCGCCTGCGTGTGTGTGTATGTGTGTGGTGTGTGTGTGTGTGTGTGTGTGTGTTCAAGAGCAAAGTGGAAAGGATATTTGAGGGTCTTTTTCCCTCACTGGGACCTACGCCTACTTTTCAAAGTTTACCACAATCATTCATTTTGCTTCTACCTCCTTCCTATTAAGTTTTTTTTCCACAGCCTGGCTTGGCCTTTCTTGAGTGGCCCCTACCTCCTCCCCCACTCTATCTATTTCATCCATCTCATTACTTCATATAATAGCAAAAACACCGCCCTCATCTGAAAGATGTATCCCATTGAATACTGATAAATAAACTTCTTGAAATTCATTAATGAAAGTCACCATCTCCCTGCTGTACCACGGGTCCACTTCTGAAATCAGATGATCTCCTTAACAATGGTGATGCTGATACAAATCTTGAGAATGAGAAAACAAATAAATGATTTAAGGGTCTGACTTTCTTTAAGTCAATTCAAGTCAGCGTATCCCTTTTCTTCTTGCACCTCCATTCTTCCTCTCTGCTAATCCTCTCTTCTATTCTATGACCTTGCATTCAAAAGCATTTACTTCACAAGTACTACTTCTTTTACCTTATCTTGCCCTCTTACCTCAACATTTTCCCTCTTCAGCTCTATTTCAGCAGTAGTACAGATTCTTTGTTCCACCATATTTTATTAGTAATTAGTTCAGCTCTTTTGTTCAGTCTTCTGACGGGTACTCTGTACCCTCATACCCTTTCCATATCAAGTGCAGTTCCCTTCCAGCAAGTTACTATATTTCAGTTATTACTTGGGTGATTATATTAGACCAGAATTCTTAGTTCTCAAATAGTTTCTCAACCAAACAACATGACTTGACAACAATGCAGCTCTTTGTTAAATCACTTAGATGTCACTCATAGTCTTTCGCAATTCAGGCACTGTGAAACTGTCATCCATTGCAGTGGGTAAACCGCCCTTATTGTAAATCATAACATAGAATACGCTATCCAATGCAGGGTCATAAGTTCATCTGTTCATTCTCAGTTTCTCGAGTTTTCCCTGAACTACTACTGAAAAGAGACCCAGATTACCATCGACTTACAAACTTAAAACCGACTCCCATTTCTACGCTCTTCACTCTGACCTAGATATAGAAGGGTGTTCCGAAAATAGAATAAACTAGAACCTAAAGCGACGAGATAGAAAGTCCACAGAAACGTGCGTAATAAATTAGTAGTCTATTATAATGGCGTTTCCGCCACATCATTACAGAAGAAAAACAGTGTACTTGTTAAAGAAGCACAGAAGAGGGAATGAGTCGATTGCCATACAGGCTACATCTTCTGGGTTAGTAGACTATACAGTAGTTATGGTCAGAATGAGAAAACTGCGGACAACTGCGGACATGTTGAGTAAAAATAACAGTAATAGTACAATATGACAGTGTTGCCTTTGGCACTAGGTAATTGCGAAGTGGAACAAAAATATTATGTAAAAAATATTATTTTGAGAGTCTTCAAAAACAATTGATCTAGAAATAGATGGGACCCCTGTAATAGCCTGTCTCGTGCTAATCTAAAAGCTAGTGGTGTAGCCCAAATCAAATAGCCTAACTAACCGCCTACAAATATTATCACAATATAGTATCGTAACGATCTACCACGGCCTAAATATGAATGTTCCGTTTCAAATTACATCAGTTGTTACTGAGCAGGAGCTTCACTTCGAAATGTGGTCTGAAGTCGGAGAAGGCGATTTAGAAGACAGCAATAACAATTCCCCTGTTCGTTTATGTTACAAAATGAGGGCTGACTTACCCACGGCGCAAAGAGCACATACCTCAAGAAGATACCACAACAAGGAGCAGCCTAGCTCTCATTTACAAGTGCGCGCAACGAGCTGAGGCGATCAAAGGAGGGATGTTGCGCGTCCATTCCGCGCGGAGTGATGGACCCATGAAGATGAACGTTGTGCAACAGCGTACGACACTCAAGTTCCCCCTTCTCCTCTGTGCCCCCCTCCCCTCCCGCTATCCGTCTCTTGCGCAGTTGTTTTACATCTAAAGCATAGTCGTACATTGTGTACCCAGATATCCAACTACTAGTAATCGCTAAAGGGATCAGTGCAATATTGTACCGCGACCTAGTAAAGCCTAACTGTTGACCACCGCTTGCCATCAGTGACCCGAATAAAAGGCAGAAAAACAAACTCGTAAAATCGGACGTAGTATAAAACGGGTGCTTTCCCATGGCACGTACTGCTATATTGTCGGAAGTATTTTTGGAACGGTCAAAGCAATGATATAAAATAAACATTCCGTTTGCTATAACCAGTCTAGTTAGCAACCAACCATCATTTTCTCTCATTTTGACTTATCTTGGCTATTTAATGTAATGATTTGTATTATATTATCAGAATATATTTTATGTAGATTGTTGTACACGTTTAAACATTCCATATATTAATGTGTCTATTTTCTAAATTGGACCTCGTCGATGTTTGAATTATTGCCATATGTCTGTGGATGTAACATTCTGCTGCGTTTCCTGTAGATACTCGCAGCGTTCTAATTCACTAATGTTGTGTGATCCAAAATAAGTGCACTACTTAAGGGGACCAGAGGTGGCGCTCGATCACGAGTTTGATCCCGCATACTCCTGTAAATAGGCTAATGGAACAGCGCCACTGGATATTTAAGAACATAAAAATTATACATGTTAAAAAGTCAAGAAAACAAGGGAACCAAACGTGGTACACTTCACTGTAATGGTGAAGTGAAGGGTCCTTGGTTGAGCAGAGGACGAGATATGTCAAGTGATGGGTCAAACATTTTAAGAGTATATATAATGTGTCTAATAGTCAGCTACACATATAACATTTATTATGAATATGTTATATATAAAATTGTAAATTTGTCTCCTAATGTATCTAAGCACGCTTTCATGGTGTTACGGGCGAAGAACGTGCAGAAAAAGGTTAAATAATTTGAACATAACGACATAACCCCCAGGTGGTGTGGACAATAAGGGAGACGTCGGGAAGGACAAGAACAAACGACAACGAAAACATAAACAAACACCACGTGCTCAACGTCGCCGCATGCTGGCGACTGCAGGTATGGGAAGGCCACCGGGACACTGCATTAATTAGGATGCTGGGAATAGGGAATATGATATAGGAATAATATGAACATTCTGTATCACTGTATATTACAATATCAAACTCTTTTGAAATAAATATATATTAATTTAATTTTTTTACTAACTAATGCACAAGTTAGATTTTTCTATATCTTGAATAGAAATATATAAAAATGTTAACCTTTATGAACACAATGAGATTTGGACATGTTTTAAGTACTTTGCTTAATTATAGGTTAGAATTGGATTCAAATAAATATACTGTATATTTAGAACAAACAATCTTTATACCCAGTGTTAAAATGAGGTAGTTATTTGCATATTAACATATTATGTTAATTCACAATTAAGTGTTGTGATGTTAGCACCTGATAACTTTGGTGATGCTGGCATATCAAACAAATTTCACCGAGGGTCTTCCAGGGATAATGTAAATAAGCACCAGTCTATACGTTTGCCTGCACTTTCCTCTGCTGCAGTTACATATTGGGCCCCTACCTTAACATGCCATGTTTAATTTGTGAGGGTAAGTGTACATTGTATGGCATTAATATGTCATTGCGACTCCCCTAAGTCAAATAGCCCAACCCCCCCAGATACAGATAGATACAAGTCCATTGCAAATCCGAATGTGAATCATCAAGACAAATATGATCTGCACAACCCCCTTCCCCCCAAGCTGGATCTAATAATCTACCTTATAATTTGAATGTAGCCTTGATTATAACAGCATCTACTGTTTTGGAAGGCTTTCCACAAGATTTTGAAGAGTATCTATCAGAATTTGTGTCCGTGAAGTCAAAGAGCATTGATTTTATATGAGAAGACCTGGCTCAATGTCCATGCTCCAATTCATCCCAATGATGTTCAGCTTGGCTGAGGTCTGGGCTCTGTGCCACTGGACTTCCTTGAACACTAAACTTGTTAAACCGTGTCTTTATTTACCCCTCAGTACAGTGATGCTGAAACAGGAAAGGGCCTTCCCCAAACTGTTGCCAGACTTGGAAGCACATAATTGTTTAATATCTCTTTGTATAATGCATTATTACCTTTACCCTTCACAGGAACTAAGGGGCCTAGCCCAAACCAAATCTGTCTCAAATCATTATCTCTTCTACACCAAACTTTACTGACAGGTAGCATTCTCCTGGCATCTGCCAAACACATATTCATTCATCATACTGCCAGATGGTGAGATATGATTCAACACTCCAAAGAACACATTTCCATTTCTCCAGGGTCCAGTGGCAGCACACTTTACAGCAATACAGCCTTTGCTCTGCCTCGCTCACAGTGATGTTAGACTTGTGTGCAGCTGCTCGGCCATGAAAAGCCATTTTAGTAAGCTCAGGGTGCACGGCTCTTGTGCTGATGACTCTACCAGAGGCAGTTTAGAACTCTGTAGTGAGTGATGCAACAGAGCATGGGCAGTTTTAGCTTCATGGCCGTCGCTGCAGTACACACTAGCAGCGGCCTTGGGGGAATCATTAAATTGCCTTATCATGCAGAAATTGATAAACGAGAAAAAAATCTGGTCTATAAACTAGCACACGTTCAACGCTTCACAATGGTGTATTTTTAGGAGGTCTTTTTTTGTTGTGCAGTTGACGTAGACTACAACCATACGTGATCTGGAGCCCCTGATCACACTCAAGGTGAGGTTAAGCAGTGTCAGTCATAACACGGAAATTGTTTTTGAGCAAACATACTCTTTCTCAAACCTTCATTAAGTATTCTAGTCTTCCCTGAAATCTGTTTTTATTTATTTATTTTTGTTCTGTCCCAGTAATTTCCCAAAGACATCCAGCACACCAACATCATGTTTGTGTATACCCTCTATCAGTAGTTTTTCAAGAACTTCAAGGTTCTCATTTCTTCCATATTTGTTTTAACTGTGAACATGTCATATCAGTACGAAACCATCATATTCCCCTGTTAAAAGCACTCCTTCTACTGAGTGTTATTTGTCATTTGAATGTCCACAGCAGGAGAAGGTAAGAGGATTATACAGTCTTATCAAAATAGGTACAAAATACCTGATGACGGTTATGGACTGTTGAATTTTATTCATATGTTCAGGAGCACTCTGCAGTCTTTCCAGCCCAAATATTAAATCATATTGCATATGCTTTGAATCATCCTGTCTCACCATTACAGTTTTTGATCCATTACATTTTTCTTTCAGGTTCTTGTGAAAGAAGACCAGGGCTGTAGTTCACAGTTTGGATAGTTGACTTGTTTGGCCTTATAGCTCATATGCAAAACTATTTTAGAGCCATCACAGTGCACTGTAATCCTTTCTCCAAACTGAATGTCCACTGTGCCGTTTCAACCAATATCCCTATGGTGCCAAAAAAAAAACTTCTGGCATAAGTTGACTCTAGTTGGCTTTAGAGGTAGTATCTTAATATCCAAACTTAACATCTCCTATCTGCGACATTGTGTGATCAAGACGCGAGTAAAGCAGGAACTGACAACAAAGAAAGACAAACTCAAGATAAGAACGGAAAACAACCAGACTGACTGAAGCCCAGCACGCATCTAGGCACTAGTCTGAGTAGGAGCTAATGCAAAGCCCTGCAGGGAAGGAGCTGTGGGTTTCAATAGGCTGGGCTAAACTAGAGACACTTGAGGGTGGATTAGTATTCTGGTGAAGGGAAATGGTGAGGAGGAGTGGGGTGATTGGGAGGTGTGTTGTGGAGTGGTGCCGTGATTGATGTTGGTGGGGGAGTGTGTGTTGACACTGCCTCGTGTCTTGCTGGGAGGGGGCCTGGGACGTGAGACTGTCTAAAACGTTTTTCATTTGTTCATCTGTTCACTGATCTGTGTTTTTGCAGCATATAGTGTCTGAGGTGTATAAGACAGTGACTTTAGATGACAGTGGGTAATTTCAGTTAAGTCACACCCAGAGACTCTACTACTGCTAACCTTTTGGAGATGTTGACACAGCAATCAAGAAGAATCAGTTTGGTGTAAAATTTACTAAGCAGTTAACCTTTTACTTGAGAAAATACACAATTTTACTTTCGCAGATGCATTTGTCCAGCCTTTCACCCAACCATCCATCTCTCAGTTCTTCTACGTGTCCCTCTGTGGAGCCCGTATGTCTTATTCTTGGTTCAGGTGTCAGTTGTTCCATTTCTCTGTTGACGTTTTTATATCCTTTATTAACATGAGTAGTTTAAATGACTTTATGACCCTTCTTTTTGTGAAAAATTGGTGAAAATGTTAATTTTCTTGTAGCTGTCACATTGGGTGCCAGGCATGAGACAGGATGCTGAGGCACGAGTGTCAGGACATGAACACACACAGGGCGACACACACAGACTCTAACAATACACACGTGCAATGCATGACACTGAGGGACAGGTGAAACCAATTACACAGAAACACACACACACAGACACACACAAACACAAGGGAGGATTTCAGGGTGGCTACTGTGACATTACCCCCCACCGAAGGATGCCTAGCGCCACCCGACCCGCACCGAAGGACAGATCTGGAACATGAGAGCCGCTCTGCCCAGAGCACGCCAGGAGCTACGATGCCCTGCCTGGGACATCAAGGGACGAGACACAAGGAACACAGGCAGGGACACAGGCAGGGGCACAGGCAGGGACCAACACAGGCACAAAGACAAGTGAGGGACCCGGCTGCCAGACCGAGGACCCAATGCTCCCTGGTAGGAGGTGACCCGTTGGGGCTGGAACAGTCTACGCCTCCCTGGGGTCAGCTGGGAGGCATGCTGGACTTTGAGGGTCTGGGGTAGAACTTGGAGCAGCGTGCTGGTCCTTGGACAGTGCACAGGCACAGAAGCTTCCTCCTCCACCTCCATGTCTGAACTGGAGTCGCTGGAGGGCTCCTCCACCTCAGTCTCTGACTTGGCACTGCTAGAGGGCTCTGGTTAATCTTATCCAACAAATACTTTCCTGTAAAGACATCAAGTCTTGGTTTCCTGTACAATGATGAATATATAGGTGGGTTTTAACAATACTGCAATATTCATACAATTCTGCAGTAAGAAAGTATGGTAAGCACTGTGTCTGCGTGGGTTTCCTCTGGGGACTCTGGTTTCCTCCAACAGTCCAAAAACATGGAGGTTAGGTAAATTGGCTTTCCCTGAAAAATTCTCTCTCTGAGTGTATGTACTGTATGTGTGACTCATCATGTCCAATAAATAACAGTGTCTGTTGTCTGAGTGTCTGTGCATGAATGTGTGTGTATACTGCAGCCCCCCCTACCCTTACATGGGCCCTTCTGACCTGTATAAGGGCTGGAGCTGCTCCACCCCACGCTCTTTTGGTGGGGGTTCCTGGTACGTCCAGTCTCTATAGTTCAATGTTCTATGTGGCAGATCTCTGACCTCAGGTCCTAAAGGATCTACAGGTCCTAAAGGATCTACAGACATGAGTGAGTGATGTATGAGACAGGTCCTAAAGGATCTACAGACATGAGTGAGTGATGTATGAGACAGGTCCTAAAGGATCTACAGACATGAGTGAGTGATGTATGAGACAGGTCCTAAAGGATCTACAGACATGAGTGAGTGATGTATGAGACAGGTCCTAAAGAATCTAAAGAAATTATCACCCATTTACAAATGATCATGTTGAACCCCACATGTGCCCATATATTCTGCCCTCTCCAAGCAGTTCCTGCTAGCACTTGACCATCCTAGAACTGAGGACACATCAAAAAGCATCTTAGTTGCCCTTTGTGGCAAACCCACATACTGAAAATAAAATATAGAACTGCTGCCAGTCAGCAAAACAACAGAGTCTGAGTAAACACTGGATAGACTTTGAGAGGAAGTGGCAACTCAATACTGATGTAGAACCTGCTTTTTCCTGCTGAACAAGTAAAATATTTCAGTCTATGACTTTATTTTTGTTATTATAAAGGATTTTTAAAGGACAACACAGACAACATAGACCACAGTCGACCAATTGTATGAGCAAAAGGCCTGTTGAGGGTCTTTTTCGTTACCACAAGAAGGAGTTTATCAAATCTAGTGATTACACAAGTGCAATCAGTATGATTCTGTGTGATTTGATCCTTGATATCTATCATCTTATTAGTGTTTGACTAATTAGACTTATTAAATAGAGCCCTAAAACAATTCATAGGGCTCTATTTAATAAGTCTTAATTAGTCAAGCACTAATAAGATCATATCAGTTATCAGTTAAATTTAATCAGTTATCAGCTATCAGTTAAATTTATGTTATCAGTTACAATGCTACCTCAAATATTCCCCCAAGAACACTTTCTGGTGGATTTAATAATGCTACCTTGAGCAGTTAGACAAAACATTTTGGGTGAGTTTAACAAAGATATCTGGTAGCTTTAATTGCACATTGCATATATATAATTATATAATATATAATATATATTATATATAATAATATATAATTATTTATATATATATATATATATATATATATATATATATATATATATATATATATATATATCATAATTATTTTTTAAGAATATTACACAAAAGGTGAAGTTGAAGAAGCCTACAGTTTTGAAAAGAAATATTTTCCTAATGTACTATTTCTTTCCATTTAATATGCCTGTTTAAGGAACTACACTCACAGAAGTGGTTAAGGGTATGGGCACCAGCAGGTACCACCACTACCTCCCTCACGTTTCTGTCCACCATTTATAAATTAAACAAAAGAAAGTAGCAGAAGAGTAAAAAGAAAAAAAATTATTGCATTCTAATTCATAGGACAGTTTTTACACAGATGTTCAGTGAGACTTCTAGGGTCCAAGTGTTTTAGTTTTAATGGTTTCGTGTCCATTTTGGATTGCTTTGTGAAGGGTGTTTTTGGTCATTATCCTGCTGTAGGACCCATGACCTGCAACCGACACGGCTTTACTACCCTGAGGTTGATGTTTCCCCCCAAAATACCTTGATAATCTTGTGATTATAATGCGGGCTGTACAGATTCACTAGTGCCAGAGACTGCAAAGCAGCTCCACAACATCAGTATGGCTCCTCCGTGTCTCACCACAGGAATGGTGTTCTTCCCTTTGAAAGCTTTGTTTTGTTGATATAATTTACTAAAGAGCTCTCACTTTGTTTTGTCTGTCCAAAATACAGTCTCTAGGAACAACCGTAGCTTCTCAGCATGCATTTCGTCTTTTTTTGTGTTTCTCTGAGAACATTATGTATTTTACCCATATTCATTACGAGAGGAACAAATGGTGTGACTTTAAACTATCCATTTGAAGGTCAGCAGAGTTTTACCTCTTACTCTACCATATGGACATGATATGATCTTTCTTTTCAATGTTAGGTTGAGTTTCCTCTTGTGACCACCGATATGGACTGCAGACTCGTGTTGACAGTCATGGTCAATGATACATCAAGCTTTTTGGGGATGGTCTTGCAGCCTTTACCCTAATCACTCTCCTGTACTCCATGTTTTTCTTGACCATGTTGTACTTTCTTGCTTTTCCCTTACTTTCTCTTTTGTGATACAATGACACAAAAGATCACAGTATTTTCTCAGTAATTATAAGTTTGAAGATAATTGTGATACTATTTAAGAGTATAGCCTGTTTAAAGTACCAGCAAGGATATAAATAATATTACTCTTACCATTTTAGAATATCTTTGCAGAATTTTTTTACAGCATTTTTGTTTCACTGTAAACCAATGTATGAATAACATTAGAGTTTTGACCCACTTTTTAGAATAAATGGGCTTTTATTTAATAAAATACTAATGTACCAGTATATGTTTCTAACATATATTCATACATTATGTATATTTCTCTGTAAGTCATGGCAACGTGAGACATTTTCATACTTGAAGAAATAAATAGCGTTTGATTTTTTTATATTTAATGTTTTCTATATTTCACTCGTTAACGGGATTCGTTACGTAATATCCTATTACATAAAACAATCATGGCGGCGTGCATCGTTGTACATCTGTGACAGGACGACACTTACTAGCTGAATTTCTAAATTGTTCGTAGTTATACTTTGCCTCTGTAAATACTGACTGATTATATAAGAATATGGTAAGTAGTTGTAATCACAGTCTGAATTTTGTTTTTATGCGTTAGCTTCAATTATTCCCATGGAGCCTTTCAGCTAGGTTAGCTTTTTAGCTAGCTGTAGTAGTAGACGCCAGTTATCAAGGTGAGGTTGTACCCAGCATTCGCTGTACAAATCCAGACAGCATGGAGGTTAAATTATGATATTTTTCGTACATTATATTGTTCAGATCTTTTTTTTTTGTTCATAAGCTTTTAAAACAATAACCTGTCAAAAAATTATGTAGCTGGTACGTGTAGGTCCTATTATCGGGAAGAATGAAGCATGGTCACGTTTCTCTTGCTCCTTAGTCGTTGCAGTATTTGGGCAAACAGTGATCGCTCGCTACCTACGTCAAAATCCAACGGTTACCTAGCTAAGTAAGGAAAGTAAATTAGGCGAACAAATCGAATTAGTGTATCTTCTTATAGCCAAAAGAGCTGCAGGTAGATAAAAGTACTTTTTCTCAAATTCTGAACAATTAAAAAAATTGTGTTGGTTTTATAACCCTTAGCACTACAGGTTCACTGGAATGATAAAGACGACGACATATAACAAACCTGATTATTTGTCCTTACAGTTTATTTCTTAATGTGCTAGACTTGGTCTTTAGTGTTTTGAATTTGGTCCTCAAATCTCCTCAAGATAGATCAA
The DNA here is from genome assembly GCA_020368025.1 of Brachyhypopomus occidentalis. NCBI lineage: Eukaryota > Metazoa > Chordata > Actinopteri > Gymnotiformes > Hypopomidae > Brachyhypopomus > Brachyhypopomus occidentalis. The sequence continues at coordinate 2,253,551 of JAGXOD010000014.1, forward strand.
TATATACTTTTTAACACTAACAGTAGTTAAAACAGCTTCCATGCATCAAAAGTGTACATGCAGAATGTGTACAGATAATACTGTAGACAAATGTAATGCTAAGTGCCGCTCAATAGTCTACATCTGTCAACTTAAATTAGTGCAGATTGTGTCCTGACTTCAAGTTTGACATTATTCGTTTTCTCAAAATGTAATTTGCTACGTTGATGAACAGCCATGTTAAGGTGCATTCCAGTGGCCCTGGAAATTCCCTGCAAAGTGGACAACTCGAGGGATTCATCCACTTTAAGGCAGATCCCAAACCATAGGGAGTGAAGACTTGAGTTCACTGGGAGATTGAAGGGAGGTTTGACTGCGTAGGGAGTAGTGTATACCGGTTTAGATGTTCAGATTACCCATCAGTCACTGTGTTCCTTGTGAAGACCTGGCCATTTGAGCGTGTGTGCTGGCTGATCTGAGATGTCAGAGCTTATTTATGTGTGAGTGTTATTAATATTTCATACATTTTGCTGAAACCAATTAATGATGTGTAAATAACCTGCTCATAAAAAGTTGCCAAAGCAGCTGGCATATCAGTTTCACCACTTAACTTTAAATATTGACTCTAGCAAGCTGCTTAGCCAGTACCAGCCTGAAATTCATTTTACCTGCAGAATATTGTTATTGCATAGACAGACACCTGCCACATTATAAAACAAAACGGCTATGTAATTACCCAGCTGTCAAGAGAAACGGCGCTTTGTCTTCGTGATGACGAGGCAGACCGTTCCTAATCAGAGGATTTAATCAACTGCAGCTCCCTTGGCCCACTTCACACGATTGGTATAAAGGGAATACAATGGAATTGCTTAGAGATCCTGTGGAACAGAATGGAGCTTTAGTCTGACGTGAGCATTACTAAAATGATTTGACACACGTTACAGCCAATTGCACCTGTCTCACTACTTCATCCGTAATAATAATAAGAGTCCTCAGTACAGAAATGGAATGTTTTGTATTTAACTAAGTGGAAGTCTACACTTCCAGCATTATCGTGGTGTTAAGACATTTCATTAACGTTCCATAAAGGAAGTTCATAAAGCTGTAATGTGACTTAACAGCCTAGGGAAGGTTCTGCTGCTCAGCTCCAGCAGTGTCAACTTGTACAGATTACCTCACACAAGCGCCATGTTTTTTATTTTGAGCAGAGATAGCAACTTTACATGAATGAAAACTACTTAAGTAGGTATTTTAATCTAATTGTTGCACTGTGTTTTTACAGAACGTCATTCTACCAAGACTTTTTCGACGATTATGTCTAACAGTAAGTGGTCTTACTTCCATGTCTTCTACCACAATTCCTGTGTTAAAATATACTGCGTCCGTATATGTATTTGCCTCAGCATGTTGATGTTACCAGAGAACATAAACCCCTCTCAAGAGCTCCGAGTGATCAGTCTGTCATCTTTAGGCGTCGCAGACCCAGCCTCTCCACGTCAGCAGCAATGGGCGTCAGCTGGAAAAGGTTGCAGAAGCAACCGCTTCAGATGTGCCAAGTCAACCGGCGTTCTTCAGGACTTCAGAGAACGACCCAGTATGTACCACCAGTTAAGGCCCAGTGGATGAAACGGCCCTGCGGAGTGCATGTCTGTCTCTGCTGAGTCATTTGGAACTTTGGGGCACTAATTGATCCCCTGCTCCACAGATGTGCCATAGGGAGCAGCATGTCGGTCAATACTACACAGTCCCCTCTGCAGATATCCGAAAAGCATTTCCCCATGGACTGCCCCCACGCTTCCAAATGCAGGTACCCAGCATGTGACTACTTTATATAAAAGTCACACGATTCGAATGAAGTGTGGAAAATGGGCCGACTGCTGGTGTTCACTACCGTATGACAGTGATGTTGTTTGTGTTTCCCCTCTTTCCAGATAAAGACATTTAATGAAGCTTGTATCATGGTGAGGCAGCCAACACTGGAACTCATCTCCTATCTGAAAAGAGCGGACTACAGCAAACCTGCGCTACGCTATGTGCTCTGTATCCCAAAATCACACATGTGACATTACTACACACCATTCCTAAACCTTTTCCTTGTTCTACAACTCATGATTTTGCCTGGCAACAGTTTGATAGTTTGACGTAAACCTCTGTAGCCAGGAGTACCTGCTTAATCTTGGTTTCGTTCAGTAAGCGCATGTGAGCGTTCTCCTTGACGGCACATCAGATGGAGAGGTTGGCTGTGGGAAGACCATGTCTCTGTGCCACGCTCTGCATTTCTGCTACACTCAGGGCTGGCTTCTGCTGCACATACCTGATGGTCAGGAGCTCATGCAGCTAGATTGAGCAGGCACTTTAGTGTTTTTCTTTTTAATGAATTGATTGCTTGCTGAATGTTTACACCAAAGATGCAATGGATTATGTGACAGATCCTTCCAACTTGAATGTTTCTGTTTAAAACTTTTCTGTGCACCTGCATGTTCTCCGCCTTGCTCTCTCTTGGCTGTAGCTCATCTGTGGGTCAAGAACTGTAAGGAACTGCTGCCGTCATCATCCCGCCCAGCTTGCTTTGATCAACCAATCCAGGCCTCCACGTGGCTTAAGAATTTTAAAAGCACCAATGAGCATTTCCTGTCTAAGGTATACTTTAAAACGGAGACAAATTTTAACTTCTAGCTAAGTGAATGTTAGAACCACATATTATAGCGATTTGGTGAGTAGCAAGACTACGCTGACTACTGACTATGATAACAAGGTTTCAAATGTTACATTAAATCCATAGTTAATACCATGATGTCCATAGTTAATTTTCACCTTTTTTTGCATTGTTGGTGAGCAGATAAAGACGACGCGGCGTTATATTTGGACTAAGAGAGAGAGCACAGAAGAGGGACGGCCTTTGGGGGAGCTGATTGACCAGGTGACCTGCGTTAACTCCGGTCATCCTTATTGTCCCAACTACTGTACGCAAAAAGGAGAATAAATATCTGCCCCCCCCAAGCTTTTTTGTTTTGGATCCTCCTCATGCCTTGACTTGTTGTTTTTACCACCTCAGGGTGTGTCACGTGTAAAGAGCAGCAGCGATGTGGTAGGTGCCTTGCTGAGGGAGCTGAGGCTGCAGGCAGGGGGCGCCAGTGAGGACGCCTTCAGGCTGCTTGTGGCTGTGGATGGAGTCAATGCTCTTTGGGGAAAGACTTCTTTGAAGAAGGAGGACAAGAGTCTGGTACCTTTTTATCTGTGTATACCTTGCATCGTCATGCTTTACTAGTCCGGACTGCTATACATTTCATGATTTTTATTTATTTTTTTGTGTCCTACATTTTTGTCTTGTTAGGTATCCCCAGAGGAACTAACACTTGTTCATAACCTGAGAAAGATGTTGAAGAATGATTGGGTAAAAGTTCATATTGCCTTGTCTCCACCCTCTTAACTATAATTGTTTTTTTTTTATACTGTTTTCATTTTTGTCTTTTCATCTCTCACTGTGATTCTGTTCGTCCTCAGTGTGGAGGAGCCATTCTCACAACGCTCTCTCAGACAGGGTCTCTGTTCAAGCCGCGCTCAGCCTATATGCCCACGGAGCTGCTGGGAGAGGTGAGGAAACAAACAAACTCAGAGAAGAACACTTGGTGACCTTCAGAATGAACTGCTTCCTGCATGAACAGCGCCTAAAATGGAGTTTCATTTCTCAGTCTCAATTTGAAAATGGAAAAAAAACCCACAATGCTCAGTGGTCGCTTAATAAACAATGCTATACTGCTTTTAAAAGGCCCATATTGGTTACACCTGTACAGGCTAGTTGGGAATGTAGTTAATACAGCACAAATTTCAAAATATTCATGATTTAAGAGGTCGTTCCTGGCCATTCTTTTAACCACATGTTCTCTGCAAAGGTGCGTAAGCTCTTGGGCCTGCATACTCTGGGGACGTGGAAGATGATTTGTGGCATGTCGTACATTTTTGTTTTTAGGAGGGATTCGATAACCTGGATCCCTTTGTGCCAGTGCCTGTTTCCAACTATAGCGAAAAGGAGTTTGAGAGCTGTTACCTGTACTACATGGACCGGAAATGGCTCCAGCATCCACATAGTAAGTGTAGTGTGTGTGTGTGGCGGTGGCTCAGCGTGTAGCGCGCGTGCGTGCGCGTGTGTATGTGTGTGGTTGTAAACAGATGCTTACATCAGCTGCAAACAGACATTTAAGGAATTCTCTCATTTTCCTACAGGCAAAACAGAAGAGGGAAAGAAAGAACTATTGTTCCTCAGCAGCAGAAATCCAGCCGCCCTGGATAGATTGTGTTCCTTCCTGTAATAAATCTATCTTGCTCTCTTTCTTGCTCTGTCACTAGGATAATACATGCAATGGATCACATGCAACTGATGCCTTTAATAATAAAACCATTTGGGGAAAACTTCAGTCTAATTTTTCTCACACTTTAAAAAAAGTTTGTAAGACATGCCAAAGTACTTTTGGACAATACATGTAAGTACATACAATGCTTAATGTTAATCTTAGCAGTAATCTAATCTTAAAATATGTATCATTGAATAAAGTCATGATGCTGTACAGCTCAAACATTAGGACTGGTACCTTGGTTGAACTAATTAATATTGATTAATAAGTTATTCCTGATAATAGATGTATACATTCTGTTATGTGCTTTTTGTTAACCTTGCAAAAGGTTAGACACTAGGGGAAAATAATTTAAGTTGAACTATATCTCTCGTCTCAATACATTACCAAAGCACTGCAGGAATTTTAATTTAAAAGTTTTAATGACATACCGGCAAGCCACAGCCCAACATCACGGTATTATAGGAACCCATCTTAACTGGCATTAAAATTATAAGTGTTAAAAATGATTATATGTCTGACAGTTTCACTAAGTATCATTAATAGCTTCCACTCAATTATTTTCGAATTTTAAGACGCATGTTTGTTATTGTACCTTGGTGACATCTAGAGGTAATTTTAGCGCACTGTAAAAACAACCAGTACACGATGTCATGTGTCATGTGATGGTCATGTGACTACTGATGGCTGAAGAAGTAGGAACTTAAAACTGTTCACTGATGTGAGGTCTGCATATGTCACTAATGCGTTATGATAGGAGTAATTGTCCGTCTAAGCTACTATAGCTAGCGAAAAGGTAGAGAATGCCGAGTTTGTATTCACGCTTTGGTGTACTATTAATGGAAATTAATCATTTGTGAGCGAATATGAAACCATTCTGATTGAACTAACTGGAGGACCTTCCTTACCTCAAATATGAGGCCGTCCGCTGCTCTTGTTCTTTACGCGCTTATTTCTTCCCTGACCACACAAATCACAGGTGGGTTTGTCCATTACAAACAAATGTTGAATGTATTTTGGGTCGGCTCATTAATTATTTGAAATTAGTTTTTATCCGTAGTACTTTTCAGTGTATCTGTTAATGAAAGTCTTTTTATATTGACAAGATAAACCAGCTTGGCGGTTCCGCGCGGGCGTATTTATGGACGGGTGCATTGTTTTCATGTAGCTGCCAGCGACGACTGTCAGGCGAGAAGGTTCGGCCAGAGCTCAATAGTGTGCGAGTGTAATGCGACACATTGTGACTCTGTTGGCCTTGTCCACGTACCTGCTGTGGGTCACTTCCTGACATTCCTGAGCAGTCAGGCGGGTAGCAGGCTTCAGAAGGAGCAAAAGCAGGTTCAAAGGAACAGCAGCGGTTCAGGTGCGTTGCAGGGGACTGAGTGCTGACATTGATGCATGATCCTGTTCTCTGATGTGTCCTTTGCACCAATGTAATACATCAAAGTGACCCTTGAGTGACATTTGTGTCAGAGACGTGAGACATCATGACGGTCTTCTCCAGACCGTCTCTCAGAGTGACTCTCTTCATTCGTACCTTCTGGCTCTAACAGTTAAAATAATACAAATACATTTAATTGTGCTGCATATAGAGGACATTCTGAAACTCTCCTATTACCTCAGAGCCTTTTCACATAATATCAGTATATTGCTGAGATTGATTCTATTCAATACTCTTGACCTTTTTTATATATAACTTGCTTCTCTCAGATCTCAGGATCACTCTGGTGCCCACGCAGAAGTACCAGCATGTTAAGGGCTTTGGTGGAGCCATGACAGATGCAGCAGCTATGAACATTCTGTCCCTGTCGGATGGAACTCAGGACCAGCTTCTCAGACAGTACTCTTTTCCCCAGAGGGTGAGAGAGAGAGAGAGTGTGAGAGTGTGTGTGAGAGAGAGTGTGTGAGAGTGTGTGTGAGAGTGCCAGTGTGAGAGAAAGAGGATGTATTGATTTTAGAACACTAGTTAGTGATTTGGCTGTTGTCCAGGTTATTTTCCTATATGTAACAAAATAGACCTGTGATGACAAAGCCAAGACAGTATTATCTTGATGTTCCTTTGGATGTGGTGTGATCTTCATGACACAGTGAGTTCTGTCTTTCTGTGTTCGTAGGTATAGAGTACAGTGTGGTCAGAGTGCCGATGGCTAGCTGTGATTTTTCGACTCGCCTGTACACGTATGCCGACTCGGCCGACGACTACGGCTTGCTCAATTTTAGCCTTGCCAAGGAAGACACGCGCATGAAGGTGATGATGCCCTTATGCATGAATGATCATAATGCTGACTGACACATGACAGACATAAAAGGCATATCTGATGGAGTTGACCTTGTACTGCTTTATGATGCTGTGATCACTGTTGAGTGATTGGTCCCCGTGCCTGTTCCAGATTCCCCTGCTGCAGCGGGCCCAAGCCCTGTCCTCTCGGCCCCTGTCTCTGTTTGCTTCAGCTTGGAGCGCCCCCGGCTGGTTAAAGACCAATGGTGCACTTATAGGAAAGGGCACACTCAAAGGCAAGCCAGGGGGCAAGGAGTACAAGACCTGGGCACAGTATTATATCAGGTGCATTGAGTGACTTGTACCATCTGAGAATTTGTAGAAATGAATCCATTTCAGTACTACATGCATGGGATGTAAATGTATTTTATTATAATTACAGTATAATTAATTATATCATACTACTTTTATATTATAATTAATAATTTATTACTAAATACATTAATAATGATATTGCATTGTGCTATAATTACATTCTAATTGTGATTTGACACAAACACAGTTTTTGTTTTTTTTGTGGAGTTTATTTTACTATTTTCTCTCCTCGCTTGCTCTTCTCTCAGGTTTTTGGAGGAGTATAAGAAACACAACCTTTCATTTTGGGGGTTGACCACTGGCAACGAGCCCACAGCTGGTGAACTGACCAATTACAGCTTCCAGGCTCTGGGCTTCACTCCAGAAACTCAACGTGATTGGATTGCAATGGACCTTGGTCCTGCCCTCCACTCCTCCCCATATGCCAATACCCGCCTTATGATCCTGGATGACCAGAGAGTCCTGCTTCCTCACTGGGCCAAAGTGGTGAGAAAGATTAGGATAAAAAAACGAAGTAGATGCGACTGAGCAACTTGTTGGAACATCAAAAGAGGCAGTGGATTTCAGAAACATGACAAAAGGTTAAAACCGGAGGTGTGATGTATATAATTTCTAACCAAAGTCTCTCATTTCTGCTGCAGGTTCTGAGTGATGTCCATGCAGCACGCTACGTACATGGCATCGGTGTTCACTGGTACTGGGACCACTTTGTTCCTGCCAAAATCACTCTGGGAGCCACACATGATCTCTACCCCGAGTACTTCCTGTTTGGCACTGAAGCATGCTCCGGGTGGAGCACACTCGACCATGGAGTTCGGCTGGGAAGCTGGGAAAGAGCAGAGGACTACGCCCATGACATTATAGAGGTGCCCCGCTCAGCTAGTCTGGATCCGTTCTGTTTATCTCATTTTTTTCTCTGAGCCAGTTGCCACCTGCTGATGGGCTAGACAGCTCTTCCCTGTCAGCCTGTCTCCCTACCACCGAGGTGTAGAGAACGTTGGCTTCCTCAGCCAGGTGAATCCAAGCACCACGGCTTCTCCAGCTGCTGTCCTTGTAGCCGATCGCGCTCTCAGGACATCACTGTTTGACCTTGTCACCGTGATGGAGCACACAGATGCTCCTAATTGGCTGATATCGCTGTACTTGACAGGAAACAGCATAATGCCGTCCCTCCCACCGAGAGCAGTATAATGGCAGGTTCTCATTAATATATCTTATGTATTCAGGTTGCTTTAAGTTCTTCTAAGATATATTTGGAGACAGTTCAGCAGTGTCAGTCAAGGAATATGTAGAGCTATTTTTTTATTGCACCTAAACTTTGCATAAACACTGAATGGTGGCTGTTTCTGTGTATCAAAGTGACCACCACATCCGAACAATCGTAAAGATATTTCTAATTATCAAAGCTGTCGGTACAATATTCATGAGTGCTTTAAAAACTGTCTAGTATAATTTCATGTTCATTTCATTCAGATTTGTGGCAATAACAATGCGTATTTCTTACAAAGTTATTCTCTCTCCCTCTCCTCTGATCTCTTTTCACTCCATGTATTCCTTCCATCAACCCTTGACCTCAGGACCTAAATAATTATGTGAGTGGGTGGACAGACTGGAACTTGGCGCTGAACCTGGAAGGTGGGCCAAACTGGGTGAAGAATTTTGTGGACAGTCCCATCATCGTCAACCAGAGCAGCGACGTTTTCTACAAACAGCCAGCCTTCTACAGCATGGCTCACTTCAGGTGAGAGCACGCGTTTGCAGCTTGTGGAAACTACTGCTGATAACCACCATCTTTGTTTTCCTTTTGAATGTTATAGTTGTCCAAAGTTGATAGGACTCGATGGTCCTAATCTCAACTTTATTGCCCACTAAAGCTCTGGCTTTGATTATATAACCTTAAAGAGCTCCTCCGCACACCCAGGTTTATGATTTTCATTGTCATTAACTAGAGTGATTTTGTAATTTTAATAGAAGCTGTCACTACCACAGCAGACATAGCTTTAAACAGTTCCTTCTTTCGAAAGTGATGTAATCTGACTGACTTCAAAGATAATCTCCACATTTACATTGCTTCATTTTGTTTTGACTCAGCAAATTCCTCTGGGAGGGGTCTCAGAGAGTGGGTGTGTCAGTTTCTCAACACACTGCTCTGGAAATCTCCGCCTTCATCAGACCTGATGGCTCAGCAGTGCTGATTGTTTTGAACAGGTGAAAAAGAGAAAATCATCAAGCTCACTGTCAAATAAGTGTTAACTCTTCTCTCTCTAAACCATGTGGTATTAGCACTACCTGTGCATCACATCCTCCTTCTATTTGATCTCGACGTTTTTTAACCATTAGACGTTTTCCACTGCTAACGCGACAGACAATATGTGAATTCCAAATTGTTTTAACCATTGCAATGTGCCTTGCTGTCATGGTGGCCCAGGTCTGATGCGGAGGTACCGTTCGAGCTGTGGGATCAGCTGGTGGGCTTCATGCCGGCAGCTGCTCCACCCCACTCCATCCTCACACTGCTCTGGGCTCGCTCCTGACCCGCCGCTCTGCTCGGAGCGGACCGGGACCAACACCCAGCGACTGAAGCTGCATTCTCATGATCACAGTCAGGCTTAAAGATTTGTCCTTCACCACTTTCAGCGATTACCTTTACAGTCAAAAAACATTTTGCATTTATGCTTTAGTGTTGAGTGTTTCAAACATGTAACCAAAATACAGTGCACGTTTTTCTATTGATTTGCGAAGATCGAACCTAAGACCTGTGCCATCTCCATATTGAGCAACTCTCTTTATGTAAGATTTAAAACACTGACCAAAACAAGCTCTCCTAAACTACTGAAATCTACTGTCTCACTCACCCTGTCTGGATGAGTAAGCAGTGGCCTGAAAGGAAGAAGCGGTTGTGCTGTGAGGGTTACAGCTTGTATCTGGGCTGTTCAAGTAAGCAGTTAAATCTAAATGGTCCTTGAACAGTAGAACTTTCGTCGAGCATGGTTTAGGAGACAAACGGACAGTGATCTATACTTTAATAAGTTATTTTTGGGTGAGAGTAAGAGGAAGTTATGAGGACTCGGATATGTAGACTCGAATGAGGAAATGCAGCTTCATCTCTGCATCTACACATGTACAAAAGATGCCCACTCATTTACAGTAGCTGAAAATCTCATGGCCTGCTTTTTAATAGAACCTGGTAGACAGTTTAAAGCAATGTGTACATAACTGGATGGAAACGTGTTATTCAGGGTGCGACATGAAGGCCTGGCCGCTGTAGTCTTCATAAACTGATGATGGTGTCCATTTTTTGAGTCTCGCGATGGGTTTAAAGATACACGTGATGACAGCCAGTTCAGTGCAAGTATGAGGCTCCCATACACGCAGCAGGAAGCTTTGCAGTCCCAGCTGGACTCTTCTTTCATTAATCCCATTAAGGGTGTTGAAACCGTCGAATCATTGTTGCTTCCTCAACAGATATAAGCACCACAACCTGATGACACCAACGCCAGCGTGTCATACTAATAAAAACCAGTGTCAAGCTTGCTGAGGTACTGGAGTATCGTATCACAGTGTTGATTATTAAGCCAATGAATATTAAGATGTTGTGGGTTAGCAGGAAAAGTAATTATGACTACATTGATAAAATCGCTCTTAACAATTCACCTTAAGAATCACTGCTGTGGCAAAAACGTCCTGTGCACTATTTTGCTAATAAAACAATGAAAGCAAAAGGTACCCTTGGCTTGTTGAAACAGTCTGTGTAAACCTGTCTTCACAAGATCAACATGTAACTGATTTTTATTCAGTTTTATTATTAATACATCATCATACACATCATATATATAATATATATTTTAATATTTAGGGATTCACCATTTTTTATTTTCAGTATGCTTTTTGTTTTTCTTTCAATGATTTTTGAACTAAAATTATTTACAAAAAAAGTGATACAAATAAGTGAAAAGAAGAAAAAACAAATATGGATGAACTGGATGTAGGGTGTGTGTGTGTGTGTGATATATACAGGAGGCAGAAGTGCATGGTGATGAGCTGAAGGGACCCCAGCTCTGCGTCTGGAACCAGTTACCCGCCATAGTGGCGGCACATTGCATGGACAGGTTAGCCAACGATGGAAAGAGTGAGCAAAAAATAGGTGGAGAGATGCTGTATCCCATGGCAGTCAGATTTCGCATTGAATGCGGACCAAATCTGTGCAATGTGTACAGCTCAGTTCTTTTGGAACCTGGAACACTATATTCCGGAACTACGATGGTTCCGTAACTTTATGGTGCCATGCCAATGCGGTTTGCCCCGCCTTCTTGCAGCAGGTTTGTGGTGGCATCGGGGATACTTTAATGAGAGGTGTAACAAAATGCAAACCGAGAATCAGGCTCTGACTGGGGGGGGTGTGAATGTACAGATGGGAAGCAGGGGGCCAGAGGGCCACACTGGAGGAAGCATGAGAGAGAGAGAGAGAAAGTAAGATGATCAACAAGCCATAGTAAACCGTACAAGAGCGGGGAGAGGCTGGCGTTAAGACAGGGCAGGCCAAACAAGCAGCGAGCCCTCATGTGAGTGTACTGTGTGGGTCACACAGAGAGAGAGAGGGAGGGAGAGAGTGTGTTAGGTAGAGAGACAGAAGACGAGAGAGACCGCGCACGTGTGTGTGCGTGCATGTGTGCGAGCGTGTCTCAGAAGGACCATCTCTCCTGTGTGCGGGGGTCAGTGTTTAGGGGGGACGGGTCTGAGGCGGGCTCGCTGCTGCTGTCGTCTCCACTCAGGCTCTTCCTGCACACTGGACACGTGTCGTGCTGCAAGACGGGTGGGGTTGGGGGTGGTGGGGTGGGGAGGGGAAGAGACGCAGAGTGAGGGCGGTGTTGGGCTCCCTCCACTGCTCATCACTGCCAGCTCTCTCTCTGCAGGACTCTCCTTCTCTGCCCTTTCCCTGTTCCCCTATTTGTCCACTTCGTGACTTCCTTTCAATACTTTTTCTAATCCCCATTTCATCTATGCTTGCTGGCAACCATGCGGAGGCCCTGCTGTGAACCCAGATAGAGGAGGCATGCACAGAACACCATGGAAGATGGACTGGCTATTTAACAGCCTTCTTTCGACGAGTGAAGCTAGAATGATCCCCCCCCTCTACACTTCTATTCACCTCCCAATATCTTCCCGGCCAACTTATTTTCTACACGCGACCAGCCCTGCCCACCCCCCGTGACCCGTATCTGACACAGCTGTCCCCCACATCCCCATACCAGTCTCACCAGCTCTAGCCAGGGCACGATGCAGTCGCTGTGGAAGAAGTGGTTACAGGGCAGCTGCCTGACGGGTTCTCCAACCGTGTAGTCCTCCTTGCACACCGGACACTCCATGCTGCTGTCTGAACGGCACAGAGGAAGGACGTTACGTTAGATGGGTGTGGGCGGCGGCCCCGGACTGGAGGGGACGCGTTTCCCCTCCAGTCCCTCACGTGACATGTGTTTTAAAAAGAAGTCGAAGCAATAGTGCCAGCAGAGAGATTTGAAAGAAGACATGGAGGAGGTGGAGGAGGAGGAGGTTTGGGTGCTGGGGGGTTTACACTGACCAGCTTGTTCCTGAGAGACGATGACTGTGGGGAGGGAGGAGATCTTTTCTTTCTCTGCAGGAGGGGGACCCGTATTCTCAAACTGACCCAGTAACTGCGAGGGTGGGAAGGAGAAGAGACCAAGATGACATCAGTTTTAAGGCGTTTCAACATGTCCTGTTTCAATTTACTTGGCTTTTCACATTGTCAAGTGCATTTTCCTGGCTTGCTAGATGGAAAACACTGATCGTCCGAGTATAGCTAGTATAGACTGAATTTAAAAAGCAGGGGTGTCCTTTTTCTTTACGCCTGTGTATTTCAGCGGGAGTACAAGACTCTCAAATACTCATCATGGGAACAATAGGTCCAAAATCACTGCACCCACAAAAATGCAAAACAAACCTTTCTGTTAACAAAACTTCACAGCAGTGCCTATTTGGCCTGCATGTGCAAACGTCCATGTTTCTCCATACCTGTGTAATGACTGCGTCCAGACCGCCCTGTCCCCACGCGTAGTCACCAGGGTTCGAGTGCAGCATACCCGTCCTAATGACACACACAACACGCGTCTCAAACTAAATAATTCTCTGACACACTTTTGACGATAATAAGAATTCAAATATTTCAAGAAATGATTTTGTTTACCATGACAGTGGAGGGGAACCCGGAACTCCTGAATTGGCAAAAAGTCCTGCAAGAAACTGTTGTACTATTCTGAAAGAGAGACAGAGAGAGAAAGGAAAAAGTATGACATTAGATTCAAAGGCATTTATTTCTTTTCATAGTGTCGGTTGCACCTCCCTAACATTGTACATCTTGAGGTTCTACATGATGATGCCAATCTGCAAAATTAATAAAAATAGAAACAAAAGCAATGTGTGAGCAGTGTGAACTCTGCCGAGGCGCAACCCTGCTTTATGAAGGAGACGTATACCGCCGACATGGCTGACTGCACCACTCTCCAGCTGTACAAACTCTGAGATGTGACATCACCACAAAACTGGTTGTGATACTGAGAAAATGGGTTCCAGGAGGGAAGCAACATAATGCAAAATAAACTGGGAACTCAGGTAATATGAGACATCGAGTTACATAGGGAACAGTACATGAATCACAGAACCCAGTGCTTGCACATCTATATGTATGCATACCCACTTTTTCCTCTTAAAACTAAAAATCCTTTCATTCACACACACACACACACACATATATATATGTGTGTGTGTGTGATCATATTGCCCCATCGCAAACCAAACGAACAGACAACATTTAGACGTTCAGGTCCAGACACTAGATACCTCAAATATAAAACTGCAATATTATTTTTAGGGTCTGAATATTGATATCATAGGAGACATCAGATTATTCAAATTCTTTAACATACAATTCAGTAATGTACAATTTAATATCTAGTGATATCAGCTTGTTGTATATGTGACCAGTTGGCTAATTGCAGGACCAGTTGGCTAATTATCTGACTTTGTGAAAATCTCCTCTTGTTAATTGGGTTTCCCTGTCTAAAGCTCAGCTGCTGATTAAGATAACACCACTATGCAGAGTTATTGCATGACGACAATGGCAGACATACAGTACAAGTACAAATCTGAAGGAGGCATGTCTAGAATAACTAGAGGTCAGCACAGGAGAGTAAAAGGCAAGTGTGCAGAGAAAAGAACAGGCTGTGATGGTCCTTACTGAACAGTACTGTACTGAGCTCTCAGTTTACACAAAACCCTTGTGAACCCGTACACAAAACTAATGTAAACACCAGCAGTAAGAAACATTAAGAGAAAAACATCTAATCAAACGTTCAAAGTAAGCAGGAGCAATAAAGAAACAGTAGGAGTGCATGTGAGAACTCACCCCTCTACAGCGGGGGAGCGATCTGGCCGGCTGCTTCCTCTGGATCTGTATCTCCTCTGACTGTGCAGGCGTGGGGGGCGGCCAGGTCCCCAATGATCCCCTCCTCCCAACGGGCCCCCCAGGCCCCCGCTAAGACCTCCAGGGACAGAGCCTCCAAACGGGCCCCCTCCCAGACCCAGACCGGCACCGCCGCCCGGGACCCGTGTCTCCGAGTCAGGGCTGTCCAAGTCCACTGTGAACGGCCTCTCCACAAACAAGAGTTGCCAGAGCTAAATCGGGGAAAGAGAGGGAGGGAGGGGGGAGTGATGTGTGAATAATGAAGACAACATTCCCTCCTCTTCTGAAAAGTAGAAGGTTTGCCAGCTAGCTGGTCTATAGCCTGCTTTAGCTCAAGAATGATATTGGATATGTATGTATGATGGCAACATACCTCTGCAAACTGTGAAGCTGTGTCATCAAGGCCATTAGAACCACTGTCCAGGAGACTAAAGGAACAGAATCACGATGTTATCAATCACTTTGCGGTGGGTTTTTTTTGGTGCCGTTTTTTGGTGTTTGATAGCATGAACGAGCTTGTGTTAGTATTGGATGTCACGGAAATGGAACCTATCTGGTGTCATGACAGCACCATCGTGGCAACAAGTGACAGCAGTGGCCACGCTGGAGCTGCAGCATGCCACCATGGTCAATGGCTGACAATGATGAAGTGGACAGTTCAGTAGCAAACCTCACCTGGAGTCCTCCGTCACCTCTTCAATGAATCCAGAGTCACATCTGGGGCAGATATACTCCTAAAGACAACCAATCAATCATCAGCTTTTTAATTTCCATTTAAAATTCCACCTGCTAAAAAGAAAGCAATGTGAGTCGGTTAAATCTCAGCAGTCTTCCTCGTTGTTTTAAAAGTATATTCCCAGTAATAAGAATGTGTCAGAACTGTGCGCGTAATGGTGGTTCCAATCAAACCATGTGCGAACAAAAATAAACGATACAGTGCAGACTCTCAATTTACTCAAAAGATAACCAAATCATGAATCAGCTTCTAAGGATAGTACGACAAGTAGTCATTTAATTCCATAAGGCAAGAAGTAAGCGCGACACTGCACACTGTAACCTAATTAGGACTTCTAAGCATCAATTTAATGACACACTGACACTGCTGAAATTAGGACGAGCTCACAGCACGACATCATTTAGGTTCAAAACTTAAATAACAGGAGAATTTCACTTTCGCTTTGATCGCGACAAGTTACTTGAAGCCGTAAGAATTGCGTACTTTCCAACGGCATTAAACTATCTCAGCATGTTACAGCTACACCTAACAAGTGCTCGGTAAAAATGAAGAAAGACTTGTTAGGAGGTTTCACCAAGAAGCCAAGATGGAAACACTGGCGTTAGCTATGTTCACTGTTGACGTGAGTCTAACATTCCTGTAAAAGGTGTTCCAACAGTCCAACACAAAGCAAATAAATCAAAATGTTTTAGCGTTTAAAAGACTGTAAGATTTTCTACCCACGCAAACACCTCCAACAAATATCAAAGTCGTATGTCTATTCTCTTTGCGGCCCGACAAGCCAGGACATTAGACTAGCAAGCAGGCTAACTGGCCAGCTCGCTAACTGAACTAGCTTTGCAATCATAACAGCTAAACAGCTACGCTAGCTAGCTAGCTTCGTCGTGCGACACTAAAGGAGAACTCATTTTGCTGTAAAGAATTTGTTCTTCCAGACATACACTGGAGCTACACGGTAGTAAAGCGTACATTCTAAAACATGGTCTTACCGGGAGTTTAGGGCTCACTTCACCCTTACAACAGTGACAGAAGAACCGATGCGGAGGAACCGCCGCAGCCTCCGCCATCTTCCCAAGAACGGCACAGACAGTGACGTCGCTCCTCGCGGCTCTGGGGAAGGAGGCGGCAACCCGTCAGCGGAAGTGACGTCGTCTACGGAAACGCCATGTGAGACATAACGTTCAGTAGTACAGTAGGCAACACTTGGATGTGAGACAGGGTAAACGTTGCAGGTTCGCAATTTGTATTCTAAATGTTGTATTTTCTTTTTGTGCGGAGCAAACGACAGTCTCTAGCGAGCGTACAGTATATAGCTATCAAGCAGCTTGCTAGCTTGCTAACCTAGCTAGCCCATGTCGGGACGTGATAAGAGCTAGTTAGCTTATGCTTGTCACTCCAATTTGACTAGATATAAGTAATACTTCTTCACCTGAGACTCGTTTCCACATTAAACTGGACTAATATCCCCCATCAAGCATTTACCCTGAGCCATAATAAAAAGCTCAGAATTATTCAATTCCACACCTCTCTTTTTAGTCGAACTTCGAACCACTTTCAGATGACTGCGCAAGAGGCGAGACTATGTGGCCTCCTCCTGCAGGAGCATTTCGGGGAAGTGGTGGAGAAAGTCGGGACTCACCTCCTGCGTAGTGGAGCTCTAAACCTGCGGGCCCTCGCTCACGAAACTCACACCCCCCTCGACCTGGTACGCTTGTTACTCCCATCATGTTATACTCCCATCTTTCTCTCGTTCAATTTTATATCTTCTCGTAACATGACGATGCTGTTCTTCATTAATCGATTCTCACTCTCTGCCCATTTTTGGCTCTCTCTTTGTGCCCATGTGGATAGACATGTAATGTCAAGCTCTGTTTTACCTGCTTTACCTGCTCTCCCTGTAGGTGAAGAAGTCTCTCTGTGTGCTGGTTCAGCATAGCATGTGTACGTTTGGACCAGGCCGCCGCGGTCCGGGGTCGCCCCTGGAGTACCGCGTTAGCTGCGAGCGGATTCTCTACATGCTCCGCTACCCGCGTTACATCTACACGGCTAAGAGCCTGTATGGAGATACAGGCGAGTTGGTCATAGAGGAGATTCTGCAAAGGGGTCAAATGACCATGAGCAGTACAGTCAGGACAGTAGCAGACAGGTTGACCCAAAACATGGAGGGTAAGGGTGGTTATTGCTATAGTAGAACTCTTATACAGCACATCAGGTGCCTGTTCTTGTAAAAAATAAAGAGATTAACTGGAGACTGGCTAGCACAGCTTTTCACAAAAGATTGAATGGGCTAGAAGCTGTATACTCTGCCGAGGATCTCATATGCTGATTTGTTTCACATTGTATCTCTTTACTTTTAGACGTAGTAGTTTAACCACATCACCCGATTTCTTTAATGTCTACTCCCAAGATGGCCAGAGCACGGACTACAGTGAGGTGATCAATGCATTCTCCCGTTTGGTTGAGACCCATTTCCTGCAACGCTGCCCCCCAGTGGAAAATTTGGGCGTAAAAGTCTCAAAAACCACAACTTCAGGAGTTCCTGAGTCTCCTACCCCTACTATTACACAACCTTCTCACCCAGAGAACTATCCGGACTGCTACAAAATACCTCAAATCCACCTTACTGGTGAGTGTCTCCCATTCATACATGGACACACATATGTACATAATTAAGTCTTCCCTAATGCACACACTGGCTTCTAGTAATTTAATAATGGTAATTTAATCTGCGTTCCCAGATCCCTTAGGTTTTCGATCCTATCTAAATGTATCAGTCTAGACATAAGCTGCTCTCCCTATTACTGTGCTGTTGTAGTGTGTTGTCCAGTGATGTGTGGTGTGTCTCTCAGGCCGGGGGAAACGCCGGCGTTCTGATGAAGATGCTGATGTAGGTGAAAGAGGGGCAAAGAAAGCCAAGCTGGAGCATGCAGGGGTGGGTGCACTGTGCAGTTCACACACGGTCATCTGAGCACACCTGCCCCCCTCCGTGCTGTCACAATGCTCCTTCTCCTGTCTCCCCACAGGCATGTGGCGATGAAACTATCTACTGGCAGGTGAACGTTGAGCGATTCCACCTCCACTTCAGACACCAAGCCATCATCACTGCCGTAGCCTCCAAACTGGACCAGGTGTAGTTCAGAAAAGCATGTGATCGCCTTCCCTCTCTAGTCTAGGTGTTACCACATTATGTGGAGTGATGAATATGGCCTTTATAGCTTACCTGCCCCGAACAGAGTGGATAAATTCAAAAGGGGTCAATATAAACATAATAATGTCAAATGGTGGCTTTGGGTGAATCCTGCCTTCCTTTCTCTTTCCCACGGCAGACGAGCAGTGAGATTGTGAGGACCATGCTGCGGATGAGTGAGGTCACGACCCTAGCCAGCGCCCCTTACACACAAGCCCTCTCCGCTAATGAGGTAATGCACATTCGCGTGTTTCCTTTGTGCTGCTGGTGGTTCTGGCTGGGACAGCGTGTTACAGCGTTGTTAAATTGTCCGTCAGATCTTCCGAGCTGTCCCTCCGAGTTACAACATCAGCAGACCCATACTGGACCAGTATCTCACCCTACTGGTGGATGATCCGGTAAAAGAAATAGAAAAAAATTCTTGTAGAAATTAATTGTGTATGGCTCATAACAAGCAGTATTGATGTACTCACGTCCCATTTTCCCTCACTTCTTCTCATTCTCTTTGTTTTCCCACACCCCTCTTCCATTTCTTTCTCAGATGGAGTTTGTGGGTAAGACCGGTGACAGTGGAGGAGGAATGTATGTCGTCAGTATCCTCTTCACCATAACATAATCTCACTACAATTTCCCCTAAATTGGATTTGCACAAAGCCGTTTTTGTCCCATTTTCTGTCTCTTTGGATGCAAATGCTCAAATGTCTCTTAGTTGAGTCGAAAGCTAAAATGCAGAGCGGTACATAGTTGTGGCGTTAAACCCTCAGCCTGATCTCAGACCTACACCGAGCACTTGCTAACCTCGCCAGAGCCACGCTGGAGTCTGTGGTCCAGGAGCGGTAGGTCGACTTCCCTCCCCCCTTTTTTGCCTGATTGCGCAATGCGACCTGGTTTTCGTTTCTAACCGGGATTCTCCTCCCTTACGGTGGAGTAAGCTTCGGTTCCCGGTCGGCCCGGATCTTCCGGCTGTTGTTACGGAAACGACACCTGGAGCAGAAGCAGGTGGAGGACTTTGCCATGATCCCGGCGAAGGAGGCCAAGGACATGCTGTACACACTGCTGTCGGAAAACCTGGTACAGCTGCAGGTAACGCGCACATGGAGGTTTGGAGTTTTCCTTTGCCACTGTTGAGACTGAACTGGATTGCTGCCTACTGTTTGATGAAATTTCTGCTATGTATATGTTCCATGGAAGGGCAGATTTAATTGCCCATGTAAATAAAGCAAAAAAGTCCCTCGTTCATTATCTTTGGGTGTCTCCAGGAAATCCCAAAGACCCCTGACCACGCTCCCTCACGCACCTTCTACCTCTACACTGTTAACCAGCTGCCCACAGCAAGACTGCTCCTGCAGAACTGCTACAAGGTACAACACAGACACAGGTCACAGCACATGTACAGAGCTGCTTCCACTCACATAGACAGTCCTCAAAAAACACTAATAGAACTTAATGTGTGTGTGTGTGTTTATTGTACACAGGCAGTGGGAAACCTCATAGAGAGGAGACTGTTTGAGACCAGAGAAAATAAGTGAGTCCCCCTCCCGATCTTTTCCATGCTGTAGTCTAGATGGTGGTGCTTGGCTGAGGAATTGGAAGCTCAAACAGTTCAGTGGTTTCCATGCCTGCTCCAGCACCTTCATCTGAAGGACTTTAGATTTGACTGAGGTGCAGAATCAGGTTCTGGGGCAGGGAAGGCACCCAGCTGTGATCCCCCAGTCCACGACTGGGGACGAGCGCTTGGGCTTGAATCTTGCGTGCTGTCGTCTGACTGGTGGCTTGGCTGGTCGCACCACAGGCGTCACTTGGAGAAGTCCCAGCGAATAGAGGCCATCCTGGCGTCGCTGCAGACCAGCGGGGCGGAGCCCACGCAGCTGGCCGAGGTGGAGGAGATGATCACGGGTCCAGAGCGGCAGCAGCTAGAGGCCCTCCGCCACCACATCAACAAGTACTGCCACACCACCCAGCACCCCCACACTGCCACACCACCCAACACCCCCACGGCTTCAGTCTTGGACAGTCATGGCACTGCACAATTTAGCGTTGAGCCATTTCTAATATCTGTGGTCAACGTGTTGCATGAACTAGCTAATTACAAGCCCTGTGTCGTAGAGCATCGTATAATTCTCTCTTCCTCTCTCCCCTTTATCTCTCCATCTGTGTCTTTCTTTCTGGTGACAGGTTGGATTCAAGTGAGAACCAGGTGGATGAGACTATATTCCTTCTAGAATCTTACATTAACTCCACTTCATGTTCACGCTGACTCACCAGTGCCTGGGATAGTCGGTTACTTCATGAAAAATATTTAATTATTTCAGTAGAGGAAGGAAAGTCTAAAAATCTTCTACCATGTTGCGTTGTAGCACCCGGAAAGGTTGCATTTGATTAGTGCCTGGAAATCTTATTTTATAGGTCATTAAAATGCTGGGATGAATATGTAAAGGTAATAATAAAAAATACTTAATTTTTATGAATTCTGGTTGGATTTATTGTGGGATCTTTAACTGACAAAGAACACCAGGTTTCATTTACAAACCTTTATTCAACATCAGCTTGGGACTCAAATGCAAATGTTTTACAACCTATGAAAACAAATACAGACTGGATTAAAAAATGGTATCTGTTTGGAGATAAATAAAGGAAACCTGATTGCTTTGAGTGCTACCTAATGCTCCTGTGCACATCTGAATAGAGCATTTCATCATTCCAGCCCCCACCCTCCTGCACCCGGCCATCCAAATATAGCCTGCCATCATCAGTGGCTCAGTGGAGCTACACTGAGGTCATTCATCACACCACCCTGGCATGCATGCTCAAGTCCTTCATTTGCCTTTAATGGGGCAAAAAATAAAATGCCTGCCCCCTCCTCTCACTACCTGCCTTCTTCACACAGTACATGACCTTGAGAACACCCCCTCATCACAGTGCCCCCGAGGCTGAAGTGGAGGGCGTGATGCGTGTGCCTGGCTGTGCTTTCCTGCAGAAGAGGGGTGCATGTAGCGGGTGGGTTCTCCAGGGAGGGAGTCGTCGTCCAATAAAACGGGGCAGGGGATTGGGTCACGGTGCGAGCTGTATGGCCCCTGAGGTTTGGAGGCGGAGCATCTCAGTCCTCGTGCGCCTCGTCCTTGTCCTTCCTCTGTATCCTTGTGAAAAAGCCCCACTGTTGAGAGACAGTCAAGAACCAGATCAGTACTGGGAGACCCGCTACTCCAAATGCCAGTCATGGGTGCACGTTTTGCAGTGGCTTATCGTGACGGATAAAGGCAGACACGTTTCCACCTTATTACATCAGAGAAGACTGCAGTCTCGTGGCTTGGGAGTCAGTGGGGATGGTGTTCGGCACAAACCTGCTGTGCTAAACATTCATTTTCATTTTCAGCGTTGCATGCTCGTGGTGATCGTGAGGCAACCTCCTGCAACGTCTCCTCAATTCTCACAGATGCTCAGCCCTTGTATGGTGAGAAACTAAAGTCCTGAATTTAAAGCTATTTTATGAGGGAGCATTTAAAATATTTTTTACAATTTTATATTATTATTTAGTTAATTTTGGAAAACATATATAGGCTATCAATTTTTGCAATTTTTGTCTGCTTTAAACCAAATTTAAGGATCAACCATCAGAATAAAATGACTTTAAAACTATGAAAAATATCCAGGCGTTAGCACGTCCATACTGGAGGTGTGGTAAACGTGTAGCTCAGACCTTCCAGAGGACGAAGATGATGAGTGCGAGCAGGAGCAGGCCCCCGATGATGCTGCCGATCAGGATCCACAGAGAGATGGGAATGGAGCGACCCTTCAGTACCTCCAACACCATCTGCCCACACAGCACAAGCGCACAGTGAAACCCAGTGCTCCCAGGCTGCTGGAGTTACTCACAAGACAAGCCTGGGTGGTTTGGTAGTTCTGCTGGTGTCGGTGCCCTGCAGTTCTCTCACCTCCCTCCAGATGGCAGTATTTCCCAGCGTGATCAGATTAGTCTCCTGTGCACGCAGTTGGTAGGAGCCCACTATCATCACAGCTTTGAACTTAGCCTGTTGCACATCAACACACACACAAAATGTGTTCATTCAACAATCTGGTCCATTACACAAAGAGCTGGTTACTCACTTACCGCTAAGAATACATGTAATGAATCATGTTTTCATCAAGAGTTGAGAACTTTAGATGAACTTTTTAATGTTTAAAATGCTACCATAGTTGCCAGTGTTTTGTTGAATAAAGTGTGTATATATTTGTGTGTGAGTGTATGCATATGAGTGTGTGTTCCTTACCTGTCTGAAAAAGTTATCATGAACTCTTCTGGTGATGCGTATTAAGGCTGACTCTCCCTTCAGCAGATGCTGGATTTGACACACAACCTCCACACACCAAGCTGTGCTGCAGTTCTGCACACACACACACACACACACACACACACAAACAAATTAAACGTACATGTGGCCCACTGTACTTGAACAGTTTCCACATTCAGTTAAATTCAACCAGGCCTCAAACCTAAATCTTTTGAAAATGTCCAGTTTGTTGCAAGGCCATTTGTTGTTTGTTGTTGCCGTGCTGGCTTCCAGTACAGTGTGAGGAGTGCGTGGGGGAGAATTTATTAGCCGAAATTGTTTACCAGTATTTCATTTTTCTTCATGTCCTCAGGATGCAGCGGCCGCACGTCCCTCTGAGCGTCCTTCAGCTCAGCCAGGTCACCCTTCACACTACAGTTCACCCCAGATGTCTACACACACACAAGTGCATGCGTGTTCACACCCCGTGTTCCCACACATTAGCATGACACAAGTACTGCAGCACCGAACACAACGCATTATGCAAACATCTAAGGAGAAGCCCCTCATACACCAGCACAGCCTTCGGGCTATGTGGGAATGGTTCTGTGTAACCGTAGCGATTATGTATGAGAATACATTATACACTGTGTGCATGTGTTGTTATATGTAACCATAATGGTTATGCACATCCATAAACGCACATAAAATGAGCACTCACATTATGAGAGACGGCATTCACCACAGATGAGAAGACTCTGTCTGCTGCAGCCACAGAGGGCAAACTGATATGTAGATCCAGATTACTGATCACATAGCAGCCTAGATTCTGTACCTGAACACACATACACACACATTAATACAAGCCCATTTACACGTCAGTCAACTGATGTTGGATCAGCGTGTACAAAACTATAAAACATTTTCACTCACACATATTACTGTAATATTACATCTTACATTTCACACACGTTATTGCAAGTTACATTTTGTTAAAGCTCTTTGATTTAGCTTTGATCTATCAAGGTCTTTGACGTATGTTTGATCAGTAGTAATTCCTAGTATAATACACACCCTGAAATGTGTGTAGAACTCAGGTCCTGTCCCTTCTGACACTGTCCTGGTTGGATGAACCTCATATCGGTTTAGATTGGATTCACTGCACAGCACCAAACCAAATAAGAAAACAGTGGTGACAACAAATTTACATCAATCTTTGTTTCTTTGCAGTCGCTAAGATCCCAAAACTGGTACTGCTACTTTTTTGGGAACAACAAACTCATGTAGCCTATTGACCAAGTGCACTAAATCGTAAGCGCATTTTCTGCCTTACACTCATTTAGCATTTCTAAAGCACTGTTTGAATTATAAAAACATTAAACACAGTTCTTTACATTAGACACAACATTCAAAACTAAAAACTATGTCTTTCTTTTGGAAAACACTGACATGCAAGTGCAATACCCATGTGCCAATTATCCAAACCCAGTCCTCACAGGTGAAAACACTTATAGTTAAATTTTTACAAATCTTTAGTAATGACAGCCTGAGCCCTACAAAGAGACCACACGTTGCATATCTTTGCACAACAGTGTAATTCAGTACTGCCACTGTACTACTGTAGTGTAGAACCATATCAGTAGTTACAGTAACACACATGCTGTCCTCTCATTGATATTTTATTCCAGTGTCCTGTGCCACACAATATTGACTCTTTGCCTATTTAATACTGTCATATAGTACTGTAGTGAGCATCGCAGGACACTGTGCATCACAATATGTGCAGCCATATGCCAGAATGGTGGTGGTCAGACGAATGCATTGGCGGAGAGAAAGACCCCAGCTGGTCAGTTATAAATGTGTGCAGAATGAAGAAAAACTCACCTGGTAATAAAGATGTCAGGCTCGTACTGAACTACACTCTGTAGCTGAACAGTGTTGTCCGAGGTTTCCCCCTCGATGCTGTCACTGTAAGAACACATACACACCATCTATGTTGGTTCACACCTTTACTCACTGTCTTATACGCCTGTTGTCTTTGAATGACAGCCTGTCAGTTTTGCGACGATTCGGTATCATATCAACAGGAGTTATTTGTTCTGTATTGTCGGTGTGTACAGGTGTGTGCAGGTTGTAGCGTTTTCCTTTACTCTTGGGTGAGCATGTACCTTGCAGCAACCAGCTTCAATTGGATCTTACTGATAAGAGATGTGCAACTAAATTCAAACTCCAGCATGAAGTTCACCTGAAAGAGAGAGAAGCAGAGAGAGTGGAGGTGTGGAGTGAGGGAGGAGAGAGAGGGGAGGTGTGGAGTGAGGGAGGACTGCACTGCACTTCAGTAGCTGTTTTTATTTGAGACAAGAAGGACAAATTGAGCGGCAGAACTGGATTGCAGACCTTTGACTGGGAGCGAAAGACTGGGTAGCTGACATTACAGGAGCGGCTGTTGGAACTGAGTGGTGTGCACTCAATTTTAAACTGAGCATCTTCCTGAGAGACAGACAGACAGAGAGAGAG
Organism: Brachyhypopomus occidentalis; assembly: GCA_020368025.1. Taxonomy (NCBI): domain Eukaryota; kingdom Metazoa; phylum Chordata; class Actinopteri; order Gymnotiformes; family Hypopomidae; genus Brachyhypopomus; species Brachyhypopomus occidentalis. The sequence goes on from JAGXOD010000014.1 coordinate 2,278,660, forward strand.
AGAGAAGTTACATATTGCAGATTGAATTATTCATGACTACTTCTGGCAGGACCTGGTCAAGACTTAGACCTAGAAATGCGAGATGAATATGAGACCATCACAGGGGCTAGATGGCTGAGTCTACATCAGCCTGAGCCTTTGTAAAACCTTTACAAGTGCGGGAGTGCTCCTTTTCCCATGTGTGGGTGGTGAACAGACTTGAGTTGCCTGCACACGGCAACAAATAAACTACCAAACAATAAACTCCTGCCATGAACTTTTGCTCTAGCCAGAAGGCTTTTGTAGGGGTGCCAGCTGAACTCACTTACCCACAATACCTGCTGACAAATAGCTTACTACACTTTAGTGGCTCAGCATAACAGGACCAATAACATTCATCAACACATGACAGATTAATGGTCTTATTTTGTGACATACTTATGACACCACATCTGTTATCATTCCTGCTTGTAAATGAGAATCCACCACACCACACTGGAAACTGAATGTAAGCAGCTGATGAGAGCGTACGGCACACGTGTGCCCACTAGAGCAGATCTGTCACACGTGTGCCCAGTAGAACAGATCTGTCTCACGTGTGCCAAGTAGAACAGATCTGTCACATGTGTGCCCAGTAGAACAGATGTGTCTTACTTGTGCCCAGTAGAACAGATCTGTTTCACGTGTGCCCAGTAGAACAGATCTGTCTCACGTGTGCCCAGTAGAACAGATCTGTCTCACGTGTGCCCAGAACAAATTCAGCGCATGACAATTAACAAGTGATCTGAAGACTGAATTGGAGAATGAGTCTGGGATGAGACAATTAATTTCTAATAGATTGTGTAGTCTAGTAGTTGAATGGTTTTGTGTTTAGCCAGATTGTCTGTATGTATCCTAGTGTATGTGTGTGTGTGTGTGTGTGTATTCACCCGTATACTCAGGCTGCTGAAGTGCAGGTTTCTGGTGTAGTGGAGCGTGAGGCTGGTGTTGTAGGCGTTCTCCAGCCGGTTCTGAAGCTGAACCTCCACTGCCAGGCGCCTCCGGGGACTGCGGATCACGTACGGCTGCTGCCTGCCAGCGCAAATTACGTGACCATGTGAGAACTGTCTAACCAGTCCCTGGCACGATTATAATGCAGCATCACTGCTCTGATTTTAGATGCTTAGATGAAATAGCTTCTGTGGTCACAGGTCATTAACAGCCTACCACTGCTGGGGCTCAGTTCCACCACTGCACAACACTGAGGGCAGGCGTGGGCTCCATGGAACAGTACCTGCTTCCTGAGATATCCATGTGTGCACGCAGAACCAAGTCCGTCACACACACGTCGTCCTCTCCGCAGTCTTTATAAAATGGGATCTAATGAAAATACACACACAACCATAGGAGCATGTGAGCAACCACGTGCTGGGATGTCTTATGTCCACTTTTGAGTGAGGTGCTAAATCTTCTGACTATTTGCTAAATAGGTTAGGATAATGGACATGCTTGACTTACAGTATTTTTAATTGTGGTTGGCCAGCCTTCATCTAGAACAGGGCTGCCTTCTGTGTCATTGATTTTGAAGTACAAGGAGAAACTGATTGGTCTGATGTAGTCTGCTGTGTCCTATTGGTCAGATGAGCAGAGAGACAGATACAATAAGAATCAAGAATAATCAATCAGTCAATCAGATCTGTCTGTCTGAATCCATTTGATTGTCTGTCTGTTGTGTGGACTCACAAAGACATGAAAGGGCAGCGTGTGGCACAAAGGATCTCCTACGCGAACTCTGACCCCTGTCAGGGTCTGCCTCTGGGAGTTAGAGTCAAAAAGAGCACGTGCAGACAGCTTCCTGTCATCCAGCATGGCCCCCACCTGCAGATCTGGACATGGCAGGGAATTATGGGAGAAGAGTGTCAATCAGGTGGCGCAGTGGAGACCTCGAACATTCAAAGTGCTGAATGAGGCTTGACAAAAGGCCGGGTCAGTGAACACGGAGGTAAAGCCGCGAGAGGGACTCGGGTCACGGAAGCTGCGCCCCACCAAAATCTGTGCCGTACGAGCCCGGCGAGCGCGACAGGGCGAGGAAGCAGGCGGTGGCGTTGAGGCAGGCAGAGTCCCGGCCTCCCTGCTGGCAGTTCTTTTGGATGACGTTGATGGAGGACGGCTGGAAGGTCAGGCTCATGTTGACCTGCACGATGCTGCGAGACCTGCGTGTGCCGGAGCAGAGATACTTGGGTCAGGCTGGGGTTGGGGGTCAGGGGTCGGGGGGGGGGGGGTCAGCAGGGCGTGCAATGCGAGGGGTCCAGGCACCTGAGGAGCACAGCACCACCCTGGGCTCCCACGGCCAGGTCCAGCAGGTCGTCGCCATCCATGTCGAACAGGGCGCTGAGGCTGCGGCCGAAGTAGCGCAGCGGTGTGGAGAGAGAGGAGGCGGAGACCCGCTGCAGACAGACAGCAGGACACAGACAGATTAGACAGACCTGCTATGCGTAGACAGGTACAAAGAAGAAGTCACAGGTGAATGACTTTCAGATGACGACAAGAACACGAGGATCAGTTGAATTTAGGGAAAACAAATAATGTTTACTTTTTGGACAAACTAGCATTACATTTTGTCGATCGTTATGTACACATTATGTGTAATCCTGGACAGTGGTGTGGCATGTTCTGGTCAGCCTGCCTGTTTGTACTGGGGGATGATGTAGTATTCATCGCCATGGTAGATGTAAAGTGCCCCCTGGTGGTCATCCTCTAGTGGCGCTCCCACCAGCAGATCGGCGTAGCCATCGTGGTTGAGGTCTGGAGCCACGGCCATGGCATAGCCGAACCTTGCGTCCTGGGCCTTCTGCTGAGAGTGAAGCGTACCGTTCGGGGCAAAACCTTCCTGGGGGCAGGTAAGAGATATTCTTTCTGATTGCCAGTGATTTATTCAAGGTAAAGAACCAAACATATGAATAATGATCAAATATAAATGAAATTGCATGGCTTTTTTGTTGATTTTGACTTTTAATATTTTTGACTTATATTGACTTATATTGACTTTAAATTATTTAGCAAGTTGATAAAACATTACACATTGCAAGTGCTTATATTCTAAAATAAATGTCAGATCTATTACAAGAGATTGTTTCTATAGGTACACCTTACAATAGAAAATTGTTTTTATGCATGTATTACGTAAGCTGTCACTGTCGCGAATGTCTCCACCCCCATCTGTCTGTCATGTCTGGCTCCACCTACCTCCTATCTGCCAAGTCTTTGGCTCTGTTCGAAATAGCCTACTACATACTACTGGCGTACTGCTTGGACCCCAAATCAGTATGCAGTATGCAGTATGCAAATAAAAAGATTTTTTCCAGTACACGAAACATCCCCGGATGACATACTACTTCCGAAAAATATTCCAGTACGCGAACAAAGCTATCTTCGTGGTGTACTGCATCCCATCATGGATGCATGCCACTTTCATACCCTCCGTTAAAAAAAAAAACATGGAGGACAATGCGGAGCAAGAGTGCGAGCATAAATGTAAATATATTTTTCATAAATATCTGTTAGAGAATAAATTTTCTACTGCTCACTGTTTTAAAATGAGAAAATGCACTAAACAACAGGAAGGTAATAATCAATCTTTATTTATCTAGTTAGTTAATGTTATCTTAGCAGCCTCTAAATAAAGCTTTGAAACTTGTTAGCTAAATTCCCTACCAGACGCTATTTTAAAATTAATAATCTGTATTCATATCTGTAATCATTTTACATTTTATTTTACATTTTATTTTACGATACGGTCCGACATTTTGAGACAGCGCTAATCTCTGGTGGCTATACGTTCACGTACCCTGTAGTATGCTTTACTTTTGTTGCATACTGGAAACTGTACTGGATACTACTACGAGGACCAGTATGCAGTATCCAGTATATACTGAGTGCCGTATGCAGTAGGCTATTTCGAACAGAGCCAGAGGCTGTGTACATACTACAGGCGTACTGCTTGGGCCCTAAATAAGTATGCAGTATGCAGTATGCAGTATGCGAATAAAAAGAATTTTTCCAGTATGCGAAACATCCCCGGATTACATACTACTTCCGCAAAATATTCCAGTACGTGAACAGAGCTATCTTCGTGGTGTACTGCATCCCATCATGCAACGCTACGTTCACGTGACCCCGTTGTATGCTTTGCTTTTGTCACATACTGGAAACTGTACTGCATACTACTATGACGACCAGTATGCAGTATCCAGTATATACTGAGTGCCGTATGCAGTATACCGTATGTAGTTATTTCGAACACAGCTTTTGTTTCCTCTAATTCCATGTGCTTCTGTTTACTTCCTGGTCTTCCCCACCTAGTGTTCTGTAACCCCGCCACTTGTAATTGTTCTCAGGTGTTCCTTGTTTAGTCTGTAGTTAGTGTCTGGTACTTCAGGCCTCTGTTTCCCCATGTTTGTTTGCTGGTCTTTGTTAAATGTACAGCCGCTCTGGTCAATGTTTCTCTTCTTGTTCTGTAGACATTGTGCATATCATGTCTATTTCTGTGATTCGTGTCAATCATGTATCTCTTTCTGAACAACATGGCTTATCAACCTTGGACTGTTTAAAAGGTGATGACTCTGGATTTGCCCCTATTAAATCTCACTCTTGTCAGCGTGTCTGTCCGTCTCCTTATCGCTCTGCGAATGCGGCTTTAAAGTCACACACACATGCACACACCACTTCTTACCCCGTCTAGACAGTAGACGTAGACTTTTCCTGTCTCTTTGTTTCCTGCTCCCAGGAACATGGGGGCAGCAATCAATAGGATATCTGTAATACCATCCTGATCAACATCCACCCCACACACCTCACTACCAAAATAAGAGCCAATCTGGAGAGAGAGAGAGAGAGAGAGAGAGAGAGAGAAACAAGATAGACCAGTGTTTGATAAACCCATTTGTCAAACCATTTGAATGCTTTTCCAATACTGTAACATGGTCTTGCCAATAAAGTAAAATTGAATGAGAAGAAGAATGAAAGAGAAGAGATGATAAAATATGGTGAAGAATTAGTAGTTAAAGTGCTGAGAAGCTTTCTGTATGAGCAGGCTGGACTGGGCCTAAAACATCAGGAAAGTACAGATGAGTGATACCGAAGAGTGAGACAGAAGAGTGAATACAGAAGAGTACGACTGAAGAGATAAAGGAACGAATGTCATTACTTGCTCTCCAGTGAGAGCTTGTGTGATGGCAACATCACCATCTGGGCTCAGGTCAAACAGAATCACTTTGCCTTTGTGCTTAAACCTGGGAGCCCCAGCCACATAAAGCTTCCTCCAGTCACCTACTGTCACCGAAGACACGGTGTAACCTGTAGAAGATAAACACGCAGATACACACACACACCACAGATACACACACACACACACACACACACACACACACACACACAAAGTTTATAGATTTATGGGAGGTAATATAAGCTTTATTAAGTATGTATTGTTATTCAAGTATGTATTGTATATTTCAAATATTGGATGAATGGTGTGCAGTAATTGTCAGGTGGTTCAAATATTACCACTTTACAATAAAACGTCTGTTATGAATAGTTACAATTACTTTATTAATGTTATTAAATATATTATAAATACATTATAGTAACCTTAATGATTAATACCTTATAATAACAAACTAATTATAAATTAGCATTTAAGTATAAACTAAATATAAATAAGCATTTTAATGCACAAATAGTAAAAAGAGGAACAGAGACCTGTTGACATACAATATGAATGGATTCCATATGTTGATAGAGGTCATTATTTCTAAGTAATACGTGGTTTGATTGTAGTAACTTATTAACAAACATCCAATGATGCTGATATTTTCTGACAGATGGAGAAGAAGTAATATACATATCCAGCAAGCTCTAAGGCTTAATAGTACAGATGGATGTGAGCATACATGAAACATACACCAGCACAGCCATAATGGTTATGTACATCCATAAACGCACATAACGGCATTCACAACAGATGAAACAGACAACAGACTCTGTAACAGTTCACTATAACCCTTATTTATCATTTGAGGGTGCTGTCAGTGTTAATCAACAGTGCGCTGCAGTTACCCAGGTATGCTGCGTGGTTCTTTAACTCCAGAGGAAACTCTTTCTCGAAAGCTTCCCTGGGGGGCATAATTGTTCCTGACCTGCTCTCCTTCAACACTCCTCCTTCCCAGTCATACGCTCCCACCATCCCGAACAAGATCCCGTCCTGCACAGGAGTCCAGGGAGAAGACCAGGTGAAGGCTACACTGGTGACTAATACATACGACCTCTCACGCAAGTGTTTACGAAAGCTATTGCACAAGCTCATCACATTACACAACACAGTGAAATGCCAAAGGGTATTTGGAATCCACGGTCTTCTTCAGTCTTTCGAGACTATTCTGTGGGTGAAAGCTTTAGCATGAATCCAACAAATAGCAATACATTGAACAAACATTCTGGACAAAGCTAAGATGAATAAAATTTCATGACTGCAAGTGATGTACAGACTGAAATTTTTAGTTTTGAGTATTACTGCTAGATGACTTTGAGCAAAGCATTAAGACTCTGCCCCAGACTGCATTAACCATTAGGAACTCAGAGAACATATGCTTTTTGGAGAATATTGTCATATTGTTTAATAAGCTTTGTGGAGTTGTGCAAAGCATGGTGGAACTAATCTGATAACAAAGTCATTGACTTTCAGCAATTACCTTTAGAAGTGAATGGATGAGAATAAACTAGATGTGCTCAAATAAACATATTTCATTTGGGTTTCAGCATCTTAATGGTTATGGTGTAAGTGGAGACATGTTACGAGACATGAGGTAGTTTATCCACAAATCTGAAACAACTTACATGTTCTCTCTTGTCTCATCAAAAATTATTAATATTACTGTTGGATAACAAAATGAAGTTGCCATATTGCAATTTTCACCCCAGTCAGAATTTGTCCTCTGCATTTACCCATCTGTGCAGTGAGAACACACACACACTAGTGATCACTAGGGGGTTGTGGTACACATGTACCACAGTAGCCCAATGCCCAGGGAACAGGTGGGGTTAAGTTAGTCATGGCCTAGAGCCTGGGAATCGAACCCACAACCCTCTAGTCACAAGACCGGTTCCTGAACCACCAGACCATGACTGCACCTAATGCTGTGACTGTGGTTTTATTTCCAACCACATCTTCATCACAATCACATTTTATACCACTTTATGTTAGTTGTGGCAATGCCTACACAGTTCAGTACACAGAGTCACACAGGAGGCAGTGCATATGGAATGCCAAAGAGGCCACAAACCGATGAACAAAAACCATTACTCTTTAAGTTTAAGGATATACTCACATCTAAAATGTGTGTGGAGAACCCAATCTGAGACATCTCCATGAGGAAGGCACTTTCATTGTATCCCAATGTTCCTGTCATTATATAAGACAATAACATAAAAATACACTTAATAACAAATACATACCATAAGACTGCAGTCCTGGAGTAAAGATTGCACAAACCCTCAGTGTGTAACGTCTAGCCCTCCTCCTCCTGTCGTTCGTACTTGTTTTGTTAGCCATGTGTTTCTTAGTCCCGCCTCGTGTTTTGTAACCCTGCCCCTCGTTATTTCTCATCAGGTGTCTTGTATTAGTTCTGTTTTATTTAAACCCTGTGTTTTGTCTGGTATGTCACCGGTTATTTTGAATGGTTGTCTGGTCTCCGTTTAGTCTGTGTATTCTCAGCCCCGTGTATATTCGTGTTCTAGTCTGTAGTTCTGTTCCTGTTAGTTAGTTCTTGTTTATCATGTCTCTGCGTGTAGGTTTTGTTTCTATGTCGGACTCCCCAGATGTTTTGACCCATGCCCGGTATAACGACTCTGATTTTGGATTGCCCTTTAATAAATCTCGCTCTTCTCAGCATTTGTGTCATTTGTGTCTCGCAACTCTCCGCCGCTCCCGGCGTTACACAGTGGATGGAAGATTCAACTAAGTCCTTAGCCCTTTTCAATATATTAGGCCAACTATACCAACATAATTAATGTGTGAACGCCTAAACCAAACGCTAAAATATCCAAATGCTTTATAGCATGCGCAACGACATCCTGAGAGCAGATCAAAGAACACTCTTCTGTCAGGATCACGTCTGTTTAGATGAACGGGGACGTCCTGTGGTGCCTACAGCTGCCCCCGTACCCACGGCCATCCTTTCACCACTGCTTCACCTCTACTCCCTCCCTTCCTTCCCTCAGAACAAACCCCACATTTTAGCACCTCCTGTCTGGGCACTGACATTTTTGCAAATGAATGCAGGAAATAAGATGTTGTGCTGGTCTTCCATCATACCCTCGAGACTGAAGATTCGATCTCCCAAGGCATCTACGATGTCATTCAGTGCTGCTTCGTCTGTTACATTGAAGAAGTATTTCTCATCTGGATCACTGGCAATGTATTTGATTTCATTAATGAAGGTCTCCGGGTCCTGCTGTCTGCGAATGTAGTGACCCAGAACCTGAGGGAGAGTGAGGAGTCAGAGACAGATAGACAGACAGACAGAAATAAAGAAAAAAGAGGGGCAAAAAAGAAAGAGAGAACATGATGGAGAGGTGGACACACAGAACCCCATCAACCTCTGGGATTCTGGAGAAGAATACTAACTCAGGAAGCTATATTTTTTCCAGCAAACCATTAGAGTTCAGCTGCCTTTGAGAGAATGATAGCAGATATGTTCTCACACAGGAAGCCAACACCTCCACTGTTCTACAGAAGGACCAAACCAGATGCCATGATGCGACGTGTACATTCCTGACGTGGGACCAGGTAGTGGGAAGAGCATGGAGAGGTCCACAACAGCTCCACGTGACTCAGAGAGAGAGAAAAAGCACATCCCTTTCCCATAGACACAGACCAGAACATGGCAGCTCACCACTAACGAGAACTCCTTTATATCACCTTGGAAATTGTCCAAGCAAAAGCCACATGAAATATTTTATTCCGTTTACAGTACCCCCCCCCCCCCACAAAAATGTCCTTCCTTAGAACCTTTTGACAAACCTCAACTGACCTGAATAAAGCTGATAAGTAAGTACATCGCTGTGGATAATGTAAATGTAACGTAAACAACCCCACAGAGGTTTCAGTCTCCAGCCGCCCAACATCAACATGTGTCTCAGATCTCCACTAAACGACGACCCCAGAAGTCTGGGTTAGACTGAGGCCCTCACAAACAAGAAAGATGGACATATAGAAGCACAAGGAAAGAGGGGAGAAGAACAGGGGAATGTGCACAATACGTGTGTCCTGTTCACCCATATGAAGTGATATGACTTATATCCTTGAATTGAGTCCTGTCGTAGTCAAGGAATATAACATAAACATGTAACATGCCTCTAAATATGTACAAACAGATTTGTCAAACTCCAGGGAATGTCCATGTTTGCTGTCAGTTGGTTTCTGTGCTCATGGTGGTGGGTGAGGCATGGGTGGTGGAATGACTGAATTAAGAGTCATTCTCTAACACACCTTTGTTTCAGTTTAACACTGTCCCAAAATATTCTTCCTCCCCTTGCTCTTAATGTTCTTCCTTCCATTTCTCTTCCTCTATCTTTTGCTTCTGCTTTACTGTAAAAAAAATGCATAACACAACACTATATGCCTGCATTATCCATAAACTCCCCTCTCAGATCACTAATGTCTAAAACAGCCCAGCTCCACCACCGCATGGCTAGCGCTGTTACTGTTGCGAGGTCGTTTCTCCTGCTCTCCCGCGAGTGTCTTACTTTTCGGGAGGATTTTTGTCCTCTGGTGGTATGGCAGAGAGAGAGACAGAGAGAAACGCAGAGAGAGACAGAGAATGTGGGTGGAGATGAACGTGACAAAGCCCGGAACCCAAAGGCCATGCTTTGGCTGGCGCTGCTTGAGAACAACCTGTCATGGTTCAGATCCGCCGCTCCCCAGAGGAGACGCGTCACCCCCGTAATTCGGCATGTTTGCACTCTGTTTTCCCCGTGTTTGTGGCCACAAGGAAAACACCTCATTCTGGCAGAGGTTCAAGGAGGCCTCTGCAGGTCTGTATGACTCCAGTGAGGAGCGTAATTGAAAACAAAGATGCAGTTGTGAAGGGCAAGAGCTTAATCCACAATGAAAACAAACGCACACGTCTTCTCCCCCTCTCTTTACGGCATTTGTTTTTTATCTTAATTTGAGGCCCTGCCCTGTTGCTTTAACCATGTTGGCTTTGCTGTATTTTGTGTCTAGTTATACTTGTTTATGTTTGGGAGTTAGACAACCTTCAGGCTGCTGAATAATGACTGAAAAACCTCCACTCTGGCTCTTGTGTTAGGACTTAGTTCAGGATCTTAAGGACCAAATCACATGTACAGTAAGTTGAACATGGCGGCAGCAGCAGGGGTGTTGGAAGAATATCAGAGTTATAAGCAGCCAAGAAGGTATCCTGGAGCAAAGGTTAGCAAAAGCTCAATGATCTCATCTGGAGTTGACCAGTGTTCTGGTGGGCAGAGCACATGCTTGCCAGCTGGACCAGGGCTCAAGGCCAGTCGCTTGAACCTGCGAAACAAACTCATCCCACGTGCTTCCACCGTGCCCTACACCCTCATCCTTTCATTGCTCAACACCTCCTCCCTTGCCTGCTCCTTGATGACCCTCTCGGGTCCAGATAAAGCTCCTCGACAGTGCACTTCCCCACTCCGCTGACCTCCCTCTGCCATGCTCACGTGCCTTGGAGAAATCTGGCTCTTTGTGATGTTGTGGTTTGATGGGGAGACTGGGCAGGGTGCCACAACCACTCCCCCCCCTGCTGGGGCAGAGCTGCGGAGTAGAGGACTTCAGGCGCGTATACGGGCTATTTCTGAACACTGTTTTCCTCTGTTTGAGAGGAGCAATCTAGCGGTTATGATTGTGTAAAGAATGGGCCACGTTCCTTTTCCACGGCGAGACAGCAACAGAGAGAAGTGGAGGGTGGGGTGCAGTTGAAGTTCTTTAAATAGACCCATAGTGCCAATTTTGGTCAGTTAGGTGGAGATAGCACAGACTGGGACAATTCCATATTTTATGCACTATAATATGGCTTTGGCTTAGCAGAGCTGGGACTGTGTTGTTTCAAAGGTGTGTGCTGGCTGTAGTATGGCAGTGCAGGAGAGTTTTGTGGAGTAGTGCACTCACGGCGATGGCATATCTGGTGATGTTGCGCTTCTCGCACTCGGCCAGGGCTTCGGGAAGTTCCTCGCCGTCATGCGACTCTCCGTCCGTCACCACGATCATCACTTTAGTGGCACCCTCCCTGGCTCCTCTCTCCACACTGAACGCCTCTGTGCTGGGGGAGCAGGCTCAGGGTCAACAATCAGGAAACCAACACTACACTGGACGAAATCAACACTGTAGTGGAAACCAAAACACGGCAGGCAGAGTTGATATTGCGTCTGCAGAGCCCAAATTCTGGGCTTTCCAGTGTGTGACACATATCTGTCCGTCTCTCTTTTTCCGCGTTACTCTGTGCCATTCTTTCCCTCTAAAAAAGCATCACATTTTTGTGTCACCACACAAAGAAACCTGTACAATGACATTCTACCACCACAGACACACACACAACCACACACACACACACATATACATAAATACACACATGCACACACTTCATCCTGTTTGTGTAAGCTTGACCAGTTCCTTAAAGTGGAAATTTGCGATGCGACCTCAGCGTTCGTCAACTCGGTGATTTTCAGGCGGCTTCGCAGATCCAGACTATATATAACTCAGTGGCTCCCCACAAAAGACTTTAAACCCACCCAGTGGCCTCCTGCCTAATTACAACCAGAGAAAGGGCAGTCCAGCTGAGGAGAGATGGAGAGCTAGATCAGGGGGAGGATAAATGAGCAGATCACATCAGAATAGAATAGAGAAGGGGAGAGGAGTGAGGATGAAAAACAGAAGAGTGAAGAGAAGAGGATGAGGAAGATGGAAAGTTTTAAAAGCAGCTGATGAAAAGTGATGAAGTGCTACACAGGACAGGAGCATGCATGCGTGACAGACAGCATCGCAGTATCACAGTCACCGCATGAGAGTCAGACGGAGCTGGAGGGGTGTCTGATGTGGTCTGTGACAAACAGAGGCGGTTTACTCGGTTATAAACATCTCTGCCGCCACTTGTAAAAACCGTGAAGCACTGGAGGAGGAAGGTGGCGTTTCTTCTTAATGAGACAAAAGAGGGAGGGTGTGAGGGCGGGTCGGAGAGAGAGACAGGGAGAGAGAGACAGGTATGGAGGCAGACAGGGAAAGAGAGACAGGTATGGAGAGACAGGGAGACATGGTGGCTTTATAGTTGCCTTGAAATTAGAAAATACCCAACAGTCCAATTTCTTCAGGGATAAAAATAAGATTACAAGTCTGTGTTACTTACATTAGTTTTTGGAGGTTTTTCAGCAAGATGGAGAAAGACAAGTGGGAGAGAGTGTGGGGAAAAAGTAGGCCAGTATTCATCGTTACGTGTGGTTTAAATCCCACTCATGTTTTATAGAGCACTTTATCTAGAGTAATGTGGTCACCACAGCTGTATGCCTTTTCTTTAAGATATTTAAATTAATTAGTGCATTTGAGTTTTAATGAATCTGTGTTTTTGTACCAGTGTTTGTGCGAATGTTCTAGAAATGGACCCCAAAATGGTGGGAATGTGCCGTTGTCCTCACATGTATGTTTAGTGCTTATGTGTGTTTGCACAGCTGTGGAGGTAAAAGCTACGTCTGCGGTACGGTGTCCCCACCTGCAGCTGTGCTGATCCAGCTATGTCTCTCCCACCCTCTCTCTGCATCAGCAAACCTTAATGTTATTGTGGCACCGCCCACCTCGCCTCACTACTGCGGTCCCTTCATCTGGAGGGAGAGTCTAAGTGCTGGGCAAGTGCTCACAAGAGAATGCACACCCCTCAATACCTACAATGGACTGGTCCGATAAAAAAAAAACAATCTGGGTTCAGTCATTGTCTGATGACAACACAATATGTAATTGGCAAGGACAGTATGGTGAGGAGAGTATGGTAAGGACAATATAATGAGGATAGTATGGAGAGGAGAGCACAGTGAAAACTGCATGGTGAGGACAGTTTGGTGAGGGCAGTATGGTGAGGAGAAAATGGTGAGGAGAGTATGGTGAGGAGAGTATGGTGAGGAGAGCATGGTGAGGACAGTATGGTGAAGACAGTATGGCAAGGAGTGTATGGTGAGGACAGTATGGTGAAGAGAGCATGGTGATGACAGTATGGTGAGGACAGTGTGGTAAGTACAGTATGGTGAGGACAGTATGCTGAGGAGAGTATGGTGAAGAGAGTATGGTGAAGACTGCATGGTGAGGATAGCAGGCTTTTATGCTACCTGAAAATCATGCACAGGAAGACATTCACAGCTACCAATGTCACCTCAGCTCCAGGCTCAGGGAGAGAGGCAGCCCTTCTCCCCCTCGAGAGGACATGACACTAGCCTTGGGTAACGCTTCTGAAGGCTGCGAGTTCACTTGCGTAAAGAATGAAAAGAAACATTGCTGCTTATTTAGGCCAAGATAATGAGCCCGGCTCATATTGAGTGTGCAGTTAACAGACTGGGCTTGAGAACAGCTTGGACATGGTGGTTGAAAGTGGTTAGGGAATGGGTCAGAACACCAACTGCCTGTTTAACATCACCATAGGCCTCATTCACTGAAGTCTCGGGCCAGGGGTTTGTCCTGCAGAGCTGGAGTCACTAGTATGTGTATGTTCAGCAGGAGTGTTTCAAAGCAAGCCAGAGAGGCCCTGTACAGAGCGGATGGAGAGACATGCAGAGGAGAGGAAGGAGACAGGGGGGCCAACGTAAACGCCTGCGTGTAAATGAAGTCGTGTGGATGCTTGCATGGGTCTCCAGGGTGGTGATACTGTTACAGCGCATGTGTCTTCAGAGGCATTGGCTTGACAACAAAGGCACCATTGAGTGGTTCACTTGAGTAAGTCCACACATACAGACACACACACACACACACACTGGATGCTGACAGCTGACATATGATAAAAAAGAAAGAAAAATGAGATAAGACATATAAAAGAGAAGGGGGAGGTCCTGGATGTAGGGATGAGGTCCTGAGGTAATGATTGGCAGTCATACCAGCCCATGTGGATGGCGTATGCGGTGCGAGTCTCCCGCCCCTCCTGCCGACTGATGTTCTTAGCTGCTTCCACCACATCCTGCGTCGTCTGATAGTCCTTAAGGGACCACTCATGAACTGAGATCTCCCCATACTGCAGGATACCCACCTACGCACACACACACACACACACACACAAACACAAACAAACACGCCCAGGCATTTCAGTTGAATTGAACTTTAGTAATGTCGTTGAGGACGTATGCCAGTCGTGGGGTGGGGGTTGCACAGATCCGTCTGAGACGTGGCGGACGTTGCCGGCTGTGCCAGCATACCAACCCAAACATTCCAGCAACGTGCAGCTGCATCGGGGCATGACATGCTCCACAAAGCAGAAGAATTTCCTCTCAGCCCTGAGACTGTATACTGCCTCTGACAGGAACACACAGCATCTGATTCTCACTGCCTACATTCATAAGCCACGTCGCCCTAACGGTTAAACATAAGGACATTATTTTGCTCTCTGTAACACTCACGCACACATACACGCAGACACATGCATGCACACACACACGTGCACACACACACACACATGCATGCACATGCACATGCATACATTCATAAACTCAAACTCTTGGTCCCCTACACTCATGTGTGACAGGACTCATGTGTCTGTACTGTGTTGTACTGTCTGTCTGTCTGTCTGTCTGCACTTGTACTGTGTTGCATTTGTCTTCTGTCTGCACTGTGTTTATGTTGCACCATGGTCCGTTGTCTCGTTTCACTGTGTACTGTGTATATAGTTGAAATGACAATAAAAACCACTTGACTTGACTTGACTTGAATTGCAGCTCTTATCCATTCATATTAATTTGAACATTTATCACCCTGGACCTGTTTGGGCTCTGTTCCACACAGAGGACAAGCCTGTGACTGTATCACTCACACACACACACACACACACACGTGTGCATATGTACACACATAAGCACACAAAAACACACACACTTACATACACACAGCTCTATGAATGTCAATGAGCTCTGTGTAGGAGCCCTGGTTGTCTTTGGGGTACACTATAAGGGCAGTTTCAGTCCTCACTCAAAAATTTCACAAGTCAAAGTAGAAAGAAGTCAAAGCCTGAATGGCTCACCGCACTGCAGTTTAGTGCTTTAGCACTAAACACACCTGCTTCAGCGCTGGCTAATTAGCATGAGATGAATGGTGTATGTTAGAACATGCAGAGCTGTACGGTGTTGCGGCTGTCCACACCAGAGTCTGACCCGCGCAGCAAAGACGGACCCTTGCAGACCCTCACTCACCTGCATCTGCTCTGGACTGATGTGGAACTTGCTAAGGATGTTGCTGAGGAAGTTCTGCACCTCATACCAGGGGTAGATACTGTTAGAACCATCCAGAACAATAACTATGTCCATGTAGGTAGTGCACCCTGAAACACACGAGAATGGTGCCGTGAGCGGTTTTTGCGTGTTCCTGGAAGCGTAGCATTAGAGTTTGTTTGGCGGTCTGGTCTCACTCTGTGCAGTGGGGGCGATAGTCTCCTTGGGCTCCAGGTCGTCGGCGACAGAGGCGCAGATCCCTGTGCTAAAGACGGATGTACCGCACTCCTGCGACCACAGCGGGGCACACGCCTGTGGGCAAACAAGAGCTGAAGGACAACAGGCCCCATGATGCTGTACACTGCAACTCAGGTCACCATGACACTGTGCACTTTGACGATACACCATGACTCTGTACTACCTGGCTCCGTACACTGTAGCTCTCTACATCTGGCTCTGTACAGCATGTCCACCATCATGTAATGCTGTACATCGTGACTGTGTACGCTGTGAATGTATATTGTGATGCTGTACATTGTGACACTGTACACTGTACACTGTATATTGTGTACACACATATATTGTGATACTGTACACCGTCATGTACTCTAGGATGCTGTACACTGTGACACTGTAAATTGTGATGCTGTACACTGTGACTCTGTACGCTGTGACTGTATATTGTGATGCTGTACATTGTGACACTGACCACTGTACACTGCATATTGTGTACAAACATATATTGTGATCCTGTACACTGTGTTGTACAACTCAACACTCTACAAAATGCTCCTACCATATTAAACAGTTTGCCTTCAAACACCCTGCATGGACATAATGTCTTTCCTTCCTCTTTGGTACCTTACAATCAGAAAATGTAAGGTCGAAGTGCCTGCCAAACCAGTAATAAATCACAAAAAAATCACATATTACCACAGTAGTGTTTTGAAGTCAAGTAACAACACTAGTAAACAGCCTGGCTTAACAGACATGAGAAGGTTTATTTGGACAGATGATGTGGTTTGTTTCTTCAGTGTCTTGCAGGCAGGACCACTGGTCTGGCCCATAAAAGATGAGAGATGGACAGAGGCGAGGACAAGCTGGACGAAAGAGAAGGCCCCAATGGAAAAGGAAAACTAAACACTGAAAGGAAGCGGAAAAGGGGAGAGATGGACACACAGGAAAGGAGAGAGAGCACTGGAGGGGAGAGAGCTGCTGACAAATGGTGGGCTTTGTCTTAAAAACTCTAGCGGAGTTGTGTGGTGCACACCAGTGAAGTAATTTAAATTTAATCGTTTGGAATAGAGGGAGAGAGACAAAATAAAAAATCACATAAAAGTATTTATGTCTTCAAAGCAGAACATTTATTTGCCTGTGAAACCAAAGTAAGGAACGGGGCAGGGGGAGAGAGAACAGAGAAAAATCGAGGGAAGACATACCATGAGATGAAAGAAAGAAAAGTAATGGTGGGGGGTGGTGGAGTGTCCGGTGTTGGGCAGTGGGATGTCTGGTGGGGGGTGGTGGAGTGTGTGGTGGTGGTGGTGGAGTGTTTGGAGGAGGATGGTGAGGGTGACGGGGGGGGGAGTTAGTGTCTGCAGTGGGGGGGGGGCAGTGGGGTGTCTGGTGGTGGGTGATAGTGGGTGGTGGAGGGTGTCTGGTGGTGGGTGGAGGGTCTGGTGGTGGGTGGAGGGGGCTGGTGGTTGGGGCTGGTGGTGGGGTCTTACATGCCTTCTCACATCCAGTCATTGTGAATGTTGAGATAGAGGAAGATGAAGAGAGAGAAAGATGAGAGTAGAGGGGGACAGCCAGATGAAGGGAAAGATCCATAGAAAGAGAGAGAGGTGCTATGGCTTTTGCAAGACCTGTCATTACAAAGTGCTAGAGTCACATTCCGATCCGGTTATAGCGCAGACCACAGGAAGAGAGATTCAAAATGCACATGCTCACATACTCCAGCTGACATATACTGTATGCACTGTGGTGATGCTTGATAGTGTCTAAAATGTAACAGACCTGCAATGTAAGACAGACACAGTGTGCTAATAGTAGACAAAACCTAATGAACTTTGCCTGACTTCAGTCCCTGAGGTGGTGCAGTGTTTTGACATTCTCTCTCTCGCTCGCTCTCTCTCCCACAAACACACACACACGCGCATGCACACACACACTCAACATACACGTCTTAGTCAAACATTCCTCTTCACCCTCTAAGTGAGGCACTCATGCACCATACAAGTATTTTTTGGTTTTAATAAACACACACACACACACACACACACACACACGCACACAGACACACACACACACACACACACACACACACACACACACACACACACACACACACACACACACACACGCGCACACACAGGAGTGGCTGAATATTGGCAGAAGCCACCTAGCAATTCTACCAAACAAAATGTTAGAACAGATCCACAACTGGATTGAGCTGGATCACTGTGTTCTGCCCAGCACATGACCCTATGTTCAACTGTGTGTGTGAGTATGTGTGTTTGTGAGTGTTTGTGTGTGTGTGTGTGTGTGTGTGTGTGTAGAGTGTTTGTAATTAGGTGCGTAAATTGTGTAAGGTTTCCATGGTGTACGGTGACCGAGATAAGAAAAACGCGCTGCAAATAGACAAAGTAAATTAATCAAAATGACAACACGTATGCTACATTTAGGAAACACACTTCAAATTCAGTCACAACACAACGGAAGTGGGCCACAACACAACAGAAGTGTTTCATTCATTCATTCATTATCCGTACCGCTTATTCCCGCTAGTCGGGGTCACTGGAGCCAATCCCAGCATCTCCAGGCGAAGGCAGGGTACACCATGGGCAGTTCGCCAGTCCACCACATGGCCAACACGCACACACACACTCACACCTACGGGCAATCTAGAGTGACCAATCAACCTAGGATGCATGTCTTTGGGAGGAAACCGGAGTACCCGGAGAAAACCCACACAGGCACAGGGAGAACATGCAAACTCCACACAGAGCAGCCCAGACCGAGAATCGAACCCAGACCGCCTTGCTGTGAGGCGACAGTGCTAACCACCACACCACCATGCCGCCCTAGAAGTGTTTCTGGATTCATTATTTTAAGCAGGGACTCTGTAGGTTCTCAGCCAGAAACAAGAGTTGTGTTATACCGTATCTCATTACGTTGAAGGGGACTTAAGTAGTAAAACTCTTTAAATGTAGCTAGCTTGCTAGCTAATTAGACAGAAATTAAGTTGTGTTAAATGGGATTTTTTATCAGGATTTTCAAGCCTTATTTTCTGTCTAAATACCTAGCTAGCTACGTTTAAAGAGCATTTACCTTACCTGTGATATAAGCAGCAACTACCAAGTTTAACGTAAGTGATTTTATCTTGGCTAAGCTAAATGATGCAATATGTCTCAAATGGGGCCCTCAGCCTGCCTCCTATGTGCCTCTAACTATTCCCTAACTAGCTAACAGCCAAACTTCAATAGCCCCAAGAGGCGGCCACACTTCAGGGGGCCCATGCTGAACTAAACCATACACCGCACAAATAGGTGCAGCAGACTGAGCTCATGACAGTCTATCTGGCTGCACAGGTTTTCTTTCATCTGTCTGTGCTCAGCATCCACCCACACGCTCATTAACTGCTTTTATAGCTGTTACCTCTCATACGACAGTAATTCACCCTTCAGTCTCTGTGTCCATCTATATATATGTAGATCTTTAGCCCATTTCTTATCCAAATCAATCAGTTAAACCCACCTTCTCATTAACACACATATACAGTCACACAAAAGAATCCACATTGTACACATTGAGGGAAGCTTCACATATACAGAGGAAATGACCAAGTGACTGTATAAAGAAGTCATCATTTGAGACTTGTGGGGATTTCCAAGATATCCACCCTCCACTGCCTTGCCCCATACTTTGTCATCAGAGAGAGAAGCTAGTTACATTGCCACATGGCAACTTAGACTACACAGCATTTGTCATCTCTGATATGGGCTTACCAGAAACCCATTAGGATCATCTGGCGTAAGCGTCATTCCCAAGTGAGAGTTTCTCAGATTCCGAGACACGTTCTGGAATGCACTTTCAGCTGTGTAAAGAGAGTGAAAACAAGGTTACTCTGTTTTTAGGTTATACACAGGCCACTAACTGCTAGAGGATTTATTTGCAAGGTTAATTGCTCTCCAGATTTTTCTTATTCACAGTGACGTTCTCACCTAGATTCACTTTAGAACAATTGGAGTTCGTCTCATCTCCCACAATGCATTTGTAGATATCTCCCTTCCTGTTATTGGGTGAGCCATCCCATGGAGCGCCAACCAACATCCTTTATCACAAACAAAAAAAGGTAAACCATGTTGGCAATTTGGCTCTATCAGTACCACTGGGAAAATAGGGGATCCCAAGAAGTAATCTTAGTGTTAAAACAAATTTGACAAAAACAACAAAAATGTAAGTAAACTTTGAGGAACAGCAGATTAACCGTTTAGCTCCCTTTTGCTTTTATCATTTTTTAAGCATATGCTAGCTGACCACTTAGAACAAATAAGAGATACAGCAGACAAGCCTCTGATACTGCACGTCCGCTGCCCTCTGATGGGGATTCCTGTTATGATTATCCAGACATTCACCATTCTGGCGATTTCTCCAATTGCTTTTGCAGTACCTCAAAATTCCGCCATGATTGCAAAAGCCACAACTGTTTGGCACCAATCGAGAAGCAGAAGCACGGGGGGAAACTCACAGCTTCTCTCCGTCCACCTCATGCTGCAGCACGGAGAAGCCGAACAGGGCGTCCTCGGGGCCCAAGAAGATGCGAGGCTGCTTCACATCGATGTTAAAGCAGTCACACAGCCCTAGGAGGGAGACAGGAGCAGGGAGACAGGAGCAGGGATACAGGCAGCATGAGGGATTCGCCAGCACAAACCAGAAGACACAAAAAGCAGTGGTCTGTGACATCACTGGGTATAGGGTTTTATGACAGGTGCTAATCAGAAGGGGTTCTTTAAATGGTCAGTGTAGGAACAGCAGGCACATGAGTGAAGTAATGAGGTTTTAGGTGACACTGGATGCTCAGTACAGTTTAGGAAAATGACAGATGTAGAGAGGATAGAGGGGAGGGAAGGGTGTGACCAGCAATAAATACTGAGCATAGTAGCTCCCTGTATGATACACAGACGTGCCTTCACAACATGAGAGAGAGAGAGAGAGAGAGAGAGAGAGAGAGCATGTGCGCACGTGTGTGTGTGTTTGTGTGTGTGTGTGTGTGTGTGTGTGTGTGTGTGTGTGTGTGTGTGTTAAAAGCTAAGCAAACCTAGAAGAAAAATCCAACCTAGAAGCAGGGATTTTATACTACCAGATAACGGAGATGAAAACAACTTCAACCAAAACAGGCTTGTATAATGGAATATTTTCTGACAGGTCAATCATACTTTTAGCGAAGAATAAAGCAACAAAAGCCTATCATGTATCAAAACCAAGGGGAATTCAGTATCCCACAGCATTGTGTGCAAGGTGTGTTTTAAACCCACCCACATGCAGACATGTTGCTCCCTCTGGTCAAAGCTCTGCTGTGACTGGGTTTCATTATGCTTGTTTACCCAGAAATAGACTTAGAAAGGAGGAGACCCAGAGAGCGAGCAGGCAGAACACCAAACCCAGCCAACCTCAAACATGGCGCTGCACAGAGCCTGTCTCTCTCTCCCCGCCTCACTCCCTTTCTCTCTACCTCTTTCTTTCTTTATCTCCCTCCCTTTCTCTATACCTCTCTTTCTCTCCCTCTCTCTCATGTCTCAGTCTAACCCAGGTCAGTTAAATGATCTTGGCACATTCCAGATGGGTTGGAGAGGAGAAATCAAACATGTCCAGCATTTCAACTGCTTGTACGTTGACGTTTGTTCGCTGGGGTCATGCTGCTTGTTCCATTTTCTTTCTCTAGATTAACGTTTGGCCATTAACGTTTCCTTCCATTTTCTCTGTAGCTCTGTGCCACTCTGTGTGTGTGTGTGCCTGTCTTTCCTCCTGTCTGCCTGTCTGTCTCTCTCCCTGTCTCTCTCTCAACATCATGGTATCCTCCCATCCCTCCCTTAGCCTCGTCAGGTCCTGGCCAGACAGTCATTTCCATCCCCGTTCACCCTCTAATTATCCTGTTCTTTTTTTCTCTCACACTTGTCTCTTTAGTAAGATTCTTTTGAGATGGCTTAGAGAGGGAGAAAGTGTGTGTGTGTGTGTGTGTGTGTGTATATGTGTGTATGTGTGTGTGTGTATGTGCATGTGTGTGGTTTCTTGATGTTTTTTAGCCTCTGCCTCCATGGCATTGCCATGACAACTGTAAACATTTACACCGCATGGTTCTGGAGGGTCATGAGAGCAGGTCAGGTCTAACTGTGTGCATTCACACACACACACACACACACACACACACACAAACATACACATACATGGATAACTTGACTTGTGAACGTCAGGGATGGAGATAACTGCTCCTGTAGACTCTGGCCTAGATTTCCATTGACCATTGGTCAGTCCTGACCCCCTGGTCCTGCACTGAACAAGCCTACCCCTAGGCCCTGCCACGCCCCAGACAAAAACATACATTGTTGACACAGTGAGTTTTATAAGCAAACTATATAGTTTCTTTCAACTAGCATATTCTTTATTAGTAAACGATAGAAAATGATATCAGTTTCAAATGATTTCAGTTCTTCTCTCACTGTGTTTCATCCCTTCTCTTCTATAGTTAGCCGAAACTCGGGTTAAATGTAGTTCCACAGTAGGCATTGATATATGACGAATAGTTGTATGGTGATACAATATGTATATGTAAAATAATATGTATATAGTAAAATATAATGTATATAGATCCATTTTAGTTAGATCTATCACTGCCTACTGCTGTGTTTAATTTGAATAATAAAAAGTGTTGCACCAGCACTGGTACAGTGTGGAAATGTCAATTCTGAAAGCTATCTTAGAGGTTTATAAGAGTGCACCTTTACAAGTGAACGGTGTCTGTTCTCTTTCTCTCTGTTAGAATAACTCAGAACTTACAAATCTTCTCTGTCTCACTGTCTTGCTCTTGGTCTCTCAAAATTTCTTTTCTAATTCACTTTAAACACTTTTCCTCTCACACCACCTTTTACTGTCCTGCCTCTCATTTTCTTTCTCTTGTTTTTGGGAATATTTTCTTTTCAACCTATTATGTTTTATTCCCAACTTCCCAAACCTCCTGAGGAATATGTCGGAAGAACTGAGGGTGGGTAAGAAAGAGAAGGAGGAGAATTCCCCAAACCCACACCTGTGTTCTCCATCGAAACTGCAGCAGAACACAGCAGAGCGAACTTGTTCATCACAGAGATCTGTGGAATCCATCAGCAAAGAAAATGCACATACATATACACACTCCCTTCAACACACACACACACATATACACACACACAGGGTATATACACACCCACTAGGGCTGAGAAAAAAATGAAATACATACATAGCACAATAACGTAATAAAGCAAAATACAATGAAGACCTTAACTGATCAGTTGTACAATTAACATTTACTCTTTATCAAATATATTTTTATTTAGTTTAAAGGATTTAAACAGTAACTAAATTTCCAAAGTACATAAATATTCTAAACTTTAAAAAATTTAAAAAGTATTGACAGTTTATTCGTTATCCTGTAAATCACACAGGACAGCACGCTCGAGCACGCACGAGCACACGAGCTTACTAGTAGCGTTAAAAAGCAAAGCATATCTGGCCTGCATGGGCCATTAACTCAAATTTCTAGAGGTTTTGCCTCCATTTGTTTTTGTATGAAGTAGCCTTAGACATGTTTTTAAACTCTGCAGTTATACCTAATCTAAAATCTTGTCTCACTTTTGATTTTCTACAAAAGCGTCTTTCACTGCCTTCTAGACCTTGACAAACGATGTCACGGTATGTTTAAGGTCAATAATCCGAACGGGAAACAGACAGACGCGACGAATTGATGTTAACGCAGTTGAAAAACAAAGACATTACAGCGGAAATGCCGATTTACACCGCGCACTATAAGGCGCACAGATAGGTGTGTTTATGGTGCTTAACGCTGTGTCAAAGTGTATAGGTAGACCTATACGTATAAGTTCGCTCTTATTTATTTATAAAAATCAATAAACACCCTCCATGTTGTGTTTGACAATCCAGAAAACACATTTAGACTCTATGAAGAAACGTAGTAAACTGACCGGGAAATATATCGACAATGAGAAACAGCGTGCGCTCTCTCTTACATATACCTTTCCGTTTTTCTGGAGAGGCCACCTACAAGACAAAACGTAGGTGGCGACTTCAGAAATATAAGCACAGAGGAAAAACACCGAACAGCCTGCGTTTCAGTGAAGAGAATATTGGCATGCAGTTTAATTACCTGGTTTGACGTGAGGTGTCATTTTTTTGCCACCCAGACGTGCGTCTTTTCATGCTCTCATTTTAGAAAATGTTTTGTGTATAATGATATTTTGCAGGCATGTTGTGACATCAAGCATCAAATGTTTGTGCAAAAAACTTACCTTTTAAAAGAACAGTGATTTGTAGTAACAGCATGTAGTTGCAAATCTCCATTTGTAAGTTATGTCAGTCTTATTTTAGTTCTTCGTATCTTTCTATCTTTTCCTTTCTTCTGCCTCTTTCCATGCAACGTTTCCACAATTCGTTTACGAGCAGTACGTAGACTTGTCAATCCACTTTCACGCGTTCTTTATGCGCGCTTATTCCTCGAGGATCCGTTAAGGTTCCATTCCAGTGGCATTACTCGCGCGTCGATCTTAAGTCCGATTGCTGTCATAACTGCTAGAAATTTCACGCTCTCACATTGCCTGCACATGAAAACATTACTGTAAAGTGGTTTGCACTCTTAACACACAGATTTTGCGCATTTGACTCAGGCAACGACCATTCTTGGGGAAATGTTTTTGTTGACAGTACCAAGCATAGTTTATTATAGTTTGGGGAATATAATAAACGTGTTTCCTTACCTTTTTCTATATAAAAGCCAAAGTGACAGGGAAACAGTACTGATCCAAAATTCTGGTCCGCGCAGCGCTGTTATTCCAAGGCACAGATTCTCAGCACCTGCTGAGACCTTCATTTAGCTCCCAATAAAACGTTGAAACAAACAACAACCAGGCATTCCTATGTTATTTCCACTAATGTTCAGTCCATTTTAAAGATGCCAGCGTGTTCAGTTTTCCCATCAAAATGTGTACATGATAACGAATTATAATGGTTAGAACGTTATAATGGTTCGACAAATTTTAAAAAAGAAATAGAGAAAATTATATATTAATAATTGCAGCTATTCTTTGAGCTGCAATTTAATCTTCTGGTTGTTTATAACTTCTTCTCATCACTTTTCGCGTTTTTAGCGGTTTTCTCATGGGCAGTGGAGTTTCATACAAGCTTTCATACGAGAAAAATGAAAGGGCGCTTTTATGCGAGTAGAGGAGAAAACCTTCCCTCGCGTCTGCCTCACTCAACTGGCCCTCTCAAACTGTGCCTGGTACACATTTTCAAAACCCCAAACCGCATTCATCTCTCTCTCTCTCTCTCTCTCTCTCTCTCTCTCTCTCTCTCTCTCTCTCTCTCTCTCTCTCACACACACACACACACACACACACACACTCCCTCTCTCTCTCTCTCTCTCTCTCTCTCTCTCACACACACACACACACACACACACTCTCTCTTCATCGTTATTTTCTTTACGCTCCCTCTCTCCTTCGCCCTTCCTCGGCGGTATAGGAGGCCAGTGTTTTTGTTGGCGATATACACGTTAAAACTATTTTAAAAATGTTCAATCAAAACGTCCTGAAGAACATAAATATTTAAAGAATTTAGCATATTCTGGACATATTTATATTGATGAGAGTTAATGATATCCCTTTTCTGCTGAAAATTTAATGTGCTTATTATTTACATGTTCATACATTTATTAATTGTTCGTTCATATTACAGTTTTTCCACACTGTATACACACAAAATGTGGAACTAAGCACACAAATCCAAAAACATGAAGATCATGTGTCAACATTGTGACCCAAACTGCTAAACTCTAAGCACAATTCCATATGTTTTCACTCAAATATCAATCTAAATCACAGCTTTGCAAATCACTAAACACAAATATCATCATTTAGTACACCTTGGTCACCTAACAATCACTGACCTTCAAATACAAAACCCTAATTACCAAGTAGTCTCATACAAGTTGCGCCTGTGCAAACTTAATTAGAAGAACGTTTCAATCATTTGTCAGAGTATAAAAGAGGCCTCAAGTGCCTGATACAGGTGTTAGGTGAGATGATGGAGCTACAGGAGCACAGAGGAAGAGGAAGAGGAAGAGGAAGAGGAGGAAGAGGAAGAGGAAGGCAAAGACGAGGCAATCTTTCAAATGAAATACGGGCAACCTTAGTGGACCATGTATTGAACCATGACTGAAGCTGGGCGTCGAGTCCAGCCAAATTTGAGCCGCTTTACAGTAGCCTCAGTTATCCGGGCTTTTACAGAAGAGAATAGGTAAGTAACCACTTTATGGTTTTAGTGTTCACAGACTCGTGCACTATAGAGCAATGTTTGTCTTTACATTTCCAGTATGTAGCAATATTGTGAAATGCGTATCTTTACAGTAATGTGTGTATATACTTTTATCAGAATAGAAATACGGCCAGCAATAGGCGGCAGACACCAGAAATTCACACTTGAACAAGAGACCACCATAGTAAACCTGGTTTTGAAAAACAATGCCATTACCCTGAGGGAAATAAGGGACAGAGTCCTGGAAGATAATGTTCATTTCATAAACATTGATCAGGTCAGCCTGTCCACAATTGACTGCGTTTTAAAACGCTGAGTATGAAGCAAGTATATCGTGTTCCATTTGAGCGCAACTCTGGCCATGTGAAGGAGCAACGCTACCAATATGTGCATGTGAGTACAGCACCCTCTCAGTCCCCTTTTTGGAGAGGTCACTGTTTACCTCGGTGTCTATAGGTTGGCCTTTTGTCTAATATGGTCATTTTCCTTTTTTCCAGAGAGTGCTTGAACTGGATGCCAGTGCTGTTCCTTATGAATATATATTCATTGATGAAGCTGGGTTCAACCTGCATAAGATCAGGCGGCGGGGGAGGAACATCATTGGCAACCGTGCCATTGTCAATGTCCCTGGTCAGCGTGGTGGAAACATCACCATGTGTGCTGCCATTGGTCACCGTGGGGTCATACATCACCATGCACAACTTGGGCCTTATAACACTCCTCGTTTGGTATCATTTCTTGATGAACTCAAAAACATCCTCAACCTCCCACAGGAAGAACCAGAGCAGCCCTCCTTTGTTCTCATCTGGGATAATGTATGTTTCCACCGGGCAGCTCTGGTCAATGACTGGTTCACTAACAATCCACAATTTGTTGTGCTGCACCTTCCAGCATATTCCCCATTTCTAAATCCAATAGAGGAATTCTTTTCTGCGTGGAGGTGGAAAGTTTACGAACGCAGACCCCACGAGCGTGTGGCGCTACTTCAGGCAATGGAGGAGGCACGTGATGACATCCACGCAGATTATTGCCAAGCATGGATTCGTCATGCAAGGCGTTTTTTCCCCTGCTGTTTGGCGAGGGAGAATATAGCAACTGATGTTGATAAGGTCCTCTGGCCTGACCAAGATCAGAGAATTGATGAACAGTGATCTGTTTCTTTGCATTTTGCAATAAATTTTCCTTTTGATTTACTTGTCATGTTTCTCATTGTACGTACATTGGTGAAAATTAGTTTTGCAACTTACTACATACAGTAAAATGGCTTACATTTGTGTCACATATACATGTAGTACTGTAAATGCTATATGGGGGTCCTACACCACACCAAATAAATATAAAGAACAGAAAGCTAACATATTTTCATGGACTTGTATGCATTTGAGCAGTGGCCTTATGAACTCAAAAACATACACAAATACTTCTGATAATAGTCCTTTGAATTTATCTTGTCAGTGTTTATTTGATGCTCTCCAAGAGAAGCATATAAAATAGCTGTGTGTGTTGTTTTGGTGGAGGGAATCAGTTTTGCTAGAGATTTGTGGAGTTTCAACAAAGCAGTTAATAATTGTCAGTTTGTGTGTAGAGTTTTGAGAAACCGAGCCAAATTTCTAGAAATGCGTTTAAACATTTGAGAAAAACTGTAAACATTTGCCCACTGCACAGTAGACACTCTGTTTCTATACAGCATAATATGCACCAAAGAAAAAAAAACTGCAATATTTATATATTCCTTCATTCATTCATCTTCTAAAGATATTGAGAATTTACCATGATATTACATGTAAAAGAGGAAGAAATACTGAAAATAATGTGCAGTATATACAGTATATAAGTGGGAGAGCAAGGCACAAGGCTCAGTCTATACCAGCTGGTTCAGTAGCCTGACGGCCTACAGGTAATTTTTCTTTTGTCTGCTGTGCTACCAGTCACCAAGCTGGTCACCAGAGCGTGTGCTGGGTGGCTGCAGTTCATTTTAATTCTGTGAGCCTCCCTCATGCATTGTGAGCGGCACCTGT
Source organism: Brachyhypopomus occidentalis (assembly GCA_020368025.1). Classification (NCBI taxonomy): domain Eukaryota; kingdom Metazoa; phylum Chordata; class Actinopteri; order Gymnotiformes; family Hypopomidae; genus Brachyhypopomus; species Brachyhypopomus occidentalis. Next base: position 2,306,694 of record JAGXOD010000014.1, read on the forward strand.
CCTGTGAGACCAGGAGTCTGTTACTTATGGTGAGTTCAGCTGCACTCTTTGAGGTTCTAGGTGGAGCAGCTTCCAGGTTCTGACAGTTTCAGCATCACAGGCAGCTGTACTGAGTTTTGGCAGTGATGATATCAATATTCTTTTTATGGATCCTGTGACACTTTGCTGGGATATTGAATAGAAAGATTTCTTGGTGATAGAGCACATACTTGTCTATTGTACGGTTTTGCTGAGCTTAATACCCAGCTAACAAAAATACATTTTCTATTTTTGTAGGGTCTACCAAAACGTTAGGATATAATTATGGGATGTTTGTGATACATCCTGACAACATCCAGGAGACTTTGCAGGGACATTTGTGTAAAGTCCTTAAAACATGTATGTTTTATGTAGTCATGATCATACCTTATTACTGCCATTTTATTGTTGTTTAGTATAAACCATATGGACAAATATATTGGGACATACTTCTTAATCTTTGAATTCACATGTTTCAGTACTATTGTCACAGGTGAATAAAATGAAACTCATGCAGCCCACATTTACAAACATTTGTGAAATATTCATTGTATAGAGCTCACTGAATTCAAGCCTGGTACTGTAATATGATACCACCACTGCAGCAAGTCAGTTGATGAAATTTCTTCCCTCCTAGATAATGCACAATCATCTGTGAGAGGTAATACTGAAAAGTGAAACCATTGTGAGCTTAATGGCGTGAGTTTCCATGGGTTTCCATAAGACATAAGACATAATGCCTATGGATTTAGAATGGGATATCATTAATGTTGTAGGTGTCAGTGTCCCAGTAAGTTTGTCTACATAGTGCATGTGTTCTCAAACGTTCTCTTTTTTGGGGGACGTTATTGGGACGCTGCTGAACCTCTTGTGAACAGACTACAATAGGATAGTGGCAGACGTTAAGAGTGGCCAAAGAATGTTCAACAGCAAAAATGAAAATAATAATAAAATAAATAATGAAAAGTAACTTCTCAAACATTGACAGATCTGCTTGTGGCCTCTTCAGGACAGACTACTACTCTGCATTGGTGGATGATGTCAAAGATGTGCTCGATTGGATTCAGGTCTGTGGAACGGGCAGGCCAGTCCATAGCATCAATTCCTTCATCATACAGCAACTGCTGACACTCTTCAGCCACATGAGGCCTAGCATGTTCATGCATCAGAAGGAAACCAGGGTCCACTGCGCCAGCATATGGTCTTACAATGGGTCTGAGGATCTCATCCGGGTACCTCTGGCTAGCACATGGAGGTCTGTGCAGCCCTCCAAAGAAATGCCTCCCCACACCATTACTGACCCACTGTCTCCAGACTCTATCATGTGCTCAATAAACAGCAAACCTTCTTGCCACAGCTTGCATTGATGTGCCATCCTAGATGGCTCTACCTGAGCAACGCCTGTGGGTTGTAGACACTGATGAGAGAACTGACAAAATGCCAAAGTGACCAAAACATCAGATGAGAACAGAGAAAAGGTCTGTGGTCACCACCTGCAGATCCACTCCTTTATAGGGGTGTCTTGCTAATTGCCTCTCATTTCTAACTGTTGTCTGTTCCATTTGCAGGTGAAATTGATTCACAATCAGTGTTGCTTCGTAACTGAACAGGTTGGTTTCACAGAAGTGTGGTTGATTTGGAGTTACATTGTGTTGTTTAAGTGTTCCTTTTATTTTTTTGAGCAGTGTAGTTCATTTGTTCTATTGTGTTTATTGATACACTGAGTGCACTCTTACATATTCCCTTTGATACTTCTCTCTTTGCAGTGATGCAAATGGGCACAGCAAAATGTAAGATTTTAAGAATTTTGTTTAATGGAGAGTATTTGTTTCACATGCAGTATGTGTAAATTAGACTGTAACAGAAGTGACATCTCAAATTAAAGCCAGGCCTTCATTTATAGAAGTTCAACTTATAGAGGTTTATTGCCAAAGGCAGTTATGGTCAAAATGCTAAAATTACTGGGTAACCCAGTGGCCTCCTCAACCGTGTTTCCCATGGAGAACATGTTGTGATGGTTGGCACTGCATGTCACAAATTCATGCAGAGACTCATGAAGTTTGGGGGTGTAGTGTAACCCTGGTTATTTTCTGTACCTGCACTTCACAATGTCTCCTAAAGACCTCACACGCTGGTAGATGCTAGCGAGGCAGAGGAGTACAGTGAAGGCCCTACTCAACTCGCGATGGGTGATGTCAAATGATGTTACAACCATCAGCCATCAGCCATCGTCTAGCTAGCTGCAGCGGCACGGTGGTTTGAAATTAGCATAGATGAAAAACCCTCACATTTTAATTAAGAGACTACCCTTTAATATTTAAGATAATATATCTGAGATGTTGATGCTATCATCCAGCCATGTCATGCGTTCAATTGTGATAATGATTTTGGTGGAAAGCAATGGCTCAGTGTCCCCTCATGACTGTGGTCATCTCCAGGCCCCTCCCTTTAGTTATGCTGCTATAGATAAGCCTGCCAGAGCCACATGCTAATCAATGGCACATGTGCTAAACATATGGTTGTTTAAATTCATGTTTACATACTTAACCTGTATTGTGTATTCTGGTTACATGCTTCTACCAAGACGATTCCAAAAAACGCACCTAGAAGATGTTCTGGCTTGCCAGTGGATGTGTCGATGCCGCCAGCAGACTTGCCGACTCCTACCTGAGGCTCAACATCCACATTGTATGGACTGTGACTGCTCGGCCTAGAAACAGAACTATAAATGGACTTCTACTAGTTGGGCTGCCCAATGGAGAATGGGTTCCTTTTTGAGTCTTTGTCCTCCCAAGGTTTCTTCCTCCTTCCTAGGGAGTGGCCATATGCTGTAAACAAAGATAAAGAAATGTGACTGACTTTAATATAGCACTAAATCAAAATATAGACTTGGGCCAAAAATGTGCTTTCATGCCTGGAGATCAGTGTTGAACATCCAAGTCTCAATTTGTAAAGCAAACCTTCAAAGTAAGGGACACAGAAATATATATATACATTATCATTATTTATTCAACAAAAAAACTCTCAAAACTGAAAATCTGCCAAGTGCAAAAGAATGTGAACTCTTAGTAGCTTGTGGCACCACCTTTTGCAGCCATTACTTCAACCAAACATCTTCTGTAACCATAAACAAGTCTCTCACATATGCTTTTGGTTATTTTTGCCCACTCCTCCTTGCAGAACTCCACCAGTTGACAGAGGCTGGAGGGACATCTGGCATGTATCGCCCACTTCAGATCTTCCTATAGGATTGAGGTCCAGATTTTGACTTGGCCAATCCAGAGTCTAAATCTTTTCTCTTAAGCCATTCTTTGATAGCTTTGCTTGAATGCTTTGGGTTATTGTTCATAATCCATTTCCATCCCCCTTCAACTCCCTGATTGATGGCAGGAGATTCTGGTCAGGAATTTGTTGATAGGCCTGGGAATTGATGTTTCTTTTAATCATTTGGAGTTGCCCGGGTCTGGAGGCAGAAAAGCAGGCCCAGTCCTTCAAATGTATATTGATTTTTCAGCCGAGTGAGAACATGTACATTTAACCCAGAAGCTGTCAGAGAGGTCTACAACTCTCTGGAGGTGATGTGTGGGTTAGCTTTTACCTGAATTCAGTTTCTGCTGCTTCTTGGTGCAAGTTTTGATGGACGGCCACTTCTAGACAGAGTTGTGGTGATGCCGAGTGCCCTCCATTTGTAAATGATTTGTCTTATGGATGAAAATGATTTGTGAATGGATGGAGCTGGAATGTTTTGAAGATTCAATTCAATTCAATTTTATTTATATAGCGCTTTTTACAACACATGTTGTCACAAAGCAGCTTTACAAATTGCGTGGGTCCAGATCCTTAATGAGCAAGCCAAAGGCGAGAGTGGCAAGGAAAAACTCCCTAAGATGGCAGGAATTTAGGAAGAAACCTTGGGAGGACCAAGACTCAAAAGGGAACCCATACTCCATTGGGCGGCCCGCTAGCAATGTCCGCATTCACAGTTCAGGTATAGTCCAGATATAGTCCTGTAGTTATGATTCTAATTCCAGGCCGAGTAGTCACAGTCCCTTCAGAGTAGATGAGCCTCAGGTGGGAGTTGGCATCAGCGCGTCCTCTTGCGACAATGGCACATCCAACCACGGCATCGGCACATCCACTGGCAAGCCAGACCATCTCCTGGATGCTTGTATGGGGTGGGTAACGGGAAAGGCTCGTCTCTCCTTGTCCCGGTATTTCTCGGGCAGCCATTGGGAAAAAGAGGGACAATTAGTTCTGTATGGAATATGTTACACAAAGGAAATGTAAACATTTCTGGAGTGTGGCAGCGACTCCAGCAATTAAATTATTACAGCCTAGCTAAAGGGCAGAACCAGAAGGTAACACAGACTTGGGAGCATCCTGAGACACTGGCACCGTCGACAAACTTGAGTGACCGCGTGCAGTGATAGGATGACAGCACCAGCGCCCCAGTTTGCCATAAAACCCTTTGCCCATGAACCCCTGGATCTGTTACCTTATCTAAAGGGGCACATTAATTACCAAATGCTAGATCAAACAAATAAGTTTTTAACCTAGACTTAAAGATTGAGACTGTGCCAGAGTCCCGGACACATTCTGGAAGACTATTCCATAGTTGGGGGGCCTTATAAGAAAAGGCTCTTCCCCCTGCTGTTACCTTATTAATTGATGGAACTAATAAGAGGCCAGCACCTTGGGATCGTAGTGGATGCGGGGGTTCATAATAAGAGATAAGCTCTTGGAGGTAGTCAGGAGCAAGTCCATGCAGTGCTTTATAAGTCAATAGAATAATTTTAAAATCAATACGGAATTTTACTGGGAGCCAGTGCAGGGCCGATAAGACTGGGCTGATATGTTCAAATTTCCTAGTTCTAGTTAGAACTCTGGCTGTGGCATTTTGAACTACTTGAAGTTTATTTATATTCCTATTTGAGCATCCTGACAGTAACGAGTTACAATAATCTAATCTGAAGCTAACAAAGGCGTGTACTAACTTTTCTGCATCATGCTGGTATAATGCATTTCTTAACTTGGCAATGTCACGGAGATGTAGAAAAGCTATCCTGGTAGTATTATCTATGTATTTATCAAATGATAGATCAGAGTCGAATGAGACGCCAAGATTTTTGGCTAATGAGCCAGGAGTAATGGGGTAATCTGCAAGATTTAACATTAGATCTGGTATTTTCTGTCTTGTGGCCTTTGGGCCCAGAAGGAGAACCTCTGTTTTTTCACCATAAAATGTGGAGCGCTTCACGGATTTGCGTGAAGATAGTCTTATAGAAGACTATAGAAGATAGTATCTTTCCCCAGACTGATGGTCTGTCTCCACCTTTTTCCTGATGTCCTCAGATGTCTCCTTTCCTCTTGGCATTGTTGATCTTTACACCTTGGCACGACTGTGGTTTGGTTGGTTTCCTCTCCCTTTTAATCAGTGTGACTCAAATCTTTTCCCAAGAATGTCTTATTTGATCGGTCTGATTAATTCATTACTTGAGCTTTGGACGCTTTAATGTTGGCCAAATACTTTTCATGAATGTGCAGCACATTCCAACATCGTTGGATTGCTTCTTTTTAAATGTCTGGAGTGCACTGATGTGACAAGCTAGTGCTTTTAGCTTAGAACTGAAGGGCATTTGGCAAATCACATTCCCAACTGTCCCACCAGAGCAAATATCTCCTGAGCTCCTGGGTGTGACAATTATGACTTCCTTACTGGGAGAAACATACAAGGATGTGTTAGCCAGACTGAAATAGACCCTTCTATAAATATTAGGGGAATGGTCCCAGTAGCATGTGATAAAGTAATGGATGTAAAGCAAGGGAAAAACCCTTTGACCAATCTGCAGAGCACCTCTGGGTACTTTTTAAAAGTTTAGAAGAGCCAGCTAGGGATAATGAAATCCTGTTGCAGCTCGTTTAAAATAATGTAAGTCCACATGTGAGGCAGACACCAAGTAATGCCATAGTTAGGTGGGTCACACGGATGGAGAGTTGCTTGAAAATGAACAAACAGTTGCTACAATTCAGTGGTTGGGGGCAGCCGCTAGCAAACCAATTTCCTCAGAGAAACGTTGCAAGTTCTATTAACAAGGAAGGGGACAGAGTTGATTATTGCTTCAAGTTAAATAAAAAATAAGAAAAAAGTCTAACAAAATGCATAAGCCTGAATACATAACTCTTCCCAGTTAGTAGAACCCAGATGTTAAAAAGCAGCTTGTGCAAATCATTCAGCAGCTAGAACAGTTTATGCAATCAAACCCACTCCACTAAATTTTTCGCAGTACTAACAAGACCTGTGGGTCTCAGTTTGCTCCATTTTGGCATGGGTTTACCTGGGGCATAATTAAGAAGTTCGATGGAGACTGATGCAGTGGTAGTATTAATTAATTCTAGTTTTAACTAGCGAATTCTAGATAAAAATAGTTAGGATCTAATTATATTAATTGTTACTTTCTGTCATGGTGACGCTCCCGGACCCCTCCCTTTGGGCGTGTGTTTAGAATCAGAATCAGAATCAGAAATACTTTATTGATCCCAGGGGGAAATTGCACTTATTACAGTAGCAACCTATATAGGTATAAGCACTCCCAAGAAGTAATTACAGCAAGAAATAAATTTGCAATATGCACATCTAAAAATATAAGGACTTATAATACAATAAAGAATAACTTAAATATAATATATAAAATTATATTATAAAATATTACTGTACATGTTTACGTTGTCTGCGTCTAAGTATGACCATACATGTACTTCCGTGGGGGTGGTTAGATGTCCATCTGCTCCGAGCACGCCGAGAGTGATGAGGAGGAGAGCGACAGCCCACCACCCTCGGAACGCTTCGTCGAGGGGCCGAGGGGAGCAGCATTCCCGGGCTGATGGTCGTTCCTCCGTGCTCTCGGAGGAGAGTATGGAGTGTCCGGTGAGAAGTCCCGCAAACGCCAGCATGAGGAGTCAGGACTTCTCAGAAGAGGAGGAGATGGAAACCCGAGAAGAAGGAGCTACAAGCGCCTCGACTGCGTCCGCCACAGGGGCGCGTCTCTCGGGTGCGTCATCTTGGAGGGCAAGAGGGCCTGCCAAGCCAGAAGCTGGAAAGGGCCGTCCCGTGGCGAGCAAGGGAACTAGATGTGAATATGTTCATGGGTCTCACCTGTGGCTTGTCTCGTTTTCACTCGGGGATCATGTAGTTTGTCTATTTAATGTGCTCCCGTCCTCCTATCTCCTATTGGAATTTTTTTTTTTCTGGCTTGAAGGTGGAAGGTTTATGATCACCAACCCCACCATTGCATACCACTTCTCCAGACGATGGAGGAAGCTTGTGGTGACATTGATGAGGGAGCAATGCCAGGGATACGGGATTCTTCCCCCACTGTCTTGACCAAGAGGACATCGCCTGTGATTAGATCTTGTGGTGGATTAAACCCAAAATGAAGTCCAATTATTGAAGGATATAAAACCTCATTATGGTTCATGTTGGCTACAATTTTTCAAATATCCTCTCATGTTCTATAGAACCTACTCTACAATACAAGACTCAAAACTCAAATTGAAGATATAGTTTATGACTATAAAAACAGCTGTCCAAATTTCATACACAGTCACACATGACAATACATCTATTATTGGACGTCACTGGCCTACTTGGTGGTAGTAATACAATAAACACATACCAAATTTCCAGTCCCAATGCACATCTTTGCTTACTAATCAGTTTGAAACAGGTTTAACATATGACTAATGGTGATATTAAAGCAGTAAAGCTCAAGCTTTTACACCTCAATTTTTAACCAAACACTTGAGCATGAATTTTGTTCTTTTCCATGAGTCACCTGCAACTTGGAGGAGGTGGACAAACGTGCAGAGAAGAGCAAGATTTATTTAGGGGCGAATCCATAATCGTAGTTGATGCAACGGTCCAGGGTCATATCAGGAGGGTAGTCACACACAAAGGGACATGATAAACAGAACTAAGATAAACTGAATAACTTGCACACGAACCTGAGAAAGGCAAACAAAAGAGAACAGAAGTAGGCTTAGGAATTCTCAAACAACGCTCAGCAAAGAAGAACTGAAATCAAAGGATATAAAATCAACAGACCAAACTAGAAACTACTGAAAGTAATGACAAATTGTGGGTGTAACGTTCAGACTTGTGGCCAGCCAGAACGATTTTTTATTTAACATAAAGGGGCTATGTTAAGAGACGGGACAACCAACTTTTAGCCTCGACACGCGTTCACGCGAACAACGGGGCAAGAAAAGGGCTAGGATAAATGAGCATAACAGGCACCCACAACAGAAGGCAGGCTAAATAGACATAAACTGGGGTTGAGAAACAGAACAAAAATTAAGCAGGGTACCGATAACCATAACACTTAACTCAAAACACAGACTAGAGTTAAACGGGAAAACAACCTATGTTAAACGAGGTTAAATCAGCGAACACCTAAACGCATGACAACTCAACCCAGGAAAACACGAGTAAAGCGATATCAATACCAGAGAACTTCGGGGGAAGATACAAAACTATAACGTAAATATACGCTGAACCAGGTTGTAAAACACAGGAGCGTCGAAACCAAAGAGCGATTAAACGAGGGGTTTAAATATACAGACAAACGAGGACCAGATCAAGCCACAGATGAAATTAATCGAGGGGCTGAACATGGGCGGGGATCAAAATGTAAACAGAACACACATGGCAGGGGAAAACACGGAAGGAGGAAGAGACTGGGACATGGTTGACAGCGGGGCGATCCCTTACAGTGAGGATACAAACGATAAAGGCGTGGCAAGTAAACTGACAACAGAAGCACATGGACAAAGAGAACACAACTAGACTAACAGGTGGGGGAGGAGCTAGACGTGACAGCACCCTGCAGTGTTCCGTAGTATAACTCTGTTTCCATTGGGTTTCCATCTTGTGTTACTTAAATTTAGAATAGTTGTTCTATTATTCAATATTTTGGTTTTTGTATAATAAATCTTGTTATTTGTGTAACCACGGTCTGCCTTTGTTATAGCTATAGTGGGCCAGATGAACTCATGATTAGTATTATATAAAAGTAAATGTATGCCAACACCAATTCCCTATAATGTATCCCATCTGCTGTGCAGGCCAACACCGTAAGGTAGAGGTAGCTGTATGGTAAACCTCTGACAAAACAGGCTATTGGTTATAGCAAGGAACTTTGTAAAGTTGGTTAGGTATATCTTATAGCCTGCAATGAGCTATTTGAGAATTGAGTTCCCTTAGATTCTATATTTTTGTCAGATAATTGCATTTCATGCACATTAATACTTCTTCTGTACCTATCCATCCTTGGTTGAAGGCAAGCTGGTATGGCAGTCAAATATCATAACTAAAAACCCTACACTCCATATTGCTGTCTATAAGAAAGACAGAAAGAAAGAAAGAATTGCTTGCCATTCTACATTGGACCATCTGTGACTGAACCATGTGGTCATAAGGATTAGGCAATGACTTGCAGTTCTCATGAGCACCATGTGCAATTCATAGGAATCGTGGTGACCTGGTAGCTCTTGAATGTTCTTCTTAAAACCTTTCTTCTTGATCATATCAGTCGGGTATCTTAGTAGAGATTTATGAAGATTGGAGCTAAATCTTTACTAGGGGGGTGTTAGAATTTCCTGCAAGGAGAATCTCTTTCTGTAGGTAGACACTTGGGCAGAAAACACTCTCTCCCTCTATTGGTTTATAGATACTCTTTAGATATATAGATACTCTTTATGCTTCTAGACTGCACACTCATATTAATGCCAAATATTCTATATTTGTCATAAGGCACCAACATCTTATGTGGCAATCCATCTTTGATATGGATCACGTGCATCCTTTTTGCTGAGACAGCCTGCTATATAAGCTCTGATGTATAAGCTCTGTCTATATAAGCTCTGATGTCTTCCTTAATAAAGGGTGCACTCCATCTCTTTCATATTGAGAATGGGCGCACCACATGGCCCTGAAGGGAGAACAACCAGACAAGTGAGGACTGAAGGTGGGACCACAGGGCCACTCTTAGGGTGTTTCCCTTAGAGCACAGCATAGTGAGGACGTTATCCTTACGGGGGGGCTAGGCATGTCGTCAGATCTGCCTGTGGTCAGTTCAGGACAACTTCAGACTACCTTTGATCTTTACATGGTCCTCTCATTTTAATTTTAATTCATATGCAGAAGACACATCTGTACTCACCTGTACAATCTGCTTTAGACACTATTAAACATCTAACATATTGAAAATAGTGTTCCCCCATCTTATTGTTTATTGGTGTTTGTATGTTTGTATAGTTTATTGTATCATTTATTGTACTTTCTGTTTACTCACTCATGCACTGTAATATATTCTTTTTGCTGTCATGCAATTGAAAACATGCAAATTTAAGAATTTAATAATTTAGTTTACAGTAATAGTAGCTTGGCGGATGTGTACTGTGAAGCCTCTAGATACGTCTCTGTTAGCTAGTGCTGCGCAGAGGTGGACATTCCAGGTTCAGAAAGTAAAAGTCCTCACGAAGATCCTGGAAAGGAGTTTTACTTTCTGAACCTGGAATGTCCACCTCTGCGTAAGCAGCTCAACATGTGTGTGGCCAAAAACGAGTTTGAAAAGAGTGAAGTAAAGCTTTCCGATGTTAGATTTTCAGATAAAACCAAGTGTTTTTTTCTGTGTGAGCTGAAGACTCATTCAACAGAATTGGAATGTTTTTTGGTCAATAAGATGAACATGCTAAGATCTTTGATTGATTTATTATAAATCATGTAGCCAGATAGCATGTGTAGACCATGCAGCCAGTATGATAAAAAAAAACCTACCAATGCCTTTAAATCCTCAAGAAGTTAAAATATGCTGGTGTTAGCTGTCAAGTCCTGACAGCCTTTTACAAGTGTTTTGTGGGATTCTACTGACATCATACTTCTACTAACACAGGGTTTTTTCAGACAGGCTTTAGGAAGACAGGCTTTAGGTAGACGGGCTTTAGGCAGACGGGCTTTAGGCAGATGTACTATTTGGCCTCCTCCCCTTAGGCGGAAGACTGAGAAGCATCAACGCTAGAACCACAAGCCTCACAAGCAGCTTGTAAACTCCTGTCCCGATGACGGACCTCTCTCTATTTTCCTTGTTGTACCGTGGATACCATGCCACTATGTCCATGCTACTACACTGTAATCCTGTTGTCACTTTGTTCTGAAATGATTAAATTATACCTACAGTCGATATTGTAACACTGCGTGTACGGATTACATACATATACATACGAAATTATATGTAAAGACAAATATTGCATAAAATAGGATATTGTAGTAATCAACATATTTTTAATGTACCAGTAATCTTTATTAACCTACTCCATATACACACACCGACACGTTTGTTTTTGGTATTCAGTAATAATAATTATGGCTCTAGTAGAAGTGCGGTTCTCTAAAATGCATATCAAACCTACAGTCAAATAGCCTACCTTTTTTCTCCTAGTATGTTCTCTGGTTATTACAGTTTCCTTGCATGTCATCGGTTTATTCGTTTTATTCAGATAAATCCGCACGTGTAAACATGACTCGGACTGTAAGGTCCGCATTTTGGCCACATGAGGGCGAAAGAGCTTTACTGCTCAATGTTAGTCTCACGGGCGAGCGAGTTTCGGTCAGGCAGAATAGAGGCATGAATTTTGCCACATGATACTGTTTTGCTGAGGTTACAGGAAGATGTTTGGTTTTGTTGGTTAGCTAGCATCTTTGGTTTTTCTTGAATATCAACTATTTGAACCATTCATGTTCGACCGTTTTCAAGGAACGATGCCAGACTATTTTCACCCCACAACCTTACACAAACAAGTCTTCATACTTTTGACTGCACTGAATTGTGCAAGTCACCAGTAGAATTGTGCAAACATGTTTAATGTTGTTTGTTTCCAAGGGTATGTCACGCAGATAACAGGTGTGGGGCGTGAGTTAAATTTCCTGTTCTGTAGTAGGCTACTGTAAGGACACCTTACAGTATCTGCCAATGTGTGGGGTTAATTTCACTGACAGTCTTATTCTGTCTAGGAATGCAAGCTTAATTGGTTGAAGGGAGGAGCCAGGTGAAAATCACACACAAAGTAAGAATAGTTATTACCAATAATACTGAATGAATTCTCCTGAATGCATGCTGTGATTTTTTGTTTATATTGTATGATCATGGGAAGCCCTGTTCCTATACAGTAGACCCTGCAGTGCCTGAGAGTAGAGGAGCAGGATGATTGGGAAAGAGCTGAATCTGAAGAAAAGGACGTGCTAGAATCGGTCAACAAGGTAAAAGTGTGTGTGTGTGGTTGTGCATGCATGTGCGCATGTGTGTGTGTGCATGCATGTGTTTGCTCGTCTAAGGAGTTGCGTGTGAACACTGTTGTTTTATTATGTGTGTGAGGCACATGAGTCAGAGTTAAAATCTTGCCCATCCAGTTGATATCATTTAATTCAAATCACTGTCATTGTGTGAGTACTGCCAGTGCTAGTGGGAGTGAATACTTAAGTAGGTAAGTGAACTTAAGTGAACACTTAAGTAGGTATATGGAAGAGGGTTCCAACCAAAGCAAACTGCCTCTGCGTCTATATGGTGTCTTCTTACTACCTCCTATATACATAATTATTGCACATACATAGATATACATGGAGAATTCACAAAAGAGTGAATCTGCCTTGCATGGAGATGCAGATGACTAAAAGACATGGAAGATGAAACCTTCACTACCAGCTGAAAAAACTATGTGTCAGCTGTTTACAAGTTCAAGCTATTCAACTGTGTTTATTGTACAACTAATTACAGCATTCATGCACTGGCTGCTTATTGTGTCCACTTACTGCTTTACACAAACACACAAGCCCACGCACACATGTATTTGTTTTTGTGGATGTGTGTCTGTGCAGATTGATAGATTTGAGGTTATTGTTGAGTGAGCCACACATGTTTTTTTAAGACATACTACCCCAGCTGAATGCATCTTAAGTAATTGCATAATTGTCTGCTAATGCTACCTGTCATCATTAGTTCATTGCATCACCCTTTAATCCTGCATTTTCAGGGAGCAGTTTGTTATTTGATTTGTTTCAGTGGTGACATGGTTCATGTCTTTCGCAGATGTTGAAGTTGTTCTACAAATTCACTTGCATGACCAAGATACATTGTGAATGTTCTATTTAAAAGAACATGCTCTCTTGAGACTTCTGTGAATTGCAGTCATATTTTAGCATTGCACCACAGCAAAATAATATCTGTTTTGAACCATGTACTGTATCCAAACTAATTAACTCACTAGCCTTCAAATATTTAGTGTAATAATTATAGGTACTGTATACATTTTATCAATAATTAAATGTATCACTAAATACTGTAAATGCTGTTCATTTTCTTTCTTCCCCTTGTAGTCTGATCACAGGGACCTCTACACTTACACTAGCCAGTGTCCTCTACTGCTTTTCTCATAATTTAATACTCACTGATGTTGGACAAGACATTGTGAAGCTTGAGCTTATGCAGGTTATGTATGTGTGTGTGTGTTTGTGTGTGTGTGTGTGTAGCCTACATGTTCACATATCTCTGCAATACCGCAGTGAAAGCCACATGGACAATAACCTTTTTATGCTGCAGGTTGCTCTTATAATCTGATTTATAAAGCTGCCACGAGTCGATGAGGTCAATTCTGCAGGCGTTTAATTATATATAAACTCCTGACCTGCTCTTTCCTCTGCTGTTTATATGTTGCTCTGAAGCACCTGATCTGCCGTCAGCCTCTAAATCCGGGATATGATTTCATGTTTGGCTGACTCTGAAGCAGAAGTACACATAATACCCCAGCAAGCGCAGGAATACTGTAATTAGTTCGTATAACAATTACGGGTGAATAGCGGAACAATACTGGGTACGGCTCGAATTTGTAAACCGCAGTCGAGTTTTTGGCCAGTAGCGAAGTCTTCATCCGCAGCTTCCGTGTGACTCCGTTGTCCGCACCTCCGTGCGGGGCAGACGCGCTCACTCGCAAAGTCTGGAACCAGCGAGTCTTCCCTGTTAGTGCCTGTTTTCGCAGCACCGCGAGAAATTTATCAGACCGCTTTTCCCCGGAAATACTGAAGTGTGTGTCACAGGCTGCGTACATAGCATGTGGGGTGCGAGTGTGAATGCCATACTGTAATGCGTGCGTGCGTGCGGGTGAGTGAGAGAGAGTTCATGTTTGACTGGCAGGTCAGTGGGTGGGGCCAGGTGACAAGCGTGTGATCCTCCCACAAATAGCGGGAGAATGACGTCCAGTGCTCCAAACCCAAATACGTATACACACACGTGTATTCAATACAGATGCATATACAGACGCATTTTTATATCTTTTACACACTGTGCATCTGCCAAATGCTACTACACTCTTTGAAAACTTTTGTCTTTTATTAATAATGTGTGGGTTTTACAGGGCACTTTCTTTGACAACTGCTGTTTGTGCATGTAAAAGTGTGTGTGTGTGTGTGTGTGTGGGTGTGTGTGTGGTATATATGTTATTTGTGTATTCTTGTGCATGTGTATTATTTGGTCTGCCCATGATAACTGCCCACTAAAAACTTTTTAACAGGCCCAAAGGTTTTAATGTTTTTTAAGATAAACAAATCACACACATGCTGATGACAGTATGATTGTTGTTTGTGCTCAGATTGAAAGTGAGTGTGTGTTTAGGATCTGTGTGAAGTTGAAGGTGTGTGTCTGTGTCACTTAAGTGTTTGAAGATTTGCCTTCTTTGTTCCTGTTAATGTCATATGTATGTGCTTAAATACCTGATGAATATGTGTGCAGTTTTATGGTCTGAGTACATAGTGTGACTGTTTGATGATACACATAAAGGTTGTGCAAAATGTGTGTGTTTGCTTTGGTATGTGTTTGAGAGAGAGAGCCTGGAGGGGTTGAACATGGAGAGGCAGCTGCCTTTTACTGCCCCAGGGAGTAATAAAGGATATGGGAGAGGGGCAGTTATTTGGCCCTTTTATAGGGGCAAAAGGTAGAGAGAAGGCCTTTTTTATTAGGGTCACACAGTAACCAAGCACAGCTGCAGGCATCAGCCCTCAAACCATTCCACATTCCTCCATCACCTCCATGTTCTGCACACCAAACCATTCCACATTCCTCCATCACCTCCATGTTCTGCACACCAAACCATTCTGCGCACCAGCACTTTCACAGCGAGCTTTTGCATGAAGAATGTGCCCGGCTGTGTTTGAGCATGGCAGTCATTAGCCTTTCTATGTGCAGCTCTCACTAAAATGTCAAAGAGATGAACCCAGTGAAATGGGAAATGAAAGCACTAAAATGCGTTGGGCCTCATGAGTGCTGGGTCTCTTTGTTTCTTGCTTTCAAGTCCCTATAATGAGCCGGCTCCTTATTATTAAACACATCTGCAGTAAATCAACTCTACCTTCTAATCCCAGTGGTATCCTGGCCTGCAGGATCTGCTTCTCATGGACAGCCTGCTCCATGGCTGAACCTGGTTCCAGGTCCACATCATCTCATTGGCTAGGATTGCTGAGCCACCTATCACATCTGTACTATTGCCATAGCATTGGATGCCTTCCTCATGAATCATATATCAGAAGGATATCTTATTCAGAAATGAATAGAAATCTGAACCTCAACCAAATATTCTGTCTTAAATTTTGGGATACAGCAAAACTTTAATGGTAGACATTATTTGTTCTGTGAACGTAATGTGGTACACATGTGGAACTGCTGGAACAGATGCACAGAGTACTCTGGATCTAGAGGATGGGCTTCAAAAGCTTGAAGCTGAAATGAAGCGTGCTGGGACTGTGGAAAGATGAGGGCGTGTTACTGAAAACACATAAGGAGAGAAATACAAGGAGTCAGAGATGAAAAATTATGGGAGGACATCAGGTGGACAGAGAGATGATATAGTCAGACAGCTGCAAGAAGTACTGAAACAAACCATTTATACTTCTAATTTCAAAAGACTAAATATACACTGTGTGAAATCTGAACATGTTAAAACTGCAAAAGCAGGTATTACAGAAATAGACAGCGAGACACTCATACTAAGAACATTTTTATTGTTCAAACATAGGCATGGCTAATTCATGTTGACAGTATTTGATGTAAAAGACACTAAATCTCAGGTTTGAAGTATATACAAAATCTAAAAAACAAACAAACAGAGGAGAGCAGAGCAGGAGACGAGAGAAACAGGAGAGCAGAAAATGTAAATAAATGGCTAAAAGAACTCTAGAGGTCATACAGTAGAGCATCTACATACCCCATTCCAAAAACACTCATGTTCACTAAGCACACTCTCTCCTAAAAAGACTTAATTTCGATATTTTATCTTGCTGATGAGAAACAGCAACAAACTGGCTATTATCCGGTTCGAGTATCTGAGAGGGTAGCCAGGACAGACGAATCATACCAACTACAAATGTGGTTTGGAGTCCAGAGCACATGTTTATCATTGAGGTAGAGTCAGGTAACTTGCTTTCATCACTAAAGAGCAAGCAAACTAATTTAAAACTCGAGAACTCACCCCCCGAATCACTTGTGCCTGTGGTGTCTTCTAAACATTTCTCATCCAGCACAGATCTAACTCAACAAATATAACATACCTAACTCAAATGGGTCATACCTAACAACAATGCTTCCAACCCTAACGTTGTACGCCTAAGCCTAATACGGAGTTCCAACAATAACAGACCTGCCAGCTCCAATTTTCAGATGTTCTTGGAGTGCTCCTCTGGGGTTACATTTTGGTTAATCTCCAAGAACAGAGCTTTACACCACTGTAGTCAAGCAGAGAAGGCCAACACATATACTGGACAAGACCAGATTTGATTATTTTGAAACCAGACTAAAATCACAATCAGGACAAAGAAGACAAAAAAACCCCAAAAATGTACTTAATATAACATACGTATCCATTTGGTTGTGAAGTCACAAGTGTGTTAAATCTTAAATGGCTTACATCCAAATACGTGTAGTAAATGAGAAGCACTGGTTAATGTGTAAGTTAATGCATAAGTGGTTGAGGACTTGGGACTCAACTTTGTTGTAACATGGGTGATAAATGTGCAAATCCTGGATTCTCCAGGAAGAGTCAGTCTTGGCATGGTTAGTCGGGGGAAGAAAGGCCAAAGGATGGAGTTGCTGTTTCTTTTTCCTTCACGTTCACTCTTTGACGTAGACTCTTGTGCATACCACTTCACCTGCTGTCATTGTCTGGAAAAAGACACAAAGGGACAGAGCCATTCTATTCAATGTCCAAGTCCACCTACTGAGAGGTCATTCATATATCAGGCTGGTTGTTTTATAGAATTAGAAGAATTAGAAGAGCTATATCTAACAGTGGTGATAAATAAGCATATCGAGCAACGGTGTGCAAACATTACCAGTATCAGTTCTCCATTGTTGGTTATTTCTCTGGTCCAGGAAGTCTTAGGCCCGCTCCCTTTCTGCAGCGTCTGCTCGCAGCTGATCTTCCTGTCCGTCTCCCACCGTGGGAGGCTCTATGGAGAGGGTTCAGTGCTGTTAGTCAACATTACAGAGAGGCTGAGGATGAGGAGTAAGGACACTTTAAGGCAAAGAGAGGTCAGGGGAAAGGGACTGTTAATCTGCACATCACACTGTGTGCATGTGTGTGTGTGTGAACAAAATCATTTGTGCTCAAAACATTTGTGAGAAATGTCAAAATGTTGGAAGAGCTGCAATGGCTCTAGTCTGAGAGTAAATGGAGAGCGGTATGTGCAGGAGACAGGAGAGAGGACAGCACTTAGCATTCAGCTTCTTCAGCCCTGGACCCTCATCAAGTGCACTTCTGCTGGCGGGTGTAAGCACGCGTACCGTGCAAGGGCGTCCGTCGACGGTGCTCTCGTTAAACTCCTGTCCCACGGTGAACGTCACCTGGGTCGTCCTAACGGAGGTGGACGTCTTGATGGACAGCGTCTCGTTGTCTTGGGTGATCTCCACCAATGGCTTTGATGCTGCTGCTACAGCAATCTTACGCAACATCACATTCACACCTGAGAACACAAATGGACAGTCAGACTGTTAACAAAATGGAACCTGCCAGAGCTGTGTGCACTCCATCTCACACCTGAGGTGTTACCGCTGAGAAAGTGTCAGCACTGTGTAAACCACTCTATGAGCACCGTAGGACAGGGTCGACCATCCACACAGAGCTTTAACTGAATATTTATGAAATATTTATGTGAGTTACTGACACAGCAGGAGCAGATAGGAGTCACTGAAAATATAGATCAATTAAAGCCTATAAGTGGGAATATGACAGAGTATGTTTAAATGGGACTGAGAACAGCAGCCACTATCCTGTTGTGAATGAGGGTGGGGAAAGAGTGATGTCATCAGGGTGGGACAGCACCTTTGGCTTCCCTACAGGCACCAACTAATGACATAATCAAATATGATTCTTATGAAAATGGCCCATCAAATAACCTCGCCCTCTTTCTGCACTCCATGTGCACTCACTCGCACACACACACACACACACTCATACACTTGCAGATGCACAGTCACACTCATACACTCACATACACACACATACACTCACTCACATACACACACACACTTATACACTCACTCACACACACAGTGATACACTCACACACACAGTCATACATTCACTCACACTCACTCATACACATGCACGCTGAGTCCAAAGACTGGATTATCTCTTGTCCAGGCAACGATAGATCAATAACCACTTAAGGGAGGTTAAAACACTGCGAAGATTAAGTGTGTGTGGAGTGCAGAGAGAGGGGGAAGTTTTTGGAGTAACCCCGAGGGACATATTAATCTGCTACACCTTCCTGTTGGGGATTAGACAGAGCAGAGTCCAGGCACGGGAAACAAAGAGAGGGTTGTGAAAAGGGGGCAGATGTATAAAAAGAGCAAGAGAACATTAGAGTGGGGAGAAGAAAAGACTTAAGAAAAAAAGTGACTTAATAAAGGTGACTTAATACAGAAGCCTGGCAAGGAAGAGGAAAAGAGAAAGAGGGCAGAGAGAAAGGAGCACAGAAAATGGATGCAAAGAGGTCAGTGTGTGTGTGTGTGGGGGGGGTGTCTGTGTACACGCACGCGAATTTGTGCTTCGAGCTGAATTTCACACTCTTCCTCTCACACACATTCCCACCTGTCACCAAGGGTAAATATATACACACACCAAGACACATACACACATACTCACACACGCACACACACGTAGAGGAGACCAAAACTCAAACACACACACAAATGGAGACATGCAAACAAACTGACAGGTGATAGCGTTTCTTGCCATGAGGGGTCCAAATAACTCTCTCTTATACAAACTGCCACACAGGCAAAGACACAGACAGCCAGCCAGACACACACACAGACACACACAAGCATACAAAGCTGGTACCCAATGTGGCAAATTTGCTGACGATGTATTAACTTCTCCCACAAGACCCAGCAGTAGCTGTGTGTACTGTATGTGTCTCGGCTGCTTGCACTTCATGAAGACATCCTCAGAATTTCATTTCCCTTCACATCCTCATACTTATCAACCATCAACACAATGAGGCCAACTCCCCCAGTTTGTACCCGCAGTAATGAACTGGGGAAGGGTTACCACACACGGTGGCGCTCAGGGTTAATGTCAGTGTCATAGTTCAGGGGTCAGAGGAAGTATTTGAGGAAAGAATAGACGCGGGGGGGCAGGTGGTGGCGTCTGTGCAGCAAATGTCTGACTGAGAACAAGAGCTCAGCTTCTCTCCCTGCATGACTTGTTTAAGCGTATGAAAGAGACAAAGAGTGAGAGAGAGAGAGAGAGAGAGAGAGAAAGAGGGCATCTCTATATCAATGTGTCCATCAGCCTGTCAGTCACACATTCCTCACATATACTCACTTCTCCCCATTTTTATGAAGACGTCTCTCAACAGTGTGTTTATATGCATACTTGTATGCATGTACGCATGTGCCTATGCGGACTCCAGTCCCACACGTCAATGTTTTCATATGACACACCCCACACATGCAGGAAAATGTGACAAAATAGTGCCCACAAGCACACACACACACATACACACACAAATATGCATGCAACACAATCTCTATCACTCCTTTATGGAACATTTCCTACCCTTTGTGATCTCTCCCTCTCTCCTGAACCCCTATCAGACATGAAGCCTAATCTGGCCATCACTCTTAGCCCTGGGATAAGCAGTGCCACTAGAGCACTGATCCTCCTGCACGTCCGCCTGCACGTCGCACCACTCCGTGCAGGATACAACCAAGTCATACCACCCAGCTCTGCTTATCCTACTGAGGACAGGAGTGCCACTTCACAGGACTTGAACGAATTAGAGGAAACAGCCATGCAAATATTCTGTTCTAATCCAAACACACACAGACGCGCACACACACAGTATACATGGCACAGATTTCTCAGCACTACATTATGCATTATTTTATATGTAAACCATATGCATGCAAATGCAAAGAAACAGACTGGCATTGGCTCTGCTATTTTTAGAAAATTAGACGAGATGAACTTTTATCATACTTTAATAAGTATATGGAGAGAGGGAGAGAGAGGGAGAGAGAGGGAGAGAGAGAAATATTTCGAGATAAGAGGAGTAGGTTGCTGGTAAGAGCCACACATTGCGTGGATGTAGACAGTACAATTACTTACCCAATGCTTTTAAAAGCTCTTCGAAATTCTCTGAATTCTTCATTTTCCAGGTACCAGAGAAGTCGGGGACTTTGCGATCCATTGGTTGCCTTTTGCGTAACTGTTTGCTTTAATTTTAATATTTGTAGATGCTGTTATTGTTAGGAGGTAGTTCTTCCACAGTTCGTTCCCTAATAACAAGTTTATTCTCCGAGCCGCCACGTTACTGTAGGTCGATGTTCAAATCTTTCTCGCTTTCTGTTGTTTCTTTTTTTAGTTCAAACGGCTGCCAAAGGTAAATTCAAACCTCCAGACCAATATCATAAACTGTATTCGTTGGTAGACTGGATAAGTTGAAAAAGTAAGCCTGTTATCCTACTTTAATCGCAAGAGCGCACACCCTTCTAGGGATAGCTCCGCCCTCAACCAACGCCTGTCAAAACCAAAGCACCAATAATAAACTGAATATAATTACAATTCAAATGCCTGCCTTCCCCACGCCCCCTCTGGAACATGTGCTTTCTTGAATGTGCCCAGTTGCTTTTCAGTCACCCGTTAAATGTCTTACGTATGGCTGTAACATTAACAGTGATGTAAATGAAATGGAACGATTACAAATACACATCCAAACTGAAAAACATACATTCCTAGCGTTTGTTTTTATCGGGGGGGGTAATAAGGTTCTGAAAGGAACAAGTAAGCTAACTCTTAACTAAGCTACAGAACATTAGAATGACTATCTGTTATCCACCAATATACTGAGACTTCTACCGCGGCTGACCGTGAAGGAGTCGTTCAGTCTAGCGAGTAAGTGCTTTGCGAAATCGCAGCTCTGTAACCAGATATGCGGACGCCTTATATTTTTGTGCAAATGTGGAAGCACGGCAGTCCGAAACCAGTGCCGTTTCTCTCTCTTCTTTTGGTAGAGAAAAAAATGCGAGTAAGAGAGAAGTCAGTGAAGGGGGCCCCAAAGAAAAATTAGGGAGGAAGAGGTGGTAACCCTGAAGGCACTGTGGTCTGGCCTCCTGCGGCTGGAGCGGAAGAAAAGAAAGCGCGGTGCTCAGTGAAAGGGCTTTGATGGGTGAACAAGAGTCGGGGACCTGACGGTTCCGAGGACTCTAATGAACACGAGGCCCGGTGAGATTGAGATGATGGATGATAACGGCACAAAGGGGTCGTTAACCATTTACATCTGATCGATAGTCTTTCGCGCCATAACGATCGCGCCTTAGCGCGAGTGTTACCGGGGTGACAGCATCACCCGAGGGTCCCGCTCTTTTACACCAACACAAGTCGGCACTTCTTGATGCAGTGTCACGTCCGTTCTCACACATGCGCCTACTGTTGCCTCGTTAGTCTGTGGTGTTACCTCGGCCAGGAATCTTTTGTTCCCGTTTTGTTCCATGAATAGGGACTTCGCTGGTTTGACGTTAACAAATCACGCTACTTGTGTTACAAGCGGCCTGCCTGAAACAGATAACGCCAAGCACTGCGTCACAATCCGATGACTTCGTTACCTGCATTTACACAATAGCTTTTTGTTCGCGCTAATTCCTGCTCATATAACAGACAGCAAGTCATTGCTCTTCAATATCAGTGGGGCTATCTCTCTCTCCATCTTCCTATCTTCGTCTCCATCTCCCCACTCCCAGTTTCTCCCGCTGGTTGGCTATTTCATACAAACGCTTTGTTCATTTGTTAACTCTTAGCTGCAAGGTGACCCAAGGGAGTGTCCTTAGTTAAACGCGTATTGTGTCAAGCCGCTCCACTTTGTACAAACACACGAACAGTATCTGCTTCCAAAAGAGCTGCTCCATGCGACGTCTTTTACATGCTATAAGATACCTGTGGAAAGATGTGGCTAACTTTTTATTCATAAATACCAGAGGGAGAGGTGGGATAGGGATAGGATAAAGTCTATACAAGCCACAAAGTCTAATATTCAGATATTCAGTTCTGGCCAAACCTAATGACCACCCCCCCCCACACACACACACACACACACACACACAAACACACTCCACCCACCCCTCTTCCAGTGCACCTCACCCACTTTCACTTCATCCCTCCCTCCTCACCATCTTTTGTTCTTTTGTGAGGCTGTGAGTGCATTCCACAGGCACACTGCAGAGATGCTGCAATGGCAAAGAGTGAGGGGGGGGGGGGTTTGGGGGTGGCGCTGGGGGCTAAGGAGAGGTGGGGAATGGCGCTCGGGTCATTTTTTATTGTATTGTTCTGCTGAGAATGAGGGAGGGAATAATGTGGATAGATCAAAGAAAGGAAAAGAATGGCAGTTGGAGGATGGGAGCAGGAGAGAGAGAGAGAAACAGAGACAGAGAAAGAGATAATATTCATAGGAAGAGAGAAACAGATAGAAAGAGAGACAGCCAACAGAGAAAAGTAGAGATGGTTGGCAAGCAGGCGGTAAATATTTCTGTACACTTCAAATGAGGGATTATGGTTTCATTTACCTCCCTGCTTTAGAACTCTTGATGGTAAATGATACTCCACTCTGGGGAGTCACATGACCCAAACCACACATGCCATGGCTGCATACGTATGCACACCGGCGCCGTGTTTGTAGTCTGACCAGTCCTCACATACCGACCCACAGAGGTTAGAGGTGCATATACATTCAAATGAGCACCCACACCCCACATGACACACACAACCACAAACAGACCCACTCACACACACACAGAGCTCTTCCCCCTGTTCTAGTGGTCAAATGAGAGGTCGGGGGGGGGGGGGGTTGTCTAGTCCTAAATTAAACACATTTGATACTGGACTATTTTAATACTTGGTGCTTGCAACTTCTCTTTACCTCAGACAGCAGTGGGCAAACCCCTCCTCCCTCTTCTTTACTCCACTGAGATGCTATCGTCTATAGCGCTCTTCATTTTGAAGTCTTTCCACCTTCTCTTCCTCCCCGTCATACTGTCCTTCTCCATGCAGCTTTCCATCCCTCTTTCCTGCCCCTACAGTCAAATCAGACTGGAGCTGAGGAAGTTTCAGGCTGGACACTTATCTGTTTATCTCACAAATCACTTCCTTCTATGGTGTGTTCTTGCTCAGTGTTCCCTAGGGCAATTCACATATGCACACACACATGCACACACACACACGCACACACACACATGCACACACACAAAATACAGCTTAATGTGAGCCTATTACAGTTCTAAGCAGTGATTTGTGGGGGTTGTTAAGCTTTCGAGTGTGACTGGATGCATGAAACTCATGCCAGCCAAGGTACTAAGCCTTACCCTGACCCCTGACCTCTGCCATCTGATCCCAATTTCCACCAATTTCCACCTCACTCCATCTTCTGTACTCTGTCTAAACAGGGCATTTCGGTCTCCTCATGTGCCATGTTTTGTTAGCTGATTCAGATCCAGAAGGCTGCATTAATGAACTCTTTCACCCACCAAAGCCCTCTATGGCTTTACATGTCTGGGATGTGCGTGTGTGTGTGTGTTGTGTGTGTGTGTGTGTGTGTGTGTGTGGGTGGGTAACTCAACATGTGGGGTGAGTTTACTCCAGATGCCTGTATTACTTTACCATTGCTCATTTTTTAGCCTGCCTGTCTTTTTTCCCTCCCTTGTAGGGGTTCTAATTACAACACTCAGTTATTATAACAGAGAGAGAGGAGAGACAGAGTCTTAGAGGTCAAGGGACACAAATAGAGAAAATGAGCATACAGTAAATGTGCACACACACACATACATACACACACACAGAAACCAAACTTCCCCACTTTAAGGCAACAAAAGGGGCTGATTGGCACTTTTTTGTTTTAGATCAAGGCCCTTTGTGAGCACCTCTTGACAATAGCATAATAAACCTACTCTCCTCAAACTCCAGTCAAAGATCTAAAAGAGC
Organism: Brachyhypopomus occidentalis; assembly: GCA_020368025.1. Lineage (NCBI taxonomy): Eukaryota > Metazoa > Chordata > Actinopteri > Gymnotiformes > Hypopomidae > Brachyhypopomus > Brachyhypopomus occidentalis. The sequence goes on from JAGXOD010000014.1 coordinate 2,331,282, forward strand.
AATAAACCATGTAAAAGACCTGCAAGTGAAAGGAATGTAGCAGAGACAAAGAGAATTAAAGACAAAGAGATACAGAGGGAAAGACAATGGGGATGAGCGCAGAGGGACAACCTGCTGGTCGGACTGGACTCTTTCTCAGCCTCTCCCTCCCGCCCCTCCTGAGGGGGATTCTGGAGTCTGATGCATCACGTCTCAGGTTTTGCAAACTGGGTTCGATCCAAAACACTGCGTAAATGAACTCTTTCACCCACAGCACCGTTAAGTGGTTCAGTCTTCTGAAGCCTGTGTATGTGTGTGTGTGTGTGTGTGAGTGTGTGACTCATTGGAAGGCTAGCCAGCTAAACCCTGGAACGCAGAGCAGTCCGTGTGCTACTGATTACAGCACACAGGGCAGTGTTTAACAACCTGGGCTAAAGAAAATGTTGGAGAAGTTGAAAGCTGCTATTGTGGTGTAATAAACACAAACCTGGGAAAGTTAAAGAATAGGCAGAGAAGAGAACACATGAGCACAGAGAACACACCAGAAACACTACTTTTGTTTATATGTCAGAAGTATACAAAGTTACAAATTGAATTCTTGAACAGTTAGAAGGTTGGTGGTTAGTGCACTCACACCAATAAAACCTTCATGAAGTGAAACTAAATGAAGCAGTGATAGAGATAGAGAAAGAGAGAGAGAGGCACAGAGAGGCAGACATAGAGACTGACAGACTGCTATTCCCAGACTTTCTCTTTAATTGAAACCCCTCCCCCAGTTTTGTATTCTTTTTTGGGCAGAGTGGTCATACAGAGGAGCTGGTTTGTTCAGAGGTGCAGGTCTGTTTAGAGGAGCAGGTCTTTTCAGAGGTGCAGGTCTGTTCAGAGGTGCAGGTCTGTTCAGAGGAGCTGGTCTGTTCAGAGGTGCAGGTCTGTTCAGAGGTGCAGGTCTGTTCAGAGGAGCAGGTCCATTCAGAGGTGCAGGTCTCAGGGCCTCTCCCCTGTGCTCAGTTCGCCTGCTCGTTTTCCACCCTAAAGCCCTTTTCACTCCTCACTCATTCTTTCAGCCGCCACTCGCCTATTTGCCCTGTAAAGAGGAGGAAGAGGAAAGTGCCCAGTTCCACAGACCAGTTCCCCCCATTGTTGGCGTCATCACCCTGCCGAGGCGTCTTCCCTGAAGACAGTACCCACTCTGCCCCGATGTGCCCCGAGCTCAACTTCTTCTAACCCCTCGTTCTTCCAAGGACGCGTAAGTTCACGCATCTGCTGGGAGCTTCACGCCACTCGTAAAACGTGATGTAAGTCAGCACAGAGCACATATTGCACTCGCTTGTCATATGACCCTTTGACCTACAAGAAAGGAAGTGGTTTTCTTTTTTTGATTGAATGTAGTAATCAGTTAATGTGCAGGTGAGAGCTGATTTATAACAGCAACGTGGGATCCAGCTGGTATGAGCGGCTTCAGAACAGACTGTGAATTCAGAAGAATGAAATGACAAAGTGGAAAGTGGAATTTCTTTCAAAACAAGATTTTTTCTTGCGCATTCCTGCGCCTCACAGTACAATAGATACACATGGGAATGAGGAATTTGAAAAAAAGTAAAGGTGAAATAAGGGTGAAGGAGATGAAGGAGATGAAAAGAAAGAAAGACTTAATGAAAAGAAGAACTGTTTAATAAACATAGATTAGTAAAAACCCTTAAATCCTTAAGCTCCTCTCAGGGTTCCGGTCTATGGGTTCTGGACCCAGTCTTTAATCAACTAGGCAGTCACAATGCCTGAACATGAGGTTTGGGCATTGTTTAGGTAGTGGCGCCATCTGGTGTCAGGGAATGTTTCAGCAGTTATGTCGGATGCCATGTGACTTCTGCATGCAGAGGAGTTTTTTTAATGTGTAGTTTTGGTTCTGTGTTTGTTCTTCAAGAATGAAACTCTCTTAGCTTGTTGAGAAGTGGTAATTATTTTAAACACAGTGACACTATATGAGGAAACACCTGTGTATGTATCAAAGTGTGTGCGTGCGCGTGTGTGTCTGTGTGTGTGTGTGTGTGTGTGCGCAGGCACAAATAGAAAATGTTTGACATTAAGGTTCGTTTATTCCATACCACGTAAATAACTTTGAAAGACATTAGGTTTTTGCCAACTTTATTTCTTCATCAGTTTGTGTTTAACAGGTTGTTGATTTGTTGATTAGTTGAAAGCCATGGTGAGATACCTTATGGTTGTCACCACATATAATCTACATAATATACAAATTGTATAATATACAAGCAGCGTGTACATATGCACTACACAAAAACCAGACATAATTGCCGTCTGAAAACATGTTATTGTAATATGCAGGTCATACACTGTAAGCCACCACTATAAAATTGATGATCAATAAGACGTCGTGCCAAGCCGCCTTGAACACAGAGGTCCCCCCTGAACTGGACCCACAGTCAGGGAAGTTATTACTGGGCTCAGTGCTCTTAGGGTTCCCCTCAAAATGGACCGGCTGACATACGTCTCCGATTTCATCACACGCGAGAATAATGTGTTTGGTCTCATTTTGCATGGTCCGGATTCCGCACGCGCCTTCGTTGATGTTGACGCGCACTGTCACAAATGAGAATTTTTCTTTGCTGATACAGAGGTTTCCAGACAACCTCTTTCCACCGGATTCCGTGCACACTTTATTCACCCGTTCTTTCTCGCGCAGAGGAAAGAAGGACTGAGTTGGGCGGGCGCACGTCTTAATCTGCCTCAGGAAGGCTTCCCACGCGTTCTGGTCCCACGTCTTTGGCACCCCCTCAGGCACATGGCGCCGCAGAAATACGTTGTGGGCGTTGTTGTGCTTGGCCGGCATGCAAGGCTCCGAGTTTCCATCCAGCGAGTTGACGACATAGAAAGCACATGCCACAAGACAAAAAGTAAGGACGGCCATTTTGAAGTTCTGCTGCAAAAACAAAAAACGTTACTCCAGTTAGAACTGCTTCCGTTCCCGCTCTTTGTCTCTCACACTCTGTCTGTCTCTCTCTCTTTCTCCCCACCCCCACTCTCCTAAAGCAACAGCTAAATATAGTTTGTTATTTTGGTAGTGGTTTGCAGGCTCAGTGAGAGCCAGCCGACTACACAATGGCTGAACTGACTAGAAACTGTAATTACACTTGGTACGTTACCAGTGTGAGGACCTTCTAGTTTCTGACCAGCTGTGAAGACCTTCAGAAGTTGACCTTCACTTCTTTAACATCTCCGTCTCACATGTGCCGAACATGACTACAGTTCAGCACGTGCATCACTTTCCACTCCCTGGCATTAGCCCTGGAGGAGAACAAAACATCTAACGGCATGCCTGGTGCACTCTTCTTCACGGTGATTGGTCTTTTCCTCTGTATGTCATCCTTCATTTGTTTCCAGCCAATAAGTGCTTTAGATTTTGCAGTAGTCCCACCTAAAGAGTTTTGTATTACCTCATGTGCAACACAGGAGAATAATCTCTGGGTGCGGCTTCATGATTGTTTCATAACACTCTGACATTCTGAATAAAGTTAGCTGGATGTAGCTACATGTAATTGTTACTAGTCTGACTTCTAACATACCAATTTGTGTGCTGACAGAGAGCAAGACAGAGAGAGAGAGAGAGCATAGTTCTGATCAGAAATACTGTAATTTTGAAGTAAACAGGTAACAATATGTAAACTGTAAACAATCATATTTCTATTATTATATGTGCGTGTGTTATTATGTAGCATCTATTTGCAAACACAGTTAATTAAATCAACATCTGAAATTCAATCATAAAAGATTTATATAGGATTGCCCACACAGTTGCTGGACCACACCCTCACACTGTGAAGTGCTTTGTTCTCCCAGTGCTTGTGTCATATCTATTGAGATATTAGAACACAAATAAAAAGAGCTTAGAATCAGGTGCTGGTACGAGATACTTTGCAACTGAGAGAGGAACGGAGACAGTTAGAAAAGGGAACTGAAGGAAGACAGTGAGTGACAGTTCTTCTGAGTGGGTGGAGCTTAAGCTGTGGGTGTGACAGAAGGAGGCCTTCAGGACTGTCTTGATAAGTTGGGGGCTGTGTTCGAAATAGCCTACTACATACTACTGGCATATTGCTTGGGCCCCATATCAGTATGCCGTATGCAGTATGTGAATAAAAATAATTTTTCCAGTGTGTGAAACATCCCCGGATGACATACTACTTCCCCAAAATATTCCAGTACGTGAACAGAGCAATTTTCGTGGTGTACTGCATCCCATCATGCAACGCTACATTCACGTGACCCTGTAGTATGCTTTGCTTTTGTCACATACTGGAAACTGTACTGCATACTACTACGAGGACCAGTATGCAGTATCCAGTATATACTGAGTCCAGTATGCAGTATGCCGTATGTAGTAGGGTATTTCGAACAGAGCCAGAGTAATGTTGCCGCTATAAGACTTTGCATTCTTCCTGATGTCAAGAGCAGACTGCTTGTCTCTTTATTTCTGAAGTGTGGGACTGGTATTTTAAGTTGTAGAACTATTTTATCCATCTAAAAGGAATTTAAAAAAACAACAAATATGCACTGCATGTGCTGTGAGATTTAATGGCTTTACAACATAAGTGGTGGGTTGGTTTTATTGTTAGATAAAGATAAGTAAGTCTGAAGGGTTAACAGTGCTTCATGAGTGACAAGTCAAGAAGAAGAGTCTGTTGGGATACTTCTACTCGTTATTATGAAAATGTTTAACATGAAAATGAAGAGAATTAATTACAAATCTTTACATTCAGATACTCAATTAAATCAGTTTGCAAGTAAAATATATCCAACAGTGGCAAAGCAAAAACAAACAGTTTCATATGATTTCTTGTCATTTGATAAATTTACATATAGGTGCAGTTGTGACTTAAAAATCTGCTCTATCACCTATAAAAAGTTTGTACAGGTAAGATGCAAAATGTTCTAATATACACCATTAACCCATGGTATTAGTGCAACTTGTTACACATGCATTACTAATTTATTATAGCATTTGGTATAGATTCCTAACTGCTTTAGGAATGCTACTAGATATAGCTATGGACTATGACAAGTAGACATGTAACACATTTAAAGTTTGGCTGCTTTGAAATGAATAACCATGTTGGTGAAAATACCTAAAGGGCTGGGGTACTGATCTAATCAATTATTTTTTCTATTTTAATAAATTATTTTGATACTTACTTCTTTTTCCCCCAAACAAAACATTTTTGGTGTTTGAGCTGCTTTGAAAAAGTGAAAATGGAGTTGTGAATGAGCAGCTAGGACAACCTGGATAAAGGACACGTCTGGACACAGCCCCTGTTTCAGATGAGGGACACGACTGAACACAGCTGCTGCTTTAGATGAGGGACACATCTGACCACAGCCACTCTTCTACATGAGGGACACGTCTGGACACAGCCACTGTTCTACATGAGGGACACATCTGACCACAGCCACTGTTCTACATGAGGGACACATCTAGATGACACCACTGTTCTGCTTGCTGCCTTCAAACTTCTCTTCAAGCTTCAGAGTACATCAGTACTCAACACTGCATTAGAATACATTCAGAGTACATCAGTGCTCAGTACTGCATTAGAATACATGCAGAGTACATCAGTACTCAACACTGCATTAGAATACATTCAGAGTACATCAGTATTCAGTACTGCATTAGAATACATTCAGAGTACATCAGTACTCAACACTGCATTAGAATACATTCAGAGTACATCAGTACTTAGTACTGCATTAGAATACATTCAGAGTACATCAGTACTCAGTACTGCATTAGAATACATTCAGAGTACATCCGTACTGCATTAGAAACAGAAACTGTTTAAACAGAAAATTATCATTCAGGGGACCAAGTGGAAAACTGCTGATAAGATCAGCCATAGTCTGGCATGATGGCTTTTGCTTTTTGGGTGGCTTTTGTAAACAGTCTGGTTTATATCATGGTGGACGTGTGTTTGTGCATATGAGTTAGCTAATGAGTCAGAGCACCTGGCAAGTAACATTAACGCGTGTAAGTATTCAGTAGTTACAAAGAGTCAGCTTTGACAACCACTGATTACATGATGTCCAGCATATACCTCAATTCTAAAATGGTCAGAAATTACTCAGAAAAATCTAAAAACTAATATCTACTAATCAAATACTAAAATGCATAAATGTAGTAAGCTAATATAACTCTTTTTAGGTTTTTTAAGTTTTCACTAAATTAAAAGTCATAAAAGATTTGACCTTTTTTATAACATTTAGTTTTACTTGCTGTGACGATGTCTCAACAAAGGTCACAACAATGTGTCTGTTTGCCTTGTTTTCAGAAGGGAGATTTCAGGAGTGAATTCAAAAAGCCTGAAGCTGAAGATCTGAATCTCCACAATTACGTGAAGGGCTCATCCCTCAAAAGGGATAATACAGGAAGAAGATGTTTCATGTAGTTGCTTTGTTTGTTTTCTCACTAAACATGATGTTTATCTGTAAACTTTCTGCTCCCTAATTTGCACCTCGCCTGTATGAAGATCCACCCCTAAGGGAAGGGTGTCTATGCAGGTAATTATGTTGTAAAACCTGAGAGCTTGAAGGACCTAATTTGAGGATCTGTAGAATTTGAGAATTCAGCACAACTTTGCCTCGACGTTTGCAACATATACCTCGGTGGACTTGTTGCAAAATTGATTTATGCACCATTTATCGTGACTCATTAGAAGCGCTTTTTTAAAAAAAATCTTGACGCAGAAAAATGTACCTTGATCAATCACCGCCAATGATGGCACAGCAAACGACAGTACGTTAATTTTATGTGCACTGTTCTGCTAATTCTGCAAAGAAGTCATCAATATTAAAATATGATGAAGAAAGTAAATTGATGAAATTTGAGTTGTGATGTCATTATGGCTTTAATCTTAGTTAGCTACATTGCTAGCTAAGCTAAGATTGCCCAGACACATTATAATAGAGTTGACTTGTATAAGTAAATGTGAAGGGTACCTAACCAGCTGCCAAAGATAACTAGATTTCCATTTCCTGAAGGAAATATGAGAGAGCTTGAAAATGTGTGCCCTGTTCTGACTAAGGTTATGGCTAATAACCTTGTGAGGAAGCATAAGGTCAATCCCCTTGTAACATGCTGGCTAGCCAGAGGTGAACCAGGTGAGTCACCATGAGGTTTTGGGTAAATAGGAGTAAATCGCTGTTTACTTATAACTGAAAGTGAGAACAAATAAGGGGCAAAAGGAAACAGCCAGGAAAAGGTAGAGGATAAAAGGAAAAGGGCAAAATCCCTGAACGGTTTGGGCGGGAAGAAAACAAAGGATGCCAGGGGAAAGACTGGCTCCCTCATTCAGTGAGGGAAAAAATCCTTCCAAACAAAAGAGGAGTCAAAATATAACAACACAGAGAGGGGGACAAACTTGTCCTTTTATTTTTAAGAGCAACAGCTTCTTGAAAAATAGAGAAAATAACCCAAGACCAGAGAGAGAGGGACTCAAGAGAAAAAGTCCCACAATGTCTACCTAAAGATAGTGGTGAAGCTGTAGGTCAGAACTCTGAACAATTCAGCAACCAGTGTCTTGTCATCTGGCTTGATTAGCCCGTCGGCTCCCTCTGGTGGCCAGTGGTGGTGTGGTGCTGGGGCCAACCCTTACAGCCCTGCCTGGGACCAAGATTTGAGCCGCAGGTTGTGAGAGGATTACAGTGTAATGTGTATAGAGTCTAGTGTGTATTAAGCTGTGTATAGTGTGTGAGAATATATGTGGTGTGTATGAAGGAGGGTTGGAAAAATGTGTATGTAGTTGTGTAGTGTATGATGTGTATGAAAGTGTGTATTGTGTATGGAATGTATGAAAGGGTGTACAGTATATGTATTTTTAACATTCACACTCACATTTTTATTCTAAAAGTTCTCACATCAAACATACAAGTGCAAATTTTGGTTTACAAGTTCTCACATCAAAAATACAAGTACAGATTTGACATATCTAAAAATTATTGCAGGGATGGTAAAACAGCTGCTATACCAAGAAAAGACAATGAGTGAGTGAGAGAGAAAGAAAGAGAGAAAGACAGTTACAAAAATGACTGAAATCAATGTTTGTTGTTGTTGTTGTTTAGTTACCAGAGCCATCATGCTGGTCTACATTCTGGTGGTCCTTTGTATTTGTTCCTCCTTGGCTAGTGAACAGGACAGCCCAGTGCACAACCCCTGCCCCTGCATGCCTTCAGCTACGTCTGATGCCTACAAAGACTTCTTGAGAAAGCATGTACGTGCTGATGCTCCAGCCACCCTGGACCAGAACCAGTGGCAGGCCTTTATCAGGAACATCGGAACCTGTAACCGACCCGTACAATCTTTCCTTCCATTTGCTCTGAAGAATCTCATAGATAACGTCTGCTCAGCCTCTGGAGGTAAAATATACCACAGTAATCTGTGTATCAGCAAGCAGGAGTTCACCTTCACCACTGTATACATGGACAACAACTGTATTTTGAAGAAGGTCTTACCAGAGAAGAAGTACATCATCTTGGCCTGTGATGAGCTCCAAGGTTACTGCCACCCGGTCCATTTTGAGGCCAACTCAAGAAACGATACTCCAAGTATGAGTAGCCCAGACTGCACAAAGCCGAACTGTAAGAAAAATTTTGAGGCCAACCCAAAGAGCAGTGGACCAAATCCCATATGGACTGACCATGAAGGGCCAGATGTTCAGGACTTTGGAGAGATTGTTTGTCCTGCCATGGGCCTTGTGATAATCACAGTGCTGTCAGCTGTAATCATCTGCACCACATGCCTCTTCAAAAGCAAGAAAAAACGTGAGGAGTATAAGAAATAACTGCATACAATTTATACGACACTGATGAGAAAGTTATCACCTTCTTATATTAACTCAAATTGTGTTTGAATGTCCATTTCTGAGATGCCTTCTTTGTTTAATGGATCTGGTATTCATGTAACAATGACAGACCCATCTGCTACAGTGCTCTTCACTGGTTGGTCATCCTTGCCATTGCTATCAGTGGTCGGGTTCTGACGATATCTGTGTCGATATCTGGGTCACAGTGGGTAGCTGTAGGTGTAATGTGCTTTTAACAAAGTGAAAGTATAATCCAGTGTCAGACTGCAACTAAAATTAGCTTTCATTTTAATGCTAGGGTCTCCAGTTTGTTGTAGTGGTCAGGTTATATTAAACAGCTGCTTCAACAGGAAATGCAATATAAAAAGGAATTAGGTGTTTCTAATTTCATGTTCAGGTGGAGTGAAGGTAGGAAAAGAGGTCAAGTTCATTCGCCCCAGTCTCATAATTCTGTTTAACACATGTCTCTACACACAGTGTAATCATTTTTGGTTTTTAGATTTGTTCTCTGCTAAATCTCTTTGTCTATTTTCTAATTCAGTACTATGAGAGTTGGTGCAGTTTATTACTTTACTGTTTACTTTGTTTTTCTTATTGTTCACTGCTATGCTTTATGGTTGTAATGGAGAATGAAGACTCCCCCCTACAGCACACCCTTCGTTCTCTCTTTGCCATGGTCACCCTAGTCCCTTCACTCCTGTGCATGTTTTTGTTGAATTTTACTGTGTTTTGTACTTTGTCCTAAATGTATGTGCATAGATGTCTTTTGTGCATAAATGTGCATAAATGCCCCCCTCCCAACACCATACACAACTGTTTATTTCATTTCTTGCTGACTAAGACTTTTCTGCACATTGTTGTCTTCATTCTAAGGTCATGACATTTTCATACACCAGGCTTAATTCCACAATTAGGCCTAGTCTCTTTCTCTCTTTATTTACACATACAGCATTTTCTTGGCTTCTACATAAGATTTACATATTTACACATTTCCGCCCAATGGAGGATGGGTTCCCTTTTGAGTCTTGGTCCTCCCAAGGTTTCTTCCTATATCCCCGCCATCTTAGGGAGTTTTTCCTTGCCACTGTCGCCTTTGGCTTGCTCATTAGGGATCTGGACCCATGCAATTTGTAAAGCTGCTTTGTGACAACATGTGTTGTAAAAAGCGCTATATAAATGAATTTGAAATTTTTAAATGAAACATATTTTCATTTATCAGTTTTCCTCTACCCCCACATGTCCAAAATTGTATGCTACAGGTACAGCCATGGCCAAAGGTTTTGAGACAAATTTGGGTTTTCACAAGGTTTGCTTCATAAGGATTGGTTTCAGTTTGCATCAACTGTAGATTGTTATGAAGAATGATTAGATGATTTGCAAATGCAACAAATGCATAGTCGATCCTTGCCATGAAAATTAACTTAATAACAAAAACTGTATTTCACCCCTGCCACAAAATGACCTGCTGACATCATCTCAGGGGTGTTCTTGTTGTCAGGAGAACGTGTTGACAAGGACAGGGCAGTTGATATCATCACCTGTTCTAACTAGTTTAATTTCACACCATAACGACATAATACCTACTTCTAACCTGCCTTGATTACATAAGCAAACTGGATATTTGTCAATCAAATCCAACACCGTGGGGGTAGTGGTGATACTGGTTTTACCAGATTTAGCTCCCAACACACATTATTAAACTGACTTTTCTGTGTTTTTTATCCATGCTTTCTGCTTCTTGTCATACACAGCCCAATGCTAAAATCACATAAGCAAATTTGATCTCCCTTTCACAATCAGCTTGTATTAGAACAATGGTTTTCCGTGGTTTTGTCACAATTAGCCCCTCCCCCAGCTGTCAATTATGTATGTGTTTATGTAGCCATGTGTCAGTGTTTTTTTTGTCATTTGTATTCCCTCCTCATGCTTTGTAACCCAGCCCCCTCGTTATTGTCATCAGGTGTTTCGTGTTGAGTCTGATGTATTTATACCCTGTGTCAGGTCTTTACTGGTCATTGTTTGTACTGCTGTGTACGGAAAAGTGTTATGGAAGCTATGGTTTGTTCTTTGTCTGAATATGTCTTTGTGTGTTAGTCGTGTTTATATGTTGGACTCGCTTTCAGATTTGACCCAAACCTGTTTGTGTGATACTGATTTTGGACTTCTCTTTAATAAATCTCACTCTTCTCAGCATTTGTGTCCACCCTATCGCTCCATGATGCCTGCGACGTCACAGGTTTCTAGGTATTGTAACATGCTATACTGGACCTGCCTATATCAGATAATTTAGTGCATTTTTTACTTAACTGCTCTATCAGACTTGTCTTTGTTGGAGTAGCTGGTTGTTTTGATAACTGTTTTTTCTTATCTTTTGTCCAGGGTGTCAGGGCTGGCTCCAGTACGGTTCCCCTGGCCGCCACAAGGAGCTTATGGGCCAGTTCCAGGCATAGTCCTTGCAATCAGCGGTGGTCTGCCACAGCTGTCTCCCTTCCTACTTTAGGGAGAGAGTTGTGGCAGTGCACTGCTGAATCTTTTGGTCCCCATGCCCTTCGTTGCTCAGCCAGTTTCTCATTGGTCTCGGAGTTGCGTTCTTGGTGTGTTGCCACCATTCTCTCTCTGATCCTATACTTATTTGAGTACTTACTTCCTGCACTGCTTCCTGGCGTCCCTCAAGTTTTCCTCCAGCTGTTAATTTTCCTATCCAGTTTTGTTTTGGGAAGGGTTTTTTTTGTTCCCCTGGCGTCTTTTGTTATTTATTGCTTTTGCTTTCTCGTTTTATGCGTTGAGAATTCCGTGTCTTTTGTGTTTACGTTTGGTTATTTCTCCCATGTGCTTTCTATGGTTGCGTTTTGCTTTACGCGTTGAGTATTCTGTGTTTTCGGTTTGTTTATTGTTTCACCACCTCCCTCGGTGTTCGTCTGCCTTTCGCGTCTCTCTGCGTTCTGTTTTATTTATTTAGTGTGAGTGGGTCTGCTTCTCTCACTATACTCCACAGTGGATTCCATTTTCTTTATCCTACCGCGTGACACAGGGCTACTTTAGTGCAGATTGAGTTCACTCTGAGTTTGTCCTTAGTGTTGTCATGATATCAATTTCCTGTTTTTCCCCTGCTATCCTATCTCTTACTGTGTATCTGTCAGGACTGAGATTGCTTTCCCATCAACGAAGTCTTAATGACACTCTAAAAAGCAGATGGCTTGCAAGGGAGAGTCTCTTTCACCCAATGATCTGATACAATTGTCTGTCAGGCTAAACAACCTAATCGGTTCCCATCAGTGATTTCGACCCTGTCCTGCTATTGTGCCATCATCCCAGCATGACTGGTGTTCTCACATGTCACTCCTCTGTTGCGCTCTTCACTGGCTTCCAGTAGCTTTGCACAAAGCCCTCCCTGATGTTCCCCAGGAAAATCACCTCTGCATGTACTGTATGTATGTCCTCTGTATTTCTGAAGCGGCTGTGGATCATTATCTCTACTGCCAGGTTACTCCATAGTACCTCTATCAGCCATGTCAGCAGTAGAGCAAGGATCACTTTCCCCATCTCTACCATCCTGCTGCTCCTCTGTTGCTCCCTCATGGTCCCTGCTTTCTCCTGGACTTTCATTCCCCGCCTAAGGAGTTTTTCCTTGCCACTGTTGACCCTGGCTTGCTAATTAGGGATCTGGACCAATGCACTTCTGACAATGTGTTGTAAAAAGCGCTATATATAAAAAATAATAATCCAATAAACATTGCAGTAATAGGAAAAATCTGAAGGCCTTTATTGATAACAATTTTAAATGGCTGGGTCAGCAACTATACATGATGTTGCAATGACTGCACAGAAGTGGACTGCAAAGAAATGGAGTGACTGGTTAACGGATCTTGTTCCTAATGGCAGCACACTTGGGGATATGGATCTGGGAGACACGGGGAGGGATACAGCAGCAGCAGTGCGGGCAGGTCACGATCTCAGACGTACTAATCTTCTTGCTCTTAGACATCTGCGGATTAAGGTTATATTTAAAATTAAGGTCAGTTAAATCCCTGTTACAATTTAAGACAGTGATTGTGTTGGTTTTCACTGGAAACAAATGAGCTAAAAGGTTTTCAGTGGAATGAATTTGCAAGGAGAATGTTGCTGAAAACGTGAAATTAGCATTCAGAAGCAAATTGTGGAGCTCCTACCTTCATTCCTGCTCTCTCGTCTGTGCTGACATATCTCTCCAAGTTTGTGCCCTTTACCCGGTGCTTGGAGGAGTCAAACATGCGGCGTTTCTTGTCATGCAGCTTAGAGCAGATGGCGGTGTGAATTTCCAAACGCTGCTCAGCGAACCTGCGCCCGCACGTCCCACACTCTAGCAGCAAAGCACCGGTGAATCTGGGCCGAGCAGCCATGCTTCGAGACTCCTCTCTGTGATCTGCTTCACAACAGCTGCTATCCCTCTCTTCTGCTTTTAGTGCACCATTTTCGCTCCCTGGTTCTTTTGTGAAGCGCCCCAGGTAGTTATATTTTGACCTCCGATTTGTCTGCACTTTCTTTTGCCTGGTTTTCCCACAGACAATTCTGGGGGCTTTCATCTCTTTTTGCTTGTCTCTGTCAGCCTCTGTGTCCTTCTCAAAGCGGCCCAAGTAGTTGTACTGTGGCATGCGCTTCCTCTTATGCTCCGGAATTCCATTGACTGTCTCCAAGATGTGATCTTGGATGGCGGAGACATCTGAGGTCGGTGATCCAATCGGAGGTAGTGGCTTGAAGGATCTGAAGCCAGTATTCACCAATGACTGGGAGCTTAAGAGGGAGATGTGATCAGAGCAAACCTTCTTCAGCTGAAGAGGCCTAAGACTGACTTGACTCTGTCTAGCAGACCTAGGCTGACATGGAGGCTGTGGTGTCTCCAAGTTCCTGATCTTCTGTCCTCTCAACTGTGCTGCTTTCTTCTGCCGAAAAGAAGCTTGTGCCGGAGGAGGACTGCACGGGGGCTTTGGGGAATATTGAGTTCCTTGGCCTGAAGTATAAGCAACCCTTTGTGACCTTTGAGCCACACTCTGAAAATGGACCATAGTTCACAATGTTTAGAGCATAACTGAAAGTTACATACAACATATTCAGAAATTGAAAACCTCAGTTCACATACTATTTTCTTACCAATGATTTCCTCCTCTGTTCTTTCTCTTCATGCTTCTTCTCAATAACGGAGAGAGGTAGCGGAATTCTAGAGGGTCTGTTCTGTGGCTTCTGTTTGGCACACGCATCTGATGCTTCTATAATTCGGCACATTCGCTGTATATCATCTAGCAATTTCTTGTTCTTTTCTAATAATAATAAAGAAGCTATTATTTTTTCCATTTTTTCACGAGTTACGTATCTATCACCTTGTCAAAAACAGGTACTGAAAGAAATGAAAAATTCACCGCTATTTATACCAGAATTCAAGCCTGACGTCATCTTTGTGACGTAATAATTAGCGCAGAAAAACGCATTGCTTCTTTTGAAAGGTGAAAAAGACAATGCACGCTGAACTTCGTTTGTTTCCGTCTATGGAGCCAGGCTGCATGTTTGTAACTAGCTGATATTAGCTACATTGCACTGAATGTTTTCACAGAGTCAAAAACATTAATCTAACCTTTCATGCGGTTCATGGTGTACGCTTTTCCCCTGACCAATGTCACCGATTTCACCGACCCCCCCCCCCTAAAAAAATATAAAGATTTCGAAAAGTCAAATTCTCCTGATATAAGCAACGACTACCAAGTGATAAAGTAAGCGATTTTATCACGGGTAAGATAAATTATGCAGTATGTTTCAAAACGATTCCCCCAAATAGACTAAACATATAACCTGGTAAGACGAAGGGAATAACACTAGTTTTTAAACTAGAAACAACAGTTGTGTTAGACAGTATCTCATACAGAAGAACTGGGCTGAATTTGTAGCCAAAAGCTCTTTAAATGTAGCTAGCTACGTAATTAAGCCTGATAGGTCTTCTAAGCCTTAGGTATCGTTAAAGTAGCTAACTAGCAAGCTAGCTACATTTAAAGAGCTTCAACCTAATGAGATACGGTATAACACAACTCTTGTTTCTGACTAAAAACCTGGAGATTGTTATTCACCAGAGTTGTTATACAGTGTAAATGTTTTGATATCGTCTCTAGACATAGATCATAGCCACCAGGGTTCATAAACAGCAATACACATTTGTTCCGCCCGCAGTGTGTTAAGTAGCTGGCGCCAGAAGAACAGATTCACAACACACCGATGTCACAAAATAAGGTTAATAAGAAGGGAGAGAGAGAGGTTGTAGCTGAGGGGCAGACACAGATAAGGGATTGAACAAAATGTCAGAGTACTCTGATTGAGCGTTATGGACAGTGAATCATAAATTAGTAAAGCTCTTTAAATGTAGATAGCCAAATAACTAGTTAGATGAAAACGACGGCTTAAAAAACATTTTCAGGCTTAAATGCATAGTTACATTTAAAGAGCTTTACTAATTCAGTCCCGTTTAATGCAATGAGATACTGTCTAACACAACTGTTGTTTCTAGTTAAAAACCTAGTGTTATTCCCATTGTCTCTTACCAGGTTATGTTTAGTCTATTTTGGGGAATCGTTTTGAGACATACTGGATAATTAATATTACCCGTGATAAAATCGCTTACTTTATCACTTGGTAGTCGCTTCTTATATCACGGGTAAGCTAAATGCTTTTTAAATGTCTAAGTATTTAGACAGAAACTAAGACTAAAACCCTGATAAAAATCCCATCTAACACAACTTAGTTACTGTCTAAATAGCTACAAAGCTAGCTATACTGAAATAGCTGTATTACTTCCGTTGAGTTGTGATGGAAATTGCAGCGTTTCTGAATGTGCAGCGCGTTTTTGTAATGTCGCGTACGCGTTGTCATTTTGATGAATTTGCTTTGCGTACTTTCAGCGCGTTTCTTTTTCAGCGAGATAGGCTGATCATGAGTGATCGGAATTCTGGGGACGAGGACCTCTAGCGGCCACAGTGTGGTACGATGAGAGCAAAACTGACAGCAAAGATTTCATATTTAAAGTTTCACTGTGGATATTATGAAGCTAAACAATAAATAATACAAAAAAACAACACGAATAAATACATTTTCAATAAAAAATAACATAAATAAAGCATGCTGTAACTAAATTATTTAAGGGGTTTAAATGTTTCACTAATTTCAAACGAAGAACAAAAGGAGACGTTATAGTTGTAGACACCGATATTATTTGTTTTTTTTTTATTTATTGTTGTCCTGGACATAATGAATAATAGAAGATCATTATAAGGCTAAAATAACATTTCGTTGTTCTGTCATGAACATTAGAGTATCCAATTCTAACCTATCAAAATTACAGTGATGAACGTGATCACGTACACTACACAGATACATACAGACAATGACAAATAAAAGACAACTTTGATTCATTCCTAAAGTATGAAGTCAATAGATAATGTAATAGCTAGCTACACTGGAAAATGGTTACCTAGTGACAGTGTATATAGTGGTTTAGCTCAAAACAGATAATTATTCATTCATTATCCATACCGCTTATTCCCGCTAGTCAGGGTCACGGGGGGGCTGGAGCCAATCTCAGCATCTCCGGGCGAAGGCAGGGTACACCATGGGCAGTTCGCCAGTCCACCACATGGCCAACATGCACACACACACTCACACTCACACCTATGGGCAATCTAGAGTGACCAATCAACCTAGGATGCATGTCTTTGGACTGTGGGAGGAAACCGAGTACCCGGAGAAAACCCACGCAGGCACAGGGAGAACATGCAAACTCCACACAGAGCAGCCCAGACCGAGAATCGAACCCAGACCGCCTTGCTGTGAGGCGACAGTGCTAACCACCACACCACCATGCCGCCCATAAACAGATAATTAGTTGTATTGTAATATACAATAACAAAGAACAATTATATTTCTAACTTACATTTGGTCCTATTCAAGAATATAAACATTTGAAACAAGTGAACTGGTCGACATGGCATGAAATTAATTTAGAAGAAAAATGTGTTTTAAGACACCTAAGGTCAAAGTCCAAACAATTCCTTTTCCCCAGAACACTAAATATTTGCCTTTCAGTCGTAAAAAAAATAATGAATCAGTATTAGTCAGAGGCAGCATTACATACCTTAAAGAAAATGAAAGTGAGGTCAAATATTAGCTTTCTGATATGCTTATTATCAAATGTAGAGGTCATTTCCAGAGGGTTCCATATTCAAACTGTTTCTCAGTTTTGCCAATAACACTGCTGAAAGTCCTCACATTTTAGAAGACTCGGTTCAAAAGACAATTTGTAGTACATAAAATTTTTTGCTTGTTACTGTGTCTGTATATAATATAAATAAAGCATAGGGCCTGAGCTCATGGAAATCTCAAGGTTTCTCTAACTTGATAAAAGTCTCATCCTGTGTGAAAATGTAAGTAAATGATTCAGCCACAATGGAGCACAATGCAGTGAAACCTTCAGCAGAAGCTACATCTGAACACCAAAGCCACAGTCTAATTCAGTGATGTCGTGGAAATTTCTGAAAATCAATTGAGGACTCAGACGTGGTTAAATGAGTTAAATGAGTAATTTATTAAAAGACATAAAATATGAAATAAATGAAAGTAGCAAAGCAAGGTGAGAGTTTCGTCTAGTACGAAGTTCTCATCACTAAGAGAGGGGCGCTCCCTCCCTTAAGTACATTACAAGAACACAACATCAGCAATTCCGGCAGACAGGTTTCCTTGAAAACGGCACGTACGCC
>JAGXOD010000131.1:600000-777840 GCA_020368025.1 Brachyhypopomus occidentalis
AGGTAACAGATCCAGGGGTTCATGGGTAAAAGGGTTTTTATGGCAAACTGGGGGCGCTGGTGCTGTCATCCTATCACTGCACGCAGTCACTCAAGTTTGTCGACGGTGTAGTGGATGGATGCCAGTGTCTCAGGATGCTCCCAAGTCTGTGTTACCTTCTGGTTCTGCCCTTTAGCTAGGCTGTAATAATTTAATTGCCGGAGTCGCTGCCACACTCCAGAAATGCTTACATTTACTTTGTCTAACATATTCCATATAGAACTAATTGTCCCTCTTCTTCCCAATGGCTGCCCGAGAAATACCGGGACAAGGAGAGACGAGCCTTTCCCGTTACCCACCCCATACAAGCATCTAGGAGATGGTCTGGCTTGCCAGTGGATGTGCCGATGCCGTGGTTGGATGTGCCATTATCGCAAGAGGACGTGCTGATGCCAACTCCCACCTGAGGCTCATCTACTCTGAAGGGACTGTGACTACTCGGCCTGGAATTAGAATCATAACTACAGGACTATATCTGGACTATACCTGAACTGTGAATGTGGACATTGCTAGCGGGCCGCCCAATGGAGGATGGGTTCCCTTTTGAGTCTTGGTCCTCCCAAGGTTTCTTCCTAAATTCCTGCCATCTTAGGGAGTTTTTCCTTGCCACTGTCGCCTTTGGCTTGCTCATTAGGGATCTGGACCCACGCAATTTGTAAAGCTGCTTTGTGACAACGTGTTGTAAAAAGCGCTATATAAATAAAATTGAATTGAATTGAAGTTGCTGTGATGTGTGTTTTGTAAATGCTTTTTAAATGTCATCATTTTTGTTGGCATCATGCATGAGGGAATCTAAAACAGAAAGGTTATGTAACGACGGGTGTACCGGCAGGTACACACCTCGTTGTAAAAGTAGAAAGAAACGAACCCAAGCGCCGTTTAACCATAAACCAACACGAACGCTGGTAGAAAGGAACAAAAAGGGTAAAGACTAGGCAGCACCTACACTGGATACACAGAACAGCTCATCTTTCAGTTCTTCAGATAAGCCTTCTTGATAGACCGCCATAAGAGCCTCAGTACCCCACCCACTTTCTGCGGCCAAAGTTCGAAAGTCTAGGGAGTATTGGGCCACAGTGGATCTACCTTGTCGTAACCGCAGTAACCGTGGACCAACCACCCCTCCAGATGACGGGTGGTAGAACGCATGTCTCATAGCACTAGCAAACAGCTCGTAGGAGGAACATATTTGCATTTGACTTTCCCAGATCGGTGTGGCCCAGGCTAATGCTTTAAGCGACTATCGCAGCTGTCAAGGCTGCCATGTTTGGTTGCTCGGCTGGATTCATCTTTAAGGCTGAATCGTTCTGTAACGACGGGTGTACCGGCAGGTACACACCTCGTTGTAAAAGTAGAAAGAAACGAACCCAAGCGCCGTTTAACCATAAACCAACACGAACGCTGGTAGAAAGGAACAAAAAGGGTAAAGACTAGGCAGCACCTACGCTGGATACACAGAACTTAGGCTCACCGTAAAAGTACGGGATGATAGATAAACGAAAGGAAAAATATACTAACGTGGATACAGTCAACACGCGACAAAACGAAACTTAGAATGCCAGGGGAAAAGCTGGCTGCAGGCAAAACTGCCGCTGGAACAAAAAACCCTTCCCAAAAATAAATAATGATAGGAAGTAAACTAGTAGGGGGAAAACTTGAGGATGGCCAGAAAGTGGCGTAGGAGATAGACACTCGAATAAGTACAGGAGAGCGGGGAGGAGAAAAAGGTGAGAGGCACCTTTTTCTCTGTAACGCAACACCGAGACTTTCCAGAGTAAGAGAAGGCTGAGAACGTGAAGGCGAGAGACCAAAACGATTCAGCAGTGATTCGTTTCACAAGCCGTCCTAAATAGGGCTACAGACGGCTGAAACGAATCACTGCTGATTATTCGGATTAAGTCTGGGACTAACCCGAGTGCCTCTAGAGGCTGTAGGGGGAATCGCGTCCAGTTTGGGACTGACACGACTGCCCCTAGCGGCGACAGGTGGAACGGCGCCAGAGGCAGGACTGTCACGACTGCCTCTAGTGGTGACATGGGTAGCGGTGTGAGAGTCAGCCCTGACAGGTTAGTCTTGTTCATAGGAAACAGATAATTGTTGCACAAAGTTTCTGGTATTCCTTGAACAGAACAAATATTTATTTTGTTCATCATATCACACAGAAGCTGTCACGGTGAGGGGGTCGACTGTCCACCAGAGGGCACGTGCCCAGCCTGCTAGAACCCATCAGGGTTCCACGTCACACACCATCACGCCCTCTCGTTCCAAACACCTCCCCCGTTCACAATCACCTGTGGGGGAAGAATTCATATTTTGTCTTTCTGTCATCAGATTCATTAATATGCATATAGGTATGGATCACATGTAGTATTGAGTAGACTGGAAATCACTTTATTAAGATATTTTAAACATATGGTAGGCCTAGGAGTTGTTGATCATTGTATGCTTTGTGGGCCTGTAGGCTCTCTCTCTCTCTCTCCCTCTCTACTCTCTCTTAGTTGTAAATTGTGACACTCCTTGTGAGTTGAGGGCAGACAATTCTGAAGGTCTCGGGCCTGTAGATAAGGATGAGCTGTGTCAGAAGAGCAGCATATCTGGCGGGCCTGGCGGACCAGAGGAACAAGGAGGTCTTGGCTTGGGAACTCTGGCAGGGGAGGGGTGATGGGGTGATACCTCACCTCACGTGGGCCACCTATGAGGCCTAGCATGCTTAATAAATCTCGCTCTCCTCAGCATTTGTGTCCGCCCTATTATCCTCCGTCGCTCCCGGCGTTATATCTTGTCATATTATTATTATTATTATTATTATACTTTCAGGTTATATTATAACTGCATTTGGAATTTTCTGGTCTTTCTGTAAGATGTCCAATGTTGTTGTTTTGTTTTAGCAACAAAAAATGTTACATGCTTTTTATTTTGGGCCAGTGTCGTGGATCAGGGTGTGCCATATTTGGACATGAGTGTGGTACTTTGGACATTCCTTGGGACATTTAATGTGCAGTGTTGTGTAACTCTTCAATACTTGCATGTCAGACAAGACCCTACTGAATCAGAGATAATATAATAGAAAAAAATTACATCACCAATGTACATATACACACTGTACATCCCCAAAGTCAAAACTGCTTTTTTGTTTTTCTTCTGTATTAGAGGGTCTCAAATAGAACGAAAGTTATGGGAATATAAGCCTGGAGGTGATTCCATATGTTGGCCCAACTGTCTACTTCAGATTGAGCCCTGAATGATCATTTTCCTATATGTACAACTTGAGATAACTAGTGTTAAGTGTACTAGTACAAGAGGCTCAAAAATGTTTCAAAATGGGCTGAAAATGGTCTCTGCACAAAGGGGTTAAAGGGCAATCCAAACTCAGGGTCGTATAAACAAGCATAGGTCAGATCAGTGAGGGAGTCCGAACACGAATCATAACTAATACATACAGACATAATGAAACTGAAACAAACAGGCAGAAAACCGAAATACAGGCGAACACGAAAGAACAAGGGCTGAGCAAACACAATACAGATACGAAGACCAGATACGCATTCAAATACAGAGACAAATACAAAGTCAAATACGAATTCAAAATAACCAGTGACATACGAGACCAAACAGAGGATATAAAAAGACCAAACTAACAAGAGACACCTGACTATGATAACGAGGGGCAGGAATTACAAAATACAAGGAGGGACTAAGAAACACATGGCTAACACAAAAAAACAGGCATGAGTGACAGGAGGAGGAGGGTCTACTCGTGACACAAGAGATGTCCAAGAGATGCTAAACGATGCTGAGGAAGTACTACAGTACTTAAGTGACTTTGAATGTGGCATGGTTGTTGGTGCCAGACGGGCTGGTCTGAGTATTTCAGAAACTGCTGATCTACTGGAATTTTCACACACAACCATCTTTAGGGTTTACAGAGAATGGTCTGAAAAAGAGAAAATATCTAGTGAGCGGCAGTTCTGTGGGCGCAAATGCCTTGTTGATGCCAGAGGACAAAGGAGAATGGCCAGACTGGTTCGAGCTGATACAACGGCAACAGCAACTCAAATAACCAGTCATTACAACCATTACTACATGTCGAACCTTCAGGCGGATGGGCTACAGCAGCAGAAGACCACACCGGGTGCCACTCCTATCAGCTAACAACAGGAAACTGAGGTTTCAATTCGCACAGGCTCACCAAAATTGGACAATATAAGATTGGAAAAACGTTGCCTGGTCTGATGTCTGATATCCTGGTCTGAGTCTCGATTTCTGCATTTGGATGGTAGGGTCAAAATACAAAATACAGGGAATACAAAACACGAGGCGGGGCTAAGAACACACATGGCTACAAAAACAACACAGGCACGAAATGACAGGAGGAGCAGGGCAGACCGTGACAACGTGTTATATGTATCCATATTGGAACACCACATTACCACTTACTCAAACACCTAATTTAGACATTCCTGTTGGATGTGACAGTTGTTGAACGAAGTTCGTAGAAACCTTCATGAAATGTCTGTTTTTTTTCCCAAACAGTCATTTTTGCAAGTTGAGAGAGTCGGTATCACTGTGTTTTGGCAAATTGGATGCTGCCCCATTTCAGGACTTCTCTTTTCAGGTAGGGCGAAGTAGGTTTTCGCTCCGCATGCCCACATCATCTCCCCGGTTGTTACTGGGTATACTATACTGAGGCAGGAGGTGTAACTCAATTTGGTGGAGCACTCATTATTTCTAATGGTGCATGTTGACCCATCTCTGTGTGTTGCTACCAGATCAACCTTGCACCTAGTGTGCCCCATCCAGGGGTCACCTTTCTCGCCCCCCTCTGAGCAGATGCACTACTCACCCTCAATGGGAGTGGTATCAAATGTCAAATGTTGCAAATGCCTGCTATTGGCCTTTTCTCATTTGTGCCGCAGTCGTTGTTTCGGTGTTTTGCACCTGCAATATCATCACCTACCTAATCAGAAACGTTACCACTCTGAATGATGGCATGAGTCATATTATAAACCTGCCCTGTTAACCTATCGATCTCAATTTCTCAATTCTCAATTTTATTCATATAGCGCTTTTTATAACACATGTTGTCTCAAAGCAGCTTTACAAATTGTATGGGTCCAGATCCCTAATGAGCAAGCCAAAGGCGACAGTGGCAAGGAAAAACTCCCTAAGATGGCGGGGAAATAGGAAGAAACCTTAGGAGGACCAAGGCTCAAAGGGGGAACCCATTCTCCATTGGGCGGCCCGTTAGCACCAGTCTGTATTTGTGAACAAGAGGTGGTTCTACAGTTATAGCTTAAAGTTCTTGTTCCCCGGCCAAGTAGTCACAGTCCCTTCGGTGCAGATGCTGCGCCTCAGGTAGGAGCCAGCATCAGCACGTCCCCTTACGGCAATGGTACATCCAACCCCGGCATCAGTACATCGACCCGCAAGCCAGACCATCTCCCAGGTGCTTGTAGGTGCTTGCATGCAGTCGTCTTGGGTAGAAGCATGCAAAAAGATGGACAATACAGACTGAGTGTGAGGATGTCAATTTAACCACCATTGATTTAAATGTACATAGCTCATGTGCTAGTGATTAGCATGTAGCTCCAGCAGGCTAATCTATAGCAGCATAACTGAAGGGAGGGGTTCAGAGGTGACCACAGTCATTAGTCAAGTCAAGTCAAGTCAATTTTATTTATATAGCGCTTTTTACAACACATGTTGTCTCAAAGCAGCTTTACAAATTGTATGGGTCATTAGAGCTCACTGAGACATTGCTTTCCTGACAAGTATAATAAACCATCTTAAACCTTATCCTGTATTCTGATATTTCTGGTATTACTATTGTTATTTTGGGTGGTAGCATCAAATATTGATTTAATTCATATATCTGTTTTGTTTATGAAAGCATCCTTACTTTGCAGTATTTTTCCCACATTAAGTATAAATTTGCACAGTACAGTATATATACAGTATATATGTAAAATAACAATATGTGAGGATGCTAAAGGAATATTGTTGAATTAAACAAAATAGTAGAAATCACAAATCAGTGTTACATGTGACACTAGCTAAACTTGGCCTCGTTGATATTGTCATGGGATGCCAGTCCTACAACTCCAGGGACTTGCCTACGTTCCGACTCTTACCTATGGTCACGAGCTTTGGGTAGTGACCGAAAGAATGAGATCGCGAATACAAGCGGCTGAAATGAGTTTTCTCCGCAGGGTGTCTGGGCTCTTCCTTAAAGATAAGGTGCGGATCACAGTCATCCGGGAGGGGCTCGGAGTAGAGTCGCTGCTCCTCCACGTAGAGAGGAGCCAGCTGAGGTGGCTCGGGCATCTGGTTCGGATGCCACCTGGGCGCCTGCCTAGGGAGGCGCTCTGGCCATGTCCAACTGGGAGGAGGCCCCGGGGAAGACCCAGGACACGCTGGAGAGATTATATCTCTCGGCTGTCCTGGGAACGCCTTGGTATCCCCCCAGAAGAGCTGGAAGAGGTGGCTAGGCAGAGGGAAACCTGGGCCTCTTTGCTTAGGCTACTGCCCCCGCGACCCGGACCCGGATAAGCGGAAGAAAATGGATGGATGGAAGACAAGTGACCATAATCGCTCCTCTCGTTACAACATCTGTGGACTCTAATGCTGAAGGCAATCTCATGGCCTGGAGCTATGCTAAAATGGCCTCTTACTAATGTGCTCCTACAGACCAGGGAACAAGAAAATGAGGGTGGATGTGCTGTCTTGTCAGTTCAGTGCAGAGGCCCAGTCCACCAGCCTGTACTTTTTCTTGTTTTGTGAGGACCTGGACGAAGAAATCAGAAATTTTCCACTCTGCCCTCCACACCAGCTCTAATTTCCTCTGAAGCACCAAACCACACACATCACCAGGGCACACACAGGTCTAGGAACAGGACACCCAGGCTCTACACGGACAGCCCAACTTCTGAGTGATCGGTATTGCTGGCCTGTGATGCACAGAGGTATTTTCCAACAAGTCACCTCTTGTGCAGACTGTTTGCAGATCAAAATTCCTCACACTCCACCAGCAGGTAAGCTACTCCCCCGTCTTCACAGCGGCCATGGTCTCACCTTGCCATCAATATTGTTACAGATCTTCCACTATCTGAGGTACTGTTGCTCTCATCGTAATAGACCTGTTCTCAAAGACTGTGCTGTTCATTCAATTACATTTGTGAATATGGAGCGTGAGAGTGGCCTTGACAAAAAATTACATTTATTTTGAGGGAACAATTTACAAATAATGTGCATGTTTTCTTCAATTCGTGACCACATGAGTCCTGTCCCCATAGACTGTCTTAGGCATGCAGAGGCCACTCAGCCTGCCCAACCTGTTACCAGGGCCCTTCGCAGACCTCCAGTGGCTGCCTGGTCTGTCTCAAAGGCTCATCTAAGGCATTCAGAAGCCAACTCTGAATGTCTTTAGTGTCTGATGTCTGTGCGTGTATGAATGCTCAGTCTATGTCTTTGTTCTCTGCTCCGGTTTCTGGTCTTGTGTTAGTCCCTGTTATGGTTGCCATTCTTTTTTCTGTGTCTGTTTCTGTGTCTGTTCCTATTTCTAGAATGGTTGTCTCTGTTCCGGTTGTCATATTAGTTTCCCGGTATGTAACCCATCTTGTTCCTGTGCCCATTTCCATTATGTATAATATAGTTGCCTTTTTTTCTCCAGTCCTTGTCTCTCATAGCCTTGGTCCCCAGTCTGGTCCTAGCTCAGTGTCTAGGGGGGAAGGGGGTGGTGTACTGTCATGGTTAGCCCCACCCCACCTGTCATCCATGTGTTGTGTTTCCTGGTTTCCTTGTTCCTGTTTTGTTTTGCCATGTACACTTGTTGATAGTTTGTTCTGTTATGTCCTGATTATTTGTAACCCTGTCCTTCGTCATTGGTGTCATGTGTGTATGGTGTATGTCCTGGTTAGTACTTTCTGTGTTTTGTTGCTGTTCTTTCTCTAGGCTTGCCTCATCATTGAGCCTTTGGTTGCTCATGTATGGATTACAGTATATAGTAGTATTTTGTCTATTGTTATCTCTCTGTAAGTATGTCAAAACCTGTTGTTCATGTTAGTCATATCTCTGTCTAACCTTGGACCGTATTAAGGTGTCACGTCTGGCTCCGCCCTCCACCCCAGTTTCGTGTCTATCAACCTAGTCCCTCCTTAATTCTGCATTTCCTTGGTTCCCTATGTCACGCCCCCCTCGTTATCTCATCCAGCTTTGTTTAATTAATTCCTCTGAAACCAGTGTTTAAATGTTCCACGTCTCCCTACTCCCTCGTCAGTCGTTCTCTGTCCATTCCCCTTAAGTTGCCCTGCTCTCCCTGCCTCCTGAAGTTCCTGAAGCATTTTCCGGTTTCTTGTTATTGTCCCTATGTTGATAATTCCTCCCTGGTTTGCTTATTTCCGGTTTTGTGTCTTTTTAGTTCTGTCTCCCGTCGTGTTACCTGTATATCTTTTGCCTTGATTCTCGGTACACCTAGTGTGTAGTGCGTATGTCGGTTTCTGTTCATTGTAGCTTTCCTCGCTGTTGTAGTGTTTGATTCGTCTGTAAGTTCTCCCTGTTCTATGTTGTCGTCGATAGGTTATTCTCCTTCTAGTTCCTTTTCCCCTGTTATGTTCCTGCCCGGGTCCTATCTGTTAGTTCCATGTTCTTATGTCTCTAGGTTGTAGTTTATCGTTTCTCTTAAGTGTGTATGGTTGTGTTTTCATGTCAGTTCGTTTCAGTGTTAAGTGTCATCGCGTTTAAAGTGGTTATTCCCTCCTGGTGTTCCATGTTATATGGTATTGTTGTGTTTTCCCAAATAAATATTAGTACAACTTGCAGTTGCATCACGCCCTCCCTATGTAGAAGCGTGACATAAGGATTATGACTCTGCATTATCATGAATAAATCTCGCTCTTCTCAGGATTTGTGTCTGTCCTCTTTTCACTCAACGCAAGGCAGTAGTGGTGATGGTGTTGGCTGAAGCCACATTGGCTTCTGAATTACACCTTGATAACTAGAAATGCATATGTCAGAAGGATTGACAAATACATACACTGCCATGTATTCGCTCACCCATTCTAATTATCGGAACCAGATGTTCCAATCACTTCCATGGCCACAGGTGTATAAAATTAAGCACCTAGGCATGCAGACTGTTACAAACATTTGTGAAAGAATGGGTTGCTCTCAGGAGCTCAGTGATAGGATGCCACCTGTGCAACTAAATTTCCTCACTCCTAAATATTCCATAGTCAACTGTAAGCTATATTATAAGAAAATGGAAGTGTTTGGGAATGACGGCAAATCAGCCACGAAGTGGTAGGCCACGTAAACTGACGGAGCACATAGTGCGAAGAGGTCGCCAACTTTCTGCAGAGTCAATCACTACAGATATCCAAATTTCATGTGGCCTTCAGATTAGCTCAAGAACAGTGCGCAGAGAGCTTCATGGAATGGGTTTCGATGGTCGAACAGGTGCATCCAAGCCATAAATCACCAAGTGCAATGCAAAGTGTTGGATGCAGGGGTGTAAAGCATGCTGCCACTGAACTCTAGAACAGTGGAGGCATGTTCTCTGGAGTGACGAATCCATCTGGCAATCTGATGGACGAGTCTGGGTTTGGAGAACGGTACTTGTCTGACTGCATTGTGCCATGTGTAAAGTTTGGTGGAGGGGGGATTATGGTGTGGGGTTGTTTTTCAGGAGCTGGGGTTGGCCCCTTATTTCCAGTGAAAGGAACTCTGAATGCTTTAACATACCAAGACATTTTGGACAATTTCATGCTTCCAACTTTGTGGGAACAGTTTGGAGATGGCCCCTTCCTCTTCCAACATGACTGTGCACCAGTGCACAAAGCAAGGTCCATAAAGACATGGATGCCAGAGTGGATAAACTTGACTGACCTGCACAGAGTCCTGACCCGATAGAATACCTTTGGGATGAATTAGAGCGGAGACGAAGAGCCAGGCCTTCTCGTCCAACATGACCTCACAAATGCACTTCTGGAAGAATGGTCAAAAATCCCCATAAAGACACTCCTAATCCTTGTGGACAGCCTTCCCAGAAGAGTTGAAGCTGTTCTAGCTGCAAAGGGTGGACCAACATTATATAATGAACCCTATGGATTAGGAATGGGATGTCACCTAAGCTCATATGTGAGTCCAGGAAGCTGAGCGAAGGTGAGAAATATAGTGTATCTTATACAGCCTTTTTTTTAATGGGACACACACAGGACAATTAAATTGAGGCTCTGGTAGCTAACATTATCTGTAGTGTATTGGCTTCTTGGTTGCATCTTGAGAAAAACACAAAATAAATGTAAAACATTTATTTTACTTCCTTAACAACATATTTCTGAGTGAAATGGAAAAAGTGCAGGCAGGCCATCATTATCAATTAGCATTAGATTGGATCATACATAGTCTAAATTTTACCCTGACTCTAGCGTGGAGCATAATGAATCAGTGTTCACACTCTATTATTACACAGTGCTAGATGGTCAGTTGCTTGGCAAAGAATATTATTTTAGTTCAGTAAGAGTGACATTACCAAAGGGTATCTGTGCAAAATGATTTTATATATCTGACAAATTTGCCATACCTACAGAGATACCCACTGCACCTGTTACCATGATATTTTAGGTATGAGGAACAAGGGTATTGGTAGAGCAAAACCATGACAATGCCTCAAGCTTTTTGGTGATGGGCAGAAGTCATCGCACAAATATTTTGTCTATTAAATTGTGTTACCATGGATCATGATCAACGTGACAGAGAACATGAGTTTAAAGGATAAAGAAATATTCATATTGATTGCAGATTGACTTTAATGTATCAGACGTATTACAATTGACTCATGAATTTGCACTGCATGACATCATGGTAATGTTTAGCTTAAGCAGTATAATCTTTGCAAGCAGCTATTTGGTTTTTTAGCAGGTGAAAGTAGAAATGAAAATTATCATTTGTGTATTGTCATGGTGAGCTGGTCCCTCTGCTCAGGGGAGACACCACCCCCTTTTGAAGTTTTAGTATGTTATTTTTTCCATTTGGTACAGTTCGCCTACTTTTTGGACCCAAGCGTTGTAGCAGGGTGGCTATAATTGCATCCACTTAATAGTAAAACATTTCAAAGCTGCTGCAAAAAAGATATTTAAAAGATATTATTTAGCTCCGCCCTGCATACCTGCTGGAATGATACTGAGTAATGTGACTGTGGGATCCTTCGGTATGACTTCCTGAAATATCTGGTTTATAGTCCTATACACCTTGTCCCAAAATATTTGTAGTTTAGGGCATGACCAGAAGATGTGTGTGTGTGAAACTGCTGTGCCAGTTTCTCCAACACAAGATTGGTACTCTAGGGTCCACTCTAGGGTCCATCTTAGCGACAACATCCGTGTCCTGAAATATCTGCTGATAATTTTCCACTTAAATTCATGCCACATAATTGAATGTGTAGTTTGATGTGCCTCTGTCCATGCCTTCCCCCACATTTCATCAGTAATGGTTTTGGCTGTCACTACCTCTGTAACGCCGCGATCGGCGGAGAAGTAGTTTGCGGACACAAACGCTGAGATGAGCGAGATTTATTAAAGGGCAATCCATAAGCAGAGTCGTTTACACGGGCATGGGTCATAACAGGCAGGGAGTCCGACATCGAAACAAAACCAACACGTAGAGACATAATGAAATACAGGAACTAGCTACCACGAACAGAACACAGACTTAGAACACGAACGAAATACAGGGCTGGGAAAACACGGAAGTAAACGGAGACTAGGGCAGGATTCAAATATTCAGACAAAACAACCGGTAACACGGAAGACCAAACAGAGGGTTTAAATAGACAAGACTAATACAGGACACCTGACAAGGATAACGAGGGGCAGGGCTAAGACGCACATGGCTGCAACAACAAAACAAGCACGAGGACGACAGGAGGAGGAGGGCTAAACGTGACAACCTCCCATCTCTGTTTTGTCTGAACAGGTTCATGTCGACTCATTGATAAAAATGCACTGCTCAAAAAATAAAGTGAACACTAAAATAATTCATCCTAGATCTCAATGAATAAAATATTCCAGTTAAATCTTTATTTATTACATAGTGGAATGCCTTGCCAACACTTCATCACATATGTGCCAACAGGGGCTTATTACATTACAGTGAATTTTCTATGATGAAAAATCAGAGCATTATAAAAAATATCCATACACTAACAAACAAATAAGCATACATATATATATATACACTGCTCGAAAAACGCTAAAATAACACATCCTAGATCTCAATGAACTCATGAGAATATTCCAGTTGAAAATCTATATTTATTACATAGTGGAATGCATTGAGAACAAAATAACAAGGAACGATCGATGTAAATAAAAATTATCCCATGGAGGTCTGGATTTGGAATCATACTCAAAATTAAAGTGAAAAATAAGATGACAGGCTGATCCAATTTCGTCTTTGAATCGTTTTGTATTTTATCTGGGGGCGCTTTTTTTCCCCATTTAAATTTTGAGATTATTTTATCCAATTATCAACAAATGTGGATTTTGGAATTCCTATTGATAACGATATATCAATCTTGGAAGAACATTCATACAGATAGTTTCTATACGGCCAAAAAGGGAGACAGGTAACGCTGCCCACCTCTCTAGATAATTTTTGATTGTGTCCAGTATTTTACTGTAATTAGAGTAGGGGTTTCACCTACTAATCCTTTAAAGTAGATATAATTTGTTTTACCTTAATCAGTCTCATTAATTTAGAATCAGTCTCATATTCAAATTAAACCAGAAGCACAACATTTAGTTCTCAACTAAAAGTAATTAATGGTTTGGTACCTGAAGGATTTAACTATGAATTCTTTAGAGGTTTTGGCAGCAACCACTTTTGAATGACAACACAGACAATTTGGTGAAAATAAATCATACATTTATTTTTAATTGTATATTTATTTTTAAACCAACTATTCTAAAACACAAACAGCATCAACAAGGATCAGTATATTTACAGTGAAGACTCAGCATCTGTGTGTGTGAATGTGTAGAAAGGGGAGGAGAGTAAATGTGCATGTGCTCTTGTGAGCGTGTGTGCTTGAGGAGGCGGGATTTGTTATGTCGGTTCTCCTATGGGGAACAAAGTAACTAAAATTGCGCCGACTTCAAACAGTAGAGTAGCGTTGCTTATGTTAATGACCTCAGCTGGTTTATTCTAACGTGGTCAGAACAAAGGGTAATCGCCTTTGTTTCGGTCCGTGTGGCCACGTTAGCTTGATATAAGTAGTGCGGTGAATCTGGTGCCGTGGTAACGTTGATCAGTCGGTTGTTGGATTACACTCGGGCTCATTAATTAAGTAACACGACTTTCAGCTGTGGTGTGGTTTTCAGCATGGTGTTGTGGTGGTTAGCACTGTCGCCTCACAGCAAGGCAGTCTGGGTTCGATTCTCGGTCTGGGCTGGTCTGTGTGGAGTTTGCATGTTCTCCCTGTGCCTGTGTGGGTTTTTTCCAGGTACTCTGGTTTCCTCCCACAGTCCAAACACATGCATGTTAGGTTGATTGGTCACTCTAGAACGGGCAAGAGAGAAAGAGATGGCCCTGCTGAGCAAGGTATTTAAACACCTGAATTTTGCATACTTTAGACACACCCCTTCTTCCATTGAAGCAAGCTTGTTCAATGTATTGCCAGTGGTACTACCACCTGCTGGTTTGGCATGGTACCTACATTAGCGTGAAACAAATCATGTAATGAAAAAGGGATGATACCTAGGTATCTAATGCCCTCTTTAGACCACCTTGTTGCTTTACCCTCAGTGGAACATTGCTATTGACATCCATTGCCTCTGTCTTATCAACATTTATTTTATAGCCAGAGAAATCTCCATAAAACTTGTTTGACAAAATGTAGGTTTCCCTCAATCTTTTCTGATAAGGCCTGGAGCTCTCTGCGGGTTGTATTTGAATCATTCAAAATGTTTATGCTAATATTCCAGTACTCATCACTTTCCTGTAATTCTTGCTGCCTTTTGCCTTTTTCTTGCTGTTGCATAAGAGATAATACAGCCTCTTAAATAAGCCTTTGCAATGAAATCCTTATCATTCAGAAGGGAGGCGTTAAGTCTCCATTGCCTAAATGATGTAGTCAGTCCTATGTCCCACTGGATAGCAGGTGCATGAACAGAGATTATAATGGGCACTATTGTGATATCTTCGATTCTGTGTCACTTTGCTTTAGATGTAAAAAAGTAATCAATCTGTGATTAAGATGCATATCTGTTCAAGGTGAAATTTCTCTCTTTTGGAAATTTGGACCGCCATATATCCACCAATCCGGCTTCTGCGGGTAAGTTTTTAAGCATTTTACCCATTCAAGATATGGGTGTTTAAGAGGTTGTCTATCCAAGTTTGACATGACAATTAAAATCTCCTGCCATAATCAGGAGACCGGGTGCTGTATTCTGCGAACATATTAAATACTGACTTGACAAACCCCGGTATGTCTTTATTAGGAGCGTAAACATTTATAAATGATTAAACTATTCCATCATTTGACCAATTTACCACACTTGAAAAAAATATTTTTTTGACTTTGTAAATATAATGAAGTTTATTTAGATACTATCTACAAGAATAATCTAGAACAGTCTTCAAATACATTTGTAAATTTTAGTCTAAATGCCAAAGTAAAATTTACAACGTTTTTGTAATTTTTTCTTTTTGTGAGAAGCAAAACCAAAAACTGCAAGTAAAAGGTCGCTTACATTATCCACGCATGCGCAGTGATGCCAGCTTTCGTTCCAAGTCGAACTTTTTTCACACGGAATGCATGTTTTGTATGTGTAGGAATGTATATGTGCAGTTGTACACACAATATAAGTAAAACATTTACAACATCAAGCTGTTATAAACTGTGTTACTTCAAATCGGTAAACATTACTAAAGAATTTCAAAATTACTACTAGTATTATATAAATAATAAAAGCCATGGGAGAAACATTGTTGAAGTAAAATCTACTAAGATACACTGAGTAAAATCTAATTGACTGAGCATTTTGCAAAGTAACATTTAATTTGTAGTTAAATACACTGAGAATTATGAGTAAATATTTCTTGAATATATTCTCTGTTAAATTTGCTGTTTTACATGGAAAAACTTTCCTAAGTTTTTTTTAAGTAAACCCTACTCCAAATTTTTTCAGTGCAATACAAGTCTGCCCTCCCTGTCTTTATGTACCAATGTTTCGGTGAAATTAATTTGCCTATGTATTAATATGGCCACACCCCTTTTCCTGCCTAGCATACTATGTGATGAGTAATAAACTTTATCAGCCTAAGAATCTCAATTTCTTATGTTCATCATCTGAGAGAGTGTTTCCTATAGAAATGCTACCTGACACCTTGATTGGCTGAGTTGCAGTAATGTTTTCTTCCTTTTGGTTGGACTATGGAGACCCTTCACATTATAACTTATTACAGTTACTGTACTCATGGCTATTTCATAAAGTATTTAACATTAAGAAATTGAGTTGGAGGCAAAGACAACCAGCTGACATACAGGACTCGAGTGTGTTTCCCGATAACGAACGATCTTAGAGATTTACGAACAACTTTAAGAACTTTAAGAACGCCAATTTTACGAGTGTTTCCCAAAAGCCTTCTTAGTCTCCAAATTTAGTTCGGAACTAGTTTTAAGTAGTTCTTTGTTGACTCCTCCTCTGCATCTACGCTGGAAAAGCTCAGCTAGTCGAAAACCGACCCACCGATTTATATACATTTTTCATTATTATGAAACAAAAGTATCATTGCGAAAGTGACAATCATAAAAACTACCAACTAATAAGTGTTTAAATGTCAAGTATAAGAAAAATAATGAGAAGAACTCTAAAATGATTACCTTTGCAATTCTGACCGATTGTATATCAAGGCTATAAATAGGGCACATAATTAACCTTTCACATGTCATTCAAAACCATGGCAAACAAGAAAACGAAACTTTCTGTCGAGTGAATTGAGCCAAACGGTAGACGAAGTGGAAAATAACAAAAGTATATTATTTTCAAAAGCGCAAGGAAGTTCCTCAAATTCAGAAAAAAATGAGACGATATTGCAAAGCAGTGGCATTAAGAAATCAGACGTAGAGATAAAGAACTTAGAAAGGAGAGGGCTAAGACTGGTGGAGGTCAAATGTCCACAAGTGCCCTTACTGTTGAGGAGGAAAAGGCACTTGGGATACTGGGCCCCATAGCTACTGAAGGGATACCAAGGGGTATAGATATATATCTTGAAAAATGTTTATTGAAAGTAAAACTTGCACCACAACAATGTTTATATGTTTATATCAAAAATCTACCACACACAGATCACTTATCCAAAGTATTTTATTTTTTGGTGTGTCTAGGCAAAAACACACCATCATCATCGTCCCTAGCCATCTGACACACTCCAGAATTGGCCCAGATGAAGGAGTCATGAGTACTCCCAGGCCACTTGGCCACAATATCCGTAGATGTAGATCGGGCTCAAGAGGCTGGGAGTGTGTATGGGGATCAGACTGCCGTCCACTGCACCAACAACTCCAGGAATGTTTGCAGTTGCATGAAAACCAATTTTGGTTTCATGTAATCAGTGGCGGACATATATATATATATATATATATATATATATATATATATATATATATATATATATATATATATATATGTATGTGTGTATATATATATATCTGTATATATATATATATATCTATATATATATCTGTATGTGTGTGTATATACTGTATATGCATCTATACATGGCACGTAATGTATATGATAATGTAAATAAGCTTTTATTGTCATATGGCACATATTGGCATAACAAAATAACTAACAAACTTAACAAATTGACCCTGACAAAATGCAGGGGAAAAACAACTGGAAAGCTACTGAAACCTACATTGTTCACTCAGTGAGTAACCTCTGCAGCAACCGACTCTTTTCTGCTACACCATCTATAATTTTATCACTCTCCAGCATGTTTAGGACATCTGTCTGAGTAGCCATGAGCATGAAAGCCTCAAGGTGCTGTTGTGAAAGAGAGCTCCTAATCCTGTTTTTGATGAACTTTAGAGTGGAAAAGCTTCTTTCACAAGCTACCTGTGTTACAGACAGGGTTAGCAGAAACTTGTATGCAAGCCCTATGGTGCTGTATGCATCTGTAAGGAGATTGTATTGACTCAGAACACGATAGCAGCATAATGGACAGTCATTGCAAGATGAACAGTTTTTGCAAACTATCTCCATCTCATCTTCAGCATTATGCGGTCCTTCCTTTGTTTCCTTGGTTGGATACTCCTCCATTACAGAAGTCTTTAACCTGTCCCACTGTCCTGCCAGGCTGATGAGCACATTCTGTAAACTGGCAACTGTTGCATTGTCTTCAAATGGCAGTAGACACTTGCTCAGCTGTTGGAAATATGACTCTGGGAATCTGCCAGCATAGGCTGTTACCTGGTTAAAGTTTTTGGGATCCAAAATCAGCATATACTGTGCCATTTTTTGGTTATGGACATCATTCTTGTATGACGTGATAGCATCACTTAGAGACTCATCTCGGCACATCTCACCTGGCATAGATTTCTTCTTTCTACCACGTTTTTGTGGCAGAGATGCTTCAACCTCCAGCTCATTCTCATCATTTAGGTTGTTGTTGGCCCACTGGACAAATGTCTGCTGCTGTTTTGACTTCCTTAAAGTCTCTGCTAATATTTTTCAGCTGCGATTCTGCACCCACAATCATCCGATGAGCTGTCAGTATGTTCATTCCACTTGTCTGGAGGTACTTTGAGACTGGTGTGGTAATGTGGAAGATTCTCATGAAAACCTGGGCTGTAAGTACTGTTTCATATTTTAAGAACTGGGTGATGTATCCCATTGCATTGACACGCGCGGTGGTACTGATGGTATTCATATCTTTGATAGCAGACAGAGTGTGAAGAAAATACTTTTGACAGAGCAACGTCTTTTGACCACCAGTGCGTTTGCCCTATTGGAGCAAGACGTCTATGTTTTAGATCCTTGCTCTGCGTTTCCCAAATGTTCATCCTCTGGTAGGACTCTCTAATGAAGATAGCAATGTTGTTTAGCAGTGTAAATAGAGAGCCACTTGCCAAAACACATTATGTTGTGTCTGAAAGTACAAGGTTTAGTATGTGTGCGTAGCACCACACATGGAGTTGATTGGGGGAATTTTGATTCAAAAGGGCAGAGAAGCCATTATACGGTCAGTATAATGGCTTCTCTGCCCTTTTTTCTCTGCATGTTGGAAGCCCCATCTGTAGAACTCCCAAATACACTGTTTCAAAGCCAGATTAATTCCCTTTAGCACCTTACAAGTTGGACAAAATACTGACCTGTGGATGCTTCACATCTGATCACTGCCACAAGGCACTCATGAATGATGTCTGTCACATAGCGTATGACAACAGAGCACTGGTCTTGAGCTGTGATGTCTGGGGTGGTGTCGATTTGAATGGAGTACATACCAGTCTCACGGATTTCTGTTGCTATAATGTTCTTCATTGTGCTATGCTGAATGTAAGGTGCTCCTTGAGGCACACATCATATTTGCCCAGCAAAATGATCATCTCTAAAAAATTACCATGATCCAGAGTATAATAATCCAGTGTGTATGCTGCCTCTGCCTGTTTGCCTCTGAAGCTCAAACCCCGTTTCCCGATAACGAACGATCTTAGAGATTTACGAACAACTTTAAGAACGACGTAACTTTAAGAACGCCAATTTTACGAGTGTTTCCCAAAAGCCTTCTTAGTCTCCAAATTTACGAACGAGTTCTAAGTAGTTCTTTGTTGACTCCGCCTCTGCGTCTACGCTGGAAAAGCTCCGCTAGTCGAAAACCGAACCACTGATTTACATACATTTGTTCATTATTAAGACACAAAAGTATCATTGGGAAAATGACAATCATAAAAACTAACAACTAATAAGTGTTGAAATGTCAAGTATAAGAAAAAAATTAGAAGAACTCTAAAATTATTACCTTTGCAATTATGACCGATCGTATATCAAGGCTATAAATAGGGCACACAATTAACCTTCCACACGTCATTCAAAACCATGGCAAACAAACAAAGGAAGCGAAATTTCCAGTCGACTGAGTTGATCCAAATGGTAGACGAAGTGGAAAAAAACAAAAATATATTATTTTCAAAAGCGCGAGGAAGTTCCTCTAATTCAGAAAAAAAAAACAAAAATGGGATGATATTGCAAAAAATATCAGTGCCTGTAGTGGAATTAAGAGGTCGGGTCTAGAGGTAAGGAAAAAGTGGCATGATTTTTCTAGTCAAGCCAAAAAAAAGGGGGCAGAACTCAGAAAGGAGAGGGCTAAGACTGGTGGAGGTCAAATGTCCACAAGTGCCCTTACAGTTGAGGAGGAAAAGGCACTTGGGATACTGGGCCCCACAGCTACTCAAGGGATACCAGGGGGTATAGATGTATCTCTGGGAGAATTTCCATCTACCCCACCTGAACCTGCATCTCCAGGGCCTTCCTGTGCTCAGGCCAGAGCGAGAGCTCCACCTGAAACACATACACCACAAAATACCTGTGGGTGTAGTGTGGAACTTGTGGCTCTGGAAAGGGAAAGGCTCAAGCTCAAACATGAAAAGCTCCAACAAAAGGAGCGACATCATGAAGAGCGAATGCAGCAGAGGGAGAAGCACCAGCAAGAGCTACTGGAACTGAAGAAGGCCAAACTCGACATCATGGCCAAACAGCTTGAAGTAGCTCAGTATCAAATGAGCAGGCCCTCAATTTCTGTGCCAATTATATTGCCCTCTGAACAAGGTAAGATACTTATCCAAACAACTATAGTAAATGTGAATATACTTTACTGAATTTTCACTAAAGCATCTATGAAATAACTCCCATTTTGTGGCATTGACATGAATATAATTTTCCTTCCAGACCCCAGTACTAGTGCCGACACTGTGTAGGAGTTTAACAGAAGATGCAAGACCTTTTTGTTTCATGAATGTTTTTTTTTTTTTTTTGCACATTGCTTGAAAAATGCTTACTGAAAGTAAAACTTGCACCAGAACAAATGCCTTGGCGTGTATGTTTATAAGAAATATACCACACACAGATCACTTCTCCAAAGTATTTTATTTTTTGTTGTATCTAGGCAAAAACATTCCTTATAATTTGCCTTCGGTTTTCCAGGCCAGCCTGGTAAAGTCCTTCTCTCCTTTCTCCTGGTAACTCTACCAGAACATTTCTTTCCTCTGTCTCCTCATCATCCTCCTCATCTTCCTCTCCTTGAATGTGTATGCCAGCTTGCACTGCAATGTTGTGCAGCATAGCACACACAACAATTACAGCACAGCTGCGTTCTGGAGAAAATCGAAGCCCACCTGAGGACTTGTGGAGGCACCGAAAACACATTTTCCAAATGCCCAAAACTCTCTCCACCACACTTCGTGTTCTGCAGTGTGCCATGTTGTATCTCTCCTCAGCCTCAGTCTGGGGATTTGATACAGGAGTGAGTATATAGCTTCGGAGTGGATACCCACTGTCAGCTAGTACATGTCCACCACCAAATGCACCATCCCTAGCCATCTGACACACTCCAGAATTGGCCCAGATGAAGGAGTCATGAGTACTCCCAGGCCACTTGGCCACAATGTCCGTAAAGAGGCCTTGGTGGTTGCAGATCACTTGTACATTCAAAGCAGAGAAGCCCTTACGGCAGATGTAGATTGGGCTCAAGAGGCTGGGGGTATGTATGGGGATCAGAGTGCCGTCCACTGCACCAACAACTCCAGGAATGTTTGCAATTGCATGAAAACCAATTCTGGTTTCACGTAATGCCTCCCTAGTCCTAGGAAATTTTATGTATGTTGCTGCATGGCGAAGCAATGCTTTAGTGACAGCATGCACACATTTAGATACTGCAGCTGTGCTTAGTCCGTGGGCATCACCAACAGTCTGCAGAAACCCACCTGTGGCATAAAATCGGAGGGCTGTCAGTAACTGCACCGTGGGGCTAAGTGCAAAATTTCTCCTCGTTCCTCTAGCCAGCTCCTCCTGTACAAGTTCAAGGAGAGCCATGATCTCCCCCCTACGCAGCCGGTATCTGTCACACAGCACATCGTCTGGAAGATCTAGAGGAGTCGTATTCAAACGCCGTGCCGCATTCAGGCGAACTACATAGCTTCGTGGATTACGTCGTCTTAAATAATGTCTCCTGTTCAAATGCAATATCCTTTGACGTGCTGCCATGTTCATCACACAAGCACAATTGCTGGCCTTATTCCAGGTTACTTATATGCCTACTGATTAATCAGTCAATTTTATTGGTTAAGTTAAAACAAGCTTAATAGGCCAATTTGTAGCCATTTCCTTGCAAAGCATACATTAATTGTGAAAGGCTGAAACGCTATTAACTACACGATGATGAACGGAGATATTTAACTCAATATTGGGAACATATCAGCTAATGCTAAAAATTCAAAGTAGTACATTTGATTTTTGGTGACACATAATGTGGTATATGCGATATAATTACTTAAAAAAACAAATACACATAAACGCAAACGTTGTAATGCCGTGCTCAAAACCAGCGTGAGTGAAATTAGCGGGCTCTATCCTTTTTGAGGAAGAACTGCACGTGAGCTTCGAGTTAAGAAGTACTTAGTGAGTTACGAATGGGTCCGAATATTCTTAAGTTATGAACGACTATAAGTACGACGTAAGTTACGAAGGGTTTCGGGAAACACTCGTAAATTTAAGAATATTCTTAAGTACGAGGTTACGAAGTACTTAGAGTTACGAACGTTTTGGGAAACTGTGGTAGACTGAATGACATGTCCTAGAATATGTTAGTTA
The DNA here is from genome assembly GCA_020368025.1 of Brachyhypopomus occidentalis. Classification (NCBI taxonomy): domain Eukaryota; kingdom Metazoa; phylum Chordata; class Actinopteri; order Gymnotiformes; family Hypopomidae; genus Brachyhypopomus; species Brachyhypopomus occidentalis. Next base: position 621,909 of record JAGXOD010000131.1, read on the forward strand.
ACACCTCTAGGTGGAGCTACCTTTTCTTTGTGTGGCTGCACTCATGAACATCCTGGAACATAGAGGGAGACGGAGAGAAGTCATGAACAGTCGATCTAGAGGGGAGGGTTGTGGTAGACTGAATGACATGTCCTAGAATATGTTAGTTAACACCTCTAGGTGGAGCTACCTTTTCTTTGTGTGGCTGCACTCATGAACATCCTGGAACATAGAGGGAGACGGAGAGAAGTCATGAACAGTCGTTGTGCTACGATTGCAGATTAAATGGTACTTAGCCAAAGGAACTAACAACTCTAGTGTGATCATTGCTATACGCCACCGTAGGATATCACAGAAACGCACCCCAGTTTTATAACATCTATGATGTGCTCAAGAACTTGTCGCCTCCTGCGTACTTGCTGCCTGTGAAGTGACATCTGAGGTCCAATAAGAAGTTCCTTAACTGTCTTTTTGGAGGACTGAAGAAAGTATCACTTTGCTCATGCTCTTCAATTCTCAGGTGTATATGTGTGAAGGTGGTCATGCCAGAAGTCAAGGAACTACTTTCACTACTTTTAGCATAAGCCATGCAAACAAAGCAGAAGAGTGCTTGATTCTTGTCATTGTTATGACACCCATTTTCTATTGTACCGTCTTTACGGGTAAATGCTTTGTCTGCCTTCTGTTTGGGGTGAAAAAGAAGAAAGAGGTCTAATGTCTCTGGTTTGGGTCTGGTGAAATAATCAATCTCTGATTGATGGGCATCTAGGCCTTCCTCTTGAGTCACATCTCTCTGTAGAATCATCAGAATCACTTTCAGCCTATAAATAATTAGTAATTGTTAATTGAATTAGTAGGCCTAAAGAACAACTACACAACCAGTAATAATACTAATACAAAAGCAATAATTAATATTAGTAGCTGGTATTAGTGCATGATGTCACGGTGGCATGGCAGGGAGGCCACCAGAGGGCACCCACTCATGCACGGAGCACCAGACACACCCCTTTATTAGTTCGGCGCACACCCCCTCATTTCATAGCACTACCCTGGTCTCAATCACCGTAGTACTAGCACCTGTGCACTTTCCCTCACTATGCATTTAAGCCTGCAGGTCTCGCCGTCCAGTGCTGCACATTAAAGAAGCCTGTCGAAGACGCCGCTGTCCTGAAAGACTTCGGACCTACGTCCCTACAAGGATCGTTATATTGAAGTTTTCTTCATTGCATAACTGCCTGAGTATTTCTGTTGAATATGAGCAATAAAGAACTGAGCTCACAACCCTCGCCTCCTGCTGTCAACCGTTACAGAATGTGCAGCCTGGTACAGCGGGGGGTGGCGAGCCTTCCGCAATGGACATTCTCAACACCCAAGGCGTACTACTGGGACAGCAGCAACGGGAATTGGGTGAGCTGAAATCAATAAGCACCCCTCTGCCGAATCGAGTGGAGGGAGTGAAACTGCCGCTAGCCCCCCCCGAGCCGTATGGAGGTGACCCCGAGAAGTGCGAGGGCTTCTTGGCACAATGCGGTCTGTATTTTAAGTATCAGGAGCATCTGACAGACTCTGCCAAGGTGGCCTTCTTAATTTCGAGGTTCACCGGAAGGCCCTGCTGTGTCTGGTGGACCCATTGCATTTTGGGGCTTTTAATTCAACATAAAATAACTTTTTTTGTTAAAATAATCAGCAGATGTTTACTTTATCCCAATTGCAAGTAAAATATATAATATTGTTAAATTTATATGTTAAATATGTTAAATTTGTTCGCTTTACATTTGTTACATCTGTCTCTTCCAATATCAACTGTAAGGCAGTCTGAACAGAGAATCGCTTCACCATCTTGATCATTTGTGGTATGGAAGCACACTGACAGAGTTATCTGTAGTGTTATGTCCCCAAGATTGGTTCCCGCAAGACAGAGGGTGAAATGTGCGGGAATGTGGGTTCAGATAGTATTGATTGGTCCAATTTTGCAACAATTTGGCAAACTTTTGCGGGAAAAGTGCAGACTGTGGGTTCTCACAGCAAGGGCTTCGGCCTCTCTCTCCCTCTCTCTCTCTATCTCTATCTCTTGCTCGCTCTCTCTCTCTCTCTGACACACACACACACAAGTCCAGAGGAGAGGGAGGGAAAATTAGGGTGCACAGGACCTGTGATTTCCACACTTTGACTAACCCAGGGTCCAGTGGACCCAAGACCCTGTATGTAATATAAATGTGAAGGGGGGTATATGGGGGGTGGTCAGTGAAAATGTTTTCTGATTCATGTTCCTCACAGAAAATGAGCCAAGGCCAATGAATCTTAATTTGAAAAAAATATTATTTGTATCATTTTTATTATTTAATATTAATATTAAATTTTAAAAATGGGTCCCACAGGCCCAAAGACCCTATAAGGGTTAACATGGGGGCAGCACTGCTCGAGGGGGAGTCTCCTCTGTTACAGGATTTCGACTCCTTCCGCGAGGAATTCAAGGAGGTGTTCAACCATCCACGCCAGGGAAGGGCGTGTAGCCAGAGCCTGCTGGGGATGCGTCAGGGGACCCGGTCAGCTGCGGAGTTCGCCCTCGACTTCCGCACGGTTGCTGCGGGGACAGGTTGGGATGACGCTGCCCTGATTGACGGATTCCTGGCAGGCTTGCAACCTGAACTACGGGCTGAGATGGCATGCCGGCAGGACGCGGAGTCGCTAAACTCGGTGGTCCGGCTGGCTATTACGTTGGACCGTTTGATACAGGAGAGAAGTAATCGCACCAAGACGCCCCGCCATCGATCATCGCCGGAGAACCCTGCCAGAAGGAGATGGCCTCGACTGCGCTCGCTGCCGGAACTACCGAGAGGAGGAAACGGTCCGGAGCCCATGCAGTTGGGAGCCACCAATCCGGTCCAGAGGGAGCCCGCTCGACCGCGTGGTGAACAGTCGCGGGTGAGTGGCTCCTTGGTGGACCGATTATTGACCATTGATGCGACGGTGACTTACCGGCATGTGTCTTTCGGCGTGTCTGCCCTAGTGGACTCGGGAGCAGCCGGGAATTTGATGGGAGCAGCCTTAGCGAGCCGAATGCGGATCCCGCTGAGGACCTTGGAGCGCCCTAGAAGAGTGTACGTGCTAGATGGCAGGCCTGTGGGTGGCGGCACGTTGCGCCATCACACCCCTCCCCTCACTGTCACGATTCAAGGGCACTCCACAACACTCGTATTTTGTGTTCTCCCCAATATCACACATGATATAACTCTCGGTCTGCCCTGGTTTAGACGGAACAAGCCTCACATTAACTGGTTCACCGGTCACATACTACAATGGAACACGCCCCCTGTCAGCACCTATAACCACGCCCCCTTACCAGTTTCAGCCACCACCGTGGAGAGTCCTGCGGTAAAAAACCCCAAGGGGATCCCTCCACAGTATCAAGATCTAGCTGAAGTGTGCAGCCAAGCGAGAGCCACGCAGCTTCCTCCGCACCGCCCCTGGGACTGCAAAATCGAGGTCAAAGCGGGAAGTACACCCCCGAGACGTTTATCCTCTTTCGCAAGAGGAGGAAATAGCCATGCAGCAGTATATCAAAGAGGCATTAGCGCAGGTCTATTTCACCCCTTCCATTTCGCCAGCCTCAGCCAGCGTCGTCTTCGTCAAGAAGCAGGCTTTCGTCACGGCGCCTGTCCTTCACCAGTCAGATCCTACAAAGCCTTTCGTGGTGGAAGGAGATGCCTCCAACGTTGGAGTAGGGGCGGTGCTCTCCCAGTGATTAAAGAAGAGCAGTCCGCTCAAACCGATCGCCTTTTTCTCTCGCAAGGTCTCTGCCGCCAAGCGTAATTATGGAGTAGGCGATCGTGAATTATTAGCTATGCGACTCGCATTCGAGGAGTGGTGGCACTGTTTGGAGGGAGCCAGACACACGTTCCTAGTGTTAACCGACCACAAGAACCTCGAATACTTGCGAGGTACGAAGAGGATGAATGCTCGGCAAGCCGGCTGGTCTCTGTTCTTCTCCCGTTTCAGATTCCAAGTGACGTATCGTCCTGGGGAGAAGAATGCACGTGCCGACGCGCTATCACGTTCTTTTTCAAGCAGCGCGGAATCCACCAGCGATGAGCCAGTACTTCCTCCCAGCTGCTTTTTGGGCACAGTGGAATGGGAGATTGACCGAGCAATTAAAGCAGCGAATCCACATCCTCACTGCCCACCACACCGCAGGTCATTAGGAACAGGACACCCCGGCTCTACCCGGACCTCCCAGCTCCTGGGGATACGCTACTAGTGGCCGGGGATGCACCAGGACATTCTACAACATGCTCTAATGCCGGAGCTGGGGGCTCGCTAGCTATGGTGGTGGCAACCGGGCCTGCTACGCTAGGTGCTACTGACTCTCTAGGACTTTCTAAAGCCCGGATGCGCTCCTCTAAAAGCGAAGTCTTCTCCGTCATGCTAATAATTAATCTACACTTGTTACAAACAAAATTATCCCTACTGACGGAAGAAGAGTAGCTATACATACCACACTCCACACAAGCAACAGGAGACTCAGACATGATGAAATACTAAAGATACTTAGCTTCAGTTAAGATGAACTTGAATGTCTTTCGATTCGGTGGTTGTTGTATCCGGAGTTATGAGTAAATATATCCACAAAGTATTTGTAGGTGTATCAGATGTAATTAAACGTGGATGGTGTAATTAAACACTCTGCAGCAGCGTCAGCAGGAAGCAGCGTCAGCATAGTCAGATGATAGTGTATCTGTAATTTACAATAAATAATTATTTTTGTCTCTTTAGTGTAGTTATTCATCTGAATTTGTTTTTTTCTGATTTGATCTCAAATTTAACAGAGTATGTCTATTGGCTATTTTTTGGGGTAGAGGAAGGCCAAGACATTAAGGAGTGGTCCTTTTATCTGTTTTTATTATTATTATTATTATTATTATTATTATATCCCCAGTGTGCTACCATAATTGTTATTAAATTGTGAATAAATTGTGCATTTTGTATTTTAACATGATCTGATCTCTGATCTAATGCATCAGAGATCACTTTGACATATCTGTATTTACAGTACTGATGTACTGTATGCCGTGTGCATGATCGCTTCAGAACTAAATAATATTAAGTAATGGGGACATATAACACTTATAATATCATGTATTTTATATACACAAATCTGAATACCATGCACTCAAAGAAGTTCTCTGAAATGCAAAAATTCCCAGAACATTTACAGTACACTTTCAACGTCGTGCATGTTTTCTCCCTGAGAATCAAACCCATGACCTTGATGTTGCTAGTAACTTGCTCTACTTGACCTAAAATGTGAGCAACAGGAGCATGAGTCATCAGCCATTCTGTGTCTAAGAAACACCACTACACATACCTGCTCACCAATGCTTTGAGGGAACAGAATGAGTTGTGAGTTGCCAAAGTTTAGAGCTCCCTGTATATTATTTTCTGTATGCTCCCTGTAGCAGACAGGCTGAGAACCCTCTTGAGAAAACAGTGACAACATGCCAAGCAGCCCAAAAAGAAACAAGGCTGAAGGACATGAGTGGTAGAACACTCAAAACATGTAGCACCACTCAAAACGTGTAAGAATAACATCATGCCTTGTGTGGCATGAAGAGCATCAACTGAAATGTATTATATCTTCATTAAGTGTGAAGCAGTGCATTAATGCAATATACCAAGTACATGCATTAAGTAAAATTTTATTTTTATAGTGCCTTTTACAATGACTGTTGTCACAAAGCAGCTTTACATATGTCCAAGCCCTCAGTGAACAAGCCAGAGGTGACAGTGGAAAGGAAAAACTCCCTAGAGCATGAAGAAGAAATCATTAGACTCAAAGGGGTGACCCATCCTCTTCTGGTTGGCAATGGACAGCACAACAACAATATAATCAGTACTCTTTGATAATAGTGTTCATTCAGAGGTGCTTAAGAAAATCATAGAATGTGAAAAAGAATTGGTTGGGGGAGGGAGGCCTGTACATATGGGGGTTTCTGCCCTCAGCGATCGTCTGAGGGGCATTCAGACTTAACAAGGAGGGAGGGGTGGGGTAACTAGCAGCACTGTGTCCACATGTACATCTTAAATGTTTATCATGCAAATTTCTCCAGTCATGACGCTTTACGGATTTACAAGAGCTGATACAGCCAATTCGGAATTCCATCTGTCATAACAGACATCTGCTTTGACAATGTAACCTTAGTCAAAAATCTTGAAACCTTTTTGTGTATATTAATACAGTCTCTGCTAAAAATTCCAAAATCTAGCACTAGCTAGATACAGATACCTGCTAAAGTTTCTACTGTGCCTACAGGTCAAAATACAGGTTTATGAATTGTTGTAGGAAATGGATTTATATACAACAACTAAGTGAACATGAAAAGAAGTAGAAAATATTTGGAAAATAACGTAATCAATTCAGAGCTACAAATGAGCCAACCACTGCTACTGCTAGTGTATGAACTGAGTTATTATGAAAAACTGAAGAATATGTCCCTATTTTTTTTTTTTTGTTTTTCTCCTCCACTTTATAAACTATACATGCTGATGCACTATAAACAGTTGGTGCTGAGCAGGGGAATGTTAAGGCTGTTGATTTGATTGGAATCTGGTAGTTCTGCTTTTTAAATTTGTGATAGTGTTTTTTAATTAATATTGTGAGGTGATGCAGTAGCAAATAGTGGTTGTAAAATTGCTTAAATATCTCTTATTTTATCTTATATCTTATTTATAGCTCTTTATCAACTTTTTCAATACAGTAGCATTTTGTAATTGCCAAATGTATAAGTAAACAAAGCAGTAACAACCCCTAAATCTATCCCTAACCCCACAAAAGCTGAGACCTCTTAAAATACATTAGATAAAAGAAACATTGTAAGACAGTAATTCTACCTGGTATATTTTCCTGCTTTGGGCATGGAGGGTGGACAAGAAGCACTCCTCTTTATTGGGAGAGATCTGGACAGCCACCTCCACAGGGACACAGGCCTTGCGCAGGTCCAAATGTGGAGGAACCAGTTGCTGCTCCGAGCCTTTGTCCATGCTGTAGTGGTCTTTGCACTGCTTCCGTTTGTGCTCAATAAAGATCAGGATATCTGACAAAGTGTGCACTACAGATCCTCTATTTTGTGTATATCACTCAGCTATCAGATTATTGACTGACCAAGGTATTTTCTACAAAAACGTAAACTGGCATGATCAACATAACAAGAAAGCAACATTGCTTCTTGTTGATTTACAGAGCATTTATCATCACTCCAGGATTGGACATCTGAATCTTATCAGATTTGCCTTAAAAATGCACGTTTCTGAATGCTACACAAACCTTGATAAGACCAGTTTTCGTTTTAAAATTTCTTTGTTCCTGTAATAACAATATCAAGCCTGACACAATGATGACTCTGTACAGTTTCAGAGAACCCAGCCTAAACAATCTTTATTGTGAATGTTTTCAGTGGTAAAGACTTATTCATCTTTCATGTTTTGTAAGCAACGAGGTTAGTCATTTTTATTAATTTTTAATATGTAACTTAGTTTTTATTTTATTTTTTTAATATGTGTACTGTTTAGCTGTATTTTACACATAAAGTTCTATGTTTTGGTTTTATCTTTAACTGAATGTGGAAAAAACTAAATAAAAAGTAAATAAATTGGTTGCCCACCACAATTTGATGAAAGAAAGGAGGGCATTGTTCACTCTCTTGACCCTGTTCATTATCCTGCCAATCTCACATCTCAATGAACCCAACACCTCTGAGAATAAAAAATAGAATCTAATTTGACTTTGAGATGATTGGAACATATTAAGTTAAAAGTGTTGGAATACTCAGAACTGAGGTTCGCTATTGAGGTGTTAGCTACTGTATGTGGGGTAGTTCCCAGAAGATAAGATGAAGTTTATGAAAGAGCAATCAAGATGTCAGGTGCAGCTGTACTGGGCTGATGTGGGATTGTTACCATCAGCATTATCCAGGACTAATTTTGTGTCAGCTCAGATGGTGATGGTTATAGGAATATTCTTAAAAAAATCCTAATCAATGTTTACTGAAGGCTCTATTTATGAAATAAATATGTAGCAAAGTGATAATACTTTTCACATTTTTTCCTATTGTTTTTAATTACAAATTCAGTATAAAAATAAAGCATCTTTAGTTCGTCAGATTCGTCATTGGGCTGCCTATCAGTGACCAGGCTGTTACAAGCAGAGCAGTGCCATGGAGCACAAGCTGATAAGTACCTACCCTACCTTGACCTAGGTTCACTGCATAATCTGTTAAGCAGAAGTATTAAATCGAACTATGTCTGCTTTGTCAGTATGTAAACAGATGTCTCGTCTGCAGATAAATACTGTGCAACAACTAAGAAATGTTATAAGACGTAAGTTCGACACTATCAATGTCAAGTTCAGTCATTCTCCGTCCAATGCTGTAACCCCTAAGGACTTATGTTATCATGGTCAGCCAACAGGAGCAAGGAAAAATAACGCCGAAATGTATGTAGATTTAGAGCCGAACTCTGAAATATAGAGTTCATTGTAGTTAATTGTATTATAACGCTCAGGACAATTGTTTTGCGATATTTACTGTATCAACTTTTCCCACGTGTATAAACTGTATTTTTTCCCCAACTATAATTGGAGATTAACCACGCGACGGTTTAAATGTGATTTAGAAATCTAGTTTTCTAAAGATAGCTCCCAACGTTTGTGAATAAATAATGAACTCTAAACTTACGTGAAATCCCTCTCTTGCTTAAGTGCTGGGGTTTGTCCTGTTTGCGACGAGACATGTTTAACACGGTCTCAGCTTGGTTCACATTTGGGAAAGCCAGTCTTACGAGGAAGACTCCAGAAGAGACCTTTTATCGCATCAAGTATCCAAAGTGAATAGATAGTATCAGCGGGTATTCAGGCATGGACTTTGTGCGTTGGGCTTCATAGATCCGTGCAAAAATATACGAAGTAGTAAAGTCGCTGCAAGTTCAAATACGGACGTGACGTTCCGGAGAACTTGAACGTAAAGAGATAGATGGCATAGGTTTGCAAAACAGACAGGGTCAAGACCGGCGAATAGGAGAAGGGCGGGATGGGATGGGTAAAAGCCATGACTCTCATGATGGGTTGTGTATATTGTATATATATATTAGATAGACCCCAAGAGAGGATGAAATTGATGAACGTTGCACACATGTTATATAGAGATATGCACATGTGGCATTAAAGGACCGCATAAAAATTCCCTGATTTAGAAAAACGTGAACAGTGTACTGACCTACTCGATAGTGTTGTACAATAAGATGGAAAAATTAGCACCCTTTTAAATAAAACGAAATGGCTTCCTTCATTTAAGCAAAAAAAATCAAATCAAATAAAGTGAAAAATAAATTAGTAGCAGTAATATCCAAAAGCACCTACCTGTTTATGTTATTCTCTTAGGTCTGGCAAAATGACAAACAAACTAGCAAACTAAACTTGTGTTTTCAAACAAGAATGCGCAAGAAAAACATTCATCCGTTGATGTTTTTGATATTTTTAACACTGCAGCGCCTCCATGAGTCCAAAAAAAATGAAAACCTGCAACACTGGGCTGGGCAGCGAGAGGTTGATCACTCTATAAACGAATTAGATGCAATAGGATATATGGGATAAACAAAAATAAAAATATAAGGTAAGTGCTAGCTACTTTTGCGTTTTTATTCTTCGACTCTAATTCTAAACATCTAAGAATGTGCTATTTCCACACATGACGTATGCTAGCTTATGTTTTATTGAATTTACCACTGTGTGGATAAAACGGCAAGGCCTTCCATGACATGGAAGTACTCCATTGCAGGACAAAAATAGTATTGGATTGTTTCATTAAAGAGTATTTTGATGAGTATCTATTTGTGCATCTGTTCGCCATGAAACAAATAATGCCGGAGTCGATTTTTTAATGTTTTTGTTATCGGGCCGACGGAATGGATGAATTAGAATTTGCATCGTCGCGTTGGATGTTGTCACAGTAATGTCGATGCAGGTTGTCGCCCACCCAGGTTTTACTGAGCTACTGTGCATATCGACTGCTAACAAACCCTGATAAATAATAGCAGGATTGACTTCGTTTTAAGAGGCTTTCTTTGCATTCAAATCCTCGACATTTTAGGGGCAACATTAGGGTAAGGATAGCATGAAGCACACTGCTTTTTATATCGACCCTAAGAATGGAAGTGCCTGAATATTTCACATTTAATTTTGGCTGTCATTCACATCTCGCTTAAGTTAAGGCAGAAAATCGAGGGCGAGTCATAAGATTTTCGTAAATAGCCTGCCCATATATATATATATATATATATATATATATAATTATTCCCATACGATTAATAAGTGTACGTTTATACCCAACTTGTTTGTGTGACTACTTATGGTTGGTTTGTAATTGCTTCAAATCATTGTTTTCTCCAGCACAGTATGCCCTAAAAAATGCCCTTATTACATGTTCATATTCCAAAACAATTTCTTTTTCATACGTTATGATTGCATTATTTCTGGTTATTAATTTAGGTGAATTTGATTGAGCAGATCTGGTGTATGTCCTGCGTTAAGGAGTTTTCTCATAATGCATACATTATCTACCTCAATTTGTGTACAATTGGGTGTACACATACTTGTTGAATATCCTATGAATATTTTTTTGTGTACACCAGCCACATTGGAGAATGGAGAATATCGCATCTGTTTTTCTCTTGTAATTGTCCATTTCAAGTTTCTGTCTGATTTTGTTCCTGTTTTAAAAACCCAGTATTAGTAGTCAAGTTTAATCAGTACTTGGCACTTTCTCTGCACCTGTCTGTTGTATAGCTCTGAGCAGCACAGCTTGCACTTCAGTGTGGGTCAGTTTATATACTGATTGGCGTGAGTGTCATAGATGGTTTTCCTCTAGACTTTGATATTACCACCCTCTATTTGTGAACCCCACAGTCTAGAACAGCCTGTTATCAATGTGTTTTCTTGCCTTGTCTTAAACATAATGTGTGTCTTCAAGATTATATCACTTTATATCACTACTAAATAATTCAAAGATATGGTTAACTGAACACCTTCTTAGACGTCATACCAATCTATATGTGCTCTTTTTATTCTCTTTATGTTTAATTTTAGTCTTTGGAATGAAAGTTTTTTTTGTCAGATGTGTTTAATTTACATTTTAGTATGTCCTAAAATTAGAAGTTATCCAAGATGAGTCTGACTTCTTGGTTCTTGGTGAGTGATGGAGGAACAAGACACCGCCTTCCTCGAGAAATGATTTTTGTAGGAAGGGACGACTGTGAACTCATGCTTCAGGTGATCTACCAGAGCCAAATTTTAAGACACTTTTCTTACTAATTGTAAAATGAATATTAACATAGCTTTACAGATGCATGATATACTCTTACGTTTGTGTTTCAGAAGTACAACCACAAAAAATGCTTAATGTTTAAATAAATTTCTAAGTGCAAACTGGAATAGTATCTTTCTCAGCACTCTAGTGCTGTAATTGATATGTTTAGGTATAAGGATAGCAAATGTGGATGAAATGAAATGATGAAACGAAAGCATCCAAAGAGATCAATGGAATCTGGATAATTCCGATTCTCTCTCTCTCTCTCTCTCTCTCTCTCTCTCTCTCTCTCTATATATATATATATATATATATATATATATATATATAATGTATGTATGTATGTATACACATACAAGTAACATACAGAAACTAGTGTTAACTTCAGGACTGACCGGGGCCAAACCAATAAACACACTAACACACTAACTCCCTTACATAAAACAGAATCAAACCCCAATCGCAACAAAAGACATAACACAAGACATAACAGACCCCACAGACTTAACTGCCCTACAATTTCTGATTTGAGAAATGGGCTTACAACTGCAACCATTAGTGATTTGGCATCCTCGGGGTGTTTTCAATATTATTAATAGGTATTTTGTATTTAGACATACTTGCCAAAAAGGTAAATAGTAACTTTTTTGTACTATAATAAAGAGCCACTTTACAAGGTAGTGGCTTAGCTCTGAACTCTAGTATAGGAGATCATGTTTCCTCTATCTGTAACAGCAAGACCAGCCATTGACAAACACTATAATCTGAATGCTCAATTTCTTTAAGGTATAATGCTGGAATATTTCATTAAGGTAATTTCAGCTGTTGTAAATTAACGTCATTTGTATTTGTATTTATTTGTTGTGCAAAACCTCTGTTTAGAGTTCAGCATCACATAAGTGGATGCTGTTCTGTCAGCTTTAGAATGTAAAGTACTAATTTCTTGTTGTCCTTTTAGTCACGTAGTGTGGACAAGCAGCATGCTGTTATCAACTATGAATCCGCTACAGATGAACATAAAGTGAAGGACCTGGGCAGTCTTAATGGGGTAACAGACCATGAGCAAAGTGCAGTTTAAATATTACACCCTTATGTGAAAAGGATCATGTAGTAAATGTTCTGTTTTCTCCTACAGACATTTGTGAATGATGAAAGGATAGAGGAACAGCAGTACGTGACTTTGAAGGCAGGCGACAAGCTACGGTTTGGCTATGATATCCTTTATCCTTTAACTACAATATTTACAATTTAGAATATGTTTTATCTGTACTTTAATCTACAGTCTGCACATTAAAAAACAAATATAATTGGGGAGAAAAATATTTGAATTTTTAAGTTTTAGAAAGTTAATTCACAGGTTTTCAATAAGGTTTAAGTCAAGTGGTTAGGATGGCCATTGTGCAAACCTGATTCTGTGGTGAATTAGCCATTGTGAATCTGTATGTAAATGGCCAACAGTGGACAAGCATGATCTTTACTGGATTGAGAAGCAGTCTTCTATATATCTTACCTGAGATTATTCTAATTATGCTTCATGCCATGATGCAGAGATGGCCACTCGAATGAGCGATTCGCACTTAAGTCGCCTAGAAAAAGACTTCAAACATGAGTTGAAACTCATCCCTAATGACTCTCTACTCGACTCGGACTTGTTCAAAATAACAATAAGAGTTGATCTGTTATTCTGCTGCTGTGTGAGAAAGTTATAGAAAAACACATTTCTTTGTATGTTTATGTTGCCACTATTCCTTAGTTTTGTTGACTTTTGTTGAGTTTCGGTGATTTGAGTCCCAGCCCCTTTTCGTCCCTTATCGTGAGCTGTAAATCGGAGAGAAGCATCAAATATAAACAAATGGCTTCGTTTGGAGTAGCATACAATCATGGTCTGGTGGTTAGGGAAGCGGTCTTGTGCCCGGAGGGATGTGGGTTTGATTCACAGTCCTGAGGCCATGACTGAGGTGCCTAGACACCTAACCCTAACTGCTCCCTGGGTGCCGGGCTAGGGCTCCCCACCGCTCTGGGCACATGTGCATCACAGCCCCCTAGTAATCACTAGTGTGTGTGTGTGTTCTGACTGCACTGCACAGATGGGTAAATGTGGAGGGTAAATTTCGATTAGGGTGAAAATCACAATTGACAAAAATGTGGCAACTTAACAAGGTAGTCTTTGGACATAACCGAAGGATGGCAATGTGCCATATTTGTCACTTATGATTTTCACCCCAGTGATTACTAGTTGGGGTTGCTCAAGGGCACCTCAGTCATGGCCTCAAGCCTAGGAATGGAACCCACAACCCTCTGATCACAAGACCAGTTCCCTATCCACCAGACCATGACTGCCCCAGGTTGTGGGAAACAAAAAAAAGGACACACCCAGATAGGATTGTTTAGTTTATGCTAGCCATCAATACAGTCAATATATGTCCATCTCCTGTCCATATGCTTATCCTGAGACTTGACTTGGACTCTAGCCAAAAAAACTTGCGACTTGATTTGGACTTGTATTTTGCAACTTTTGAACATCTCTGCTATGATCACAACAAATCTTGCAGACAATATGGGAGCGTGGTAAAATCAAAGTACATGATGAAATCTATCCATTTTTAATGACCTTGTTCAGCCCTGCTTATTGTAAGTGTTTGATTTTAGATTTTTGCTTTGTTACCAGCTTACATTAAAGGCTATTAGGAAACATTGTAGGAACACTTAGAATATTTTCAATGAATCATTACATAACTACAGCATCTTTGTACTTGGACCAACTGGGTGAACAACATGAGAAGATAGCCAGAAACTATTTATTTGATTGATATTTGTCAGAGATAATCAACTGAATTTGTAATATTAGAAGGATATGTAGTATTTAACAACATAGCTTTTCTGTTCTAAGCTTAAGATTAAGCTCAGTGATTCACAATGAAACAAAATCTCTGCAAAATGAAGAACGAAGAACGCGTGGGTGTAGGTGTCTTCCCTGAGCACTGGGACTGGCACACCATAACAGAGACGCCCCCTCCACCGGCCCCACCAGGCCCCTGGAGTCAGACATCTTGGGCGTCGGGGTGCAGGCTTCTCCACATGCACCTGGTGGAAGAAGGCATGTGGCGACCAGGATTTGGGAGACCGTTACCACGCTCTGTTCTTCAGGACCGTACTCCTCCCGGTCCACTAGGTACTGCAAGAGTCTACCTCTCCTCCGCGAGTTGAGCAAGGGCCGCACAGTGTAGACCGGGCCATCCTCCAGAATGGTGGGTGGCAGAGGCGCTGCATTTTTCAGGTCACTGAGCAGTCCTTCCCTTACTGGCTTGAGAGCGAAGATAGAAGGTCAATGATGCATGGCTGTTCCTGTTACCACAATCGTATAGGTGATGGGGTTTATCTGTTTGACGACAGAGAAAGGACCGGCATACCTCACATCCAGGCCCCCACCTATGAGGCCCCACCTGGCCATCCTTCATAGCCACCCAGACCTTGTCTCTGGGGCGGGAGAGGGGTGTCTCTCTTCGCTGGTGATTTGCTTTGTTCTTCTACCTGTGAATAGCTACGCACTGATTGGTCTCCTCCCAGACTGGCTCGCTCCTCCAGCACCACTCCTCGACAGCTGGCTGCTCCGATGTGGGGAGTTGATACTCCCGCAGGCTCTTGAATGAATTGAACCCCATCCCCTTATAGTGGAAAGAGTTTTGAGTATACTCTGCCCAGGAGGGAGAATGTCCCTGTGTATGACATCCCTGTGCATCACCGGCCATCAATATCGTGACCCCAGCACTCTTTGTGCTCTCGGGGTGTCCCATCCCACGGAGGTGTATACCTAGCTGATGAGCTCGGTTCTGCGCTGCGGAGGCACATACAGCCGATGTGCTGGGCAGTGAGAATGTGAGTTGGCTCGTTGGATCTTGGGCACAGTCTACTGCTCCCTGGTTGAGATGGCGAGGCAGTCGTGATGCCAAGAGCATCCACCATGCACAAGAGCTGGATCATTCCAGCTGTTCAAAGATGCTAGGGTGTGAAACTGTATAATATAGTCTGTGACACTGCGAGACTCCTGGCACAGGCGTAACATGGATTGCCCACAGACTGCACCCTGCTGAGGATTATGGAAAACCTCTTTGAATAAAGCGATCTTAGAATTAGAGCAGGGGTGAAAAACTGGACACCATTGCTGTTCCCCAGGAGCGGACTCTCGCTGTGAGTAGTGAGATGACGAATGCTACTTTGGCATGGTCAGGCATGCAAGGCTGGTACACGAACTACAATTCACACTGGACCCCAAACACCTCACAGTGCTCAAGATTATCCCCATAGGCCTTGGGAGTAGCGATATGGTACCACACTGGTTCAGGTCCTGCCCGTACAGTGGCACTCGTACTGCTACCCTTGAGCAGTGCAATCTGATGTGAAATGGAAGCAGTGGGAGATGAGGGTAGCAAAATACACAATCTTTAATATCCATTATGCCAAACCAGCAAACAATGCTTTTGATTGCTTTTTTGGTGCTTTTGATTTTCAGACAGAACTCACCTTGTCCTTTATCCCTTCTTCTTCCACAATTCCTCTATATACTTACATAAAGCATTTATAAAACTATTACTATATATCCATTTTTTCCAAATACCCATTGAAACTCATTATTTTAATACTATTTTATACTTGAAGCAACAGCTTCAACTCTTCAAATTGTATAAATCTTATATTTGTATTATCCCTTAACAGCCATAGTCATCAAGCTTGGTATTAATATTTATTATCTGGTAATATATACTTCATTTGAATATGTATCCTGATAGTTTCCTTGCTGTTACAAAGTCTGATCACAACCTTTCTAGTTTAGGAACACACTTAAATCATCGTACGCTAGAAAATACTGCACTATTTTGTCAGTCAATGATTAATTGGTAGTAACATGGTACATACCACACCATATACCTATATGGATTCAAGGAGGATTTATTTGTCATACACACATTGTACAAGTACAAATGCGATCAAATGAAGTTCCGCTGGGGCCTCAATGTAAAGCACCGGGACCTCAGAGCGGCTGCTGCATCAGGGACGTGCTGCCGTTTCGCAGATTAAGGAGGAAACATAGAGAGATAACATTAGGAGGAGACAAAAAAATATGATCACAGATTGTTCTCAGACAGGACAACAGTCTGTGAGCACGCAAAAAATCCCCATAGCACAAGCATCAATGACACAGACATCAAGCAGTGAGAGGCGTGTTCAAGCGTGTTCTCCCAACTGATCCAACTTCGCATGTAGAGCTGTGAGTCCCTCCATGATCGAATCCACGCTTTTACCGAAAGTCACATGCTGTGTTCCGACAGCTCTACCCATCGCATGAATCATGTTGGGCAATTCGATAACTCTCCACTTTTTAAATTTCCTGATACACCAGGGCAATGCCCAAGCCAATCAGCAGAAACCCAGTGATCAAAGTTCCAAATAGATACACATCCTCAATATCTTCCAGGGAGAGAGGCGTGAAACACAAACCACGCCACGTCACCCACGAGTCAAGCACATATCCAGCTGAGAACATTCCGTCTGGACATGTGGGTTCTCCCGCACCATGACTCCTTGTGGAAAAAATAGTATCAATTGCGTTGAGAGACCACTTAATCAATTCCATTTTCTTAAAAGTCGAAGAGCAGCGTCAGGATCCTGAGACGAGACAGAGAAGCTATTAGATATAAATACATTTTAAACAATGTAGTATATGGAGGTGTAATGCTCTGGAAACATGCAAGGGGGTGGCTCCATGCCCAATTATATGTTTTAATAAGAACAATGAAAGCAAACTAAGACAAACATGAAACAAGGAGTGAGGGTACAGGAAGGCAAACTAAACCAGGAAAAAATAATCCACAATGGTATTGGCATACATAAAAACAGAACACCAACAAGAAACACCTGTGAGGCAGATTACACAAGGGAGGTGTAACAAAGTGACACAGGTGGGAAGCGGGCAGGGCACAGAACCAAAAAGAACAGAAGGCACATGGCTAGACAAAAAACCAAAATGCCAGAGGAGGGGCAACCATGACAGGATGCCAGTATACTTATCCCAGGGTACCTAGAGGTTCATTATTCTGTATATGGTGTAAAAGTAAAATAAATAGAATTTGGTTTCCATTTGATTTCCAAGTCTATCTGTCAAACTTTGTTGGAGAACAATAAACATAAAATCAGTCTGAGCTCAATCTCAACTCTTTGCCATGAATATGAGAAAATACAACACGAAGAAATGAGCACCTGAGCACCTGTTTAAGAACTAATGTTTTGCTGCATGTCCATCCATCCATCCATCCATTTCCATCCGCTTATCCGGGTCCGGGTTGCGGGAGCAGTAGCCTAAGCAAAGAGGCCCAGGTTTCCCTCTCCCCAGCCACCTCTTCTAACTCTTCTGGTGGAATTCTCAGGACAGCCGAGAGATATAATCTCTCCAGTGGGTCCTGAGTCTTCCCCGGGGTCTCCTCCCAATTGGACATGCCCGGAGCCCTAGGGAGGCGCCCAGGTGGCATCCAAACCAGATGCATGAACCAGCTCAGCTCTCTCCTCACCACATCGGTCCGGTACAGTGTCCGCAATACTGCAGCCGCAGCACCACTCCGCCTGTCAATCTCTGGTTCCATCCTTCCCTCACTTGTGAACAAGAACCTGAGATTCCACTTGAGGCAAGGACTCACTCGCGACCCAGAGAAGGTACTCCACCCTTGTCTGACTGAGTACCATGGTCTCAGCTTTAGAGGTGCTGATTCTCATCCCGCCGTCTCGCACTCAGCTGCAAACTGATCCAGCGAGAGCTGTAGGTCTTGGCCTGATGATGCCAACAGGACCACATCATCCGCAAAAAGGAGATGCGGAATCCTGAGACCACCAAACTGAACCCCCTCTGCCACTTGGCTACGCCAAGAAATTCTGTCCATAAAAAGGGCAGCCTTGGCAGAGTCCAGCTCTCAAAGGGAACCAGTCTGACTTGCTGCCGACCATGCGAACTAAGCTCCTCCTCCATTTGTACAGGGACTGGATAGCTCGTAGCAGCGGGCCCCGTACCCTATACTTCTGGAGCACGCCCCAGAAGAATCCCCAAGGGACACAGTCGAATGCCTTCTCCAAATCCACAAAGCACATGAGGACTGATTGAGGGAACTCCCATGCACCCTCTAGGACCCTCACAAGGGTGAAAAGCTTGTACAGTTTTCCACGACCAGAACGGAACCCACATTGTTCCTCTTGTAACTGAGATTCGACTATCGACCGGACTCTCTTCTCCAGAACCCCTGCATAGACCTTACCGGGGAGGCTGAGGAGTGTGAGCACACCCTGCAGTCCCTTTTCTTAAAAAGGGAAACCGCCACCCCGGTTTGCAAGTCCAGAGGCACTGCTCTCGATGTTGCAAAGACGTGTCAGCCAGGACAGTCCCACAACATCCAGAGCCTTAAGGAACTCAGGGCGGATCTCATCCACCCCTGAAGCCTTGCCGCCGAAGAGTTTCACAAATACCCTGGTCACCTCAGCCCGAGTGATGATCAAACCCCCGTCCGAGTACTCCAGTTCTGCTTCCTCTGTGGAAGTCATGATGGTGGGATTGAGAAGATCCTCGAAGTATTCCACGATCTTTAGTTTGCCCTGGTTTTCCCCCGTACTTTGTTACGGTGGTGTTTTCTTTCAGTGCGTTTCCCGCAGTCCTTTTGGTGGAGATTTTAGTTTTTTTATTTTCTGTGGGAAGGCTCTTGGGTTCGTTTATCGCAAAACCTCGCAGTAGATTTGTTCCCGAATCCTACCGCGTTACACAAAAAGGTGTTTCTATAAGTAATCAAGTGTAGTAAAAGGATCACCAATGAGAAATTACTCATTTAAACTACTCTTAATTCTACTTTATTTATTCATTTTTCTCATGACCGAAATGTATGTATATTCTACCTTTTTCTGCTGCTGGGTGAATTTACATCTTAAAGAAATGAAAGTAGTATGGACATAAAAGTGAAAACTGCTGTCTGAAAGGAGAAGACTGTTTAATTTTTCCATTAGCCAAAATCTTAATTCTGGAAGGCAGTGCAGTTTTTTAAGTTTTGCCCTTAACCATGCACACATACTAACCTTTTTACTGTTATGCGAGGAGAACTGCATGTGCCAGAAGAGGCATTGAGGGTAAGTCTATTTAATGTGTTTCTTTACATCTTCATTCTAATTGTTTATACAATCAATCAAGTAAATCAATGTGCCTTGCCAACTTCATCACATATGTGCCAACTGGGGCTTATTACAATACAGTGAATTTTCTGATGAAAAATCAGATCATTATAAAAATATCCATACACTAATACATAAGCATATATATACACTGCTCAAAAAATAACACTAAAAATAACACCCTAGATCTCAATGAAAAAATATTCCATTTGAAAATCTTTATTACGTAGCGTTGAGAACAAAATAACAAAAAATGATCAATGTAAATTAAAATTATCCCATGGAGGTCTGTGGAAATCCCGCAAGGCAAGTTTAACTGAGGCTCAGTAGTGTGTGTGGCCTCCATGTGCCTGTATGACCTCCTTATAATGCCTGGGCATGCTCCTGATGAGGTGGCCAATGTTCTGCTGAGGAATCTCCTCCCAGACCTGGATTAAAGCGTAAGTCAACTCCGGGACAGTCTGTGGTGCAATGTGGTGTTGACGTATGGAACAAGACGTGATATCCCAGAAGTGCTCGACAACACATGTTGTCACAAAGCAGCTTTACAATCGTATGGGTCCAGATCCCTAATGAGCAAGCCAGAGGCGACAGTGGCAAGGAAAAACTCCCTGAGATGGCAGGAATTTAGGAAGAAACCTTGGGAGGACCAAGACTCAAAAGGGAACCCATCCTCCATTGGGTGGCCCGCTAGCAGAAGTTCGCATTTATGGTTCAAATATAGTTCTGTAGTTATAGTTCTAATTCCAGGCCGAGTAGTTACAGTCCCTTCAATGCAGATGGAGAGCTTCAGGTAGGAGTTGGCATCAGCGCGTCCTCTTGCGGCAATGGCACATCCAACCACGACAACGGCACATCCACTGGCAAGCCAGACCGTCTCCTAGGTGCTTGTATGGCGTTTTCTCTTTGTAGAAGCATTCAATCAAGATATAAAATACAGGTTGAGTATGTGAACATCAATTTAGACAACCATCGATTTAACAGACATACATAGCTCACGTGCCAGTGATTAGCATGTGGCTCCGGCAGGCTTATCTATAGCAGCATAACTAAAGGGAGGGGCCTGGGGGTGACCACAGTCAAGAGGGCTTACTGAGACATTGCTTTCCACCCAAGTCATTGTCACAACAAGAGTGATCACATGACATGGCTGGATGACACCATCAACATCTCAGATTATAAGGTCAATGACTAGAGGCCCCCAAGCTCCACAAGTAGAATACTAAATGAAGGCTTGATTAAATAGGTGAGTCTTAAGTTTAGATTTAAAGATTGGAACTGTGTCACAATCTCGAATTTGAGCTGGAAGGCTATTCCATAACTGAGGGGCTTTAAATATTGGATTGATTTTAAAATCGAACAATTCCAATCTAGTTTTCGCCCCCTCCACAGCACAGAAACTGCTCTTATTAAGATCACTAATGACCTTCTTATGGCAGCTGACTCCGGTTTATTTTCCATTCTCATTCTTCTTGATCTGAGCACAGCCTTTGACACTATTTCTCATACTATCCTTAATAGACTATCTTCCATAGGCATTAACCATATTGCACTTGACTGGATTCATTCATATCTCTCAGGCCGTACTCATCCAACTCAAATCCTTCAGGTGTCAGTTTTCCCGTTTCCTCTGGTGGGTTTTGTCCTGGGGCCCCTCCTTTTCATCATTTACCTCCTGCCTCTTGGCAATATATTTCACACATTTAATATTGATTTCCACTTCTACGCAGATGATACCCAGCTCTACTAATCTGGTAAACCAAGCACTTTGTTTCCACCCCCATCCCTTTCAAACTATCTATCTGAAATAAAAACCTGGTTTACATCTAACTTCCTAAAACTTAACACCAAAAAACTGAAATATTGCTCTGCAGTTCAAAATCCACACTATCTAGAGTTCAGTTTCTCCATCCTAATCGTCAGTTCCTTAGTCTCCCCCTCATCTCAGGTTAAGAGTCTGGGTGTCATCCTAGATAGCACTTTATCCTTTCACTTGCACATCAGTAAAATAACCTGGGGCCTCATGTACTAAAGGTGCGTACGTACAAAAACATTGCGTACGCAATGTTTCACGCAAACGGTCAGATGTACTAAATGTGACTTGAACGTGAGAAAGTGCGTACCCCCACGCCACTTTCATTTCAGGCGTATGTATGTTTTTCGTATGTATGCGACACTTAGAGGTGATGCATTGAAATTACAACTATTAAGATATCCTTTTCGCACACATTGTAGTAAGCCCTTATAGGGTAAAATTAAGTAAATTAAGTAAACAGTAATTAATTTAAAGTAAACTGTAAATTAATCAAACAATTTCATTGCCTTACTGGAATAATCATTCAATGTGTTTCCGCTTAGCCTAGATTATATAAACATGCTTGAAATGTTGCGCTGGAGTTCTTGGGAGATGGCAGCGTTGGCATTACTGGAGGATATTGCTAATGGCGGAATTCGCCAAGAGCGCATTTTCCGTGACCATTATGATTTTTTGGCCCATGATGAAGACTGGCTTATAAGCCGTTTCAGATTTCCAAGAGCTGTTGTCTTGGAACTCTGTGTTGAGTTGGGTCCAGTTTTGAGAGAGAAACGGCAAGGAGTCGCGCATTGCCAGTTCCTTTACAGGTGCTGACAACCATCGGCTTCCTGGCAACTGGCTCGTTTCAAAGAGAACTGGCAGACCGGTCGGGGAAATCCCAGTCATCTTTGAGCCGTGCCATGCCAGCTGTTTTGGATGGGCTCATATGCATGTCAGCTGGGTATATAAAGTTCCCATATGATGCGGTTGACCAGGCATTAAACATTAAAGCGCAATTTGCAGCGATAGCCGGTTTCCCGATTGTAATCGGAGCGATCGACTGAACACACATTGCTATAAAGGCACCATCTGAGGAGGAATTTGCTTATTTGAATAGAAAACACTTTCATTCCATAAACGTGCAAATAATATGTGATGCAAAAATGTGCCTTACTAATGTAGTGGCACGGTGGTCTAGATCAACCCATGATTCATACATCCTTACAAACAGCATGGTTGGGATAAGATTACAAGCTGGCAGAGTGCGTGATGGGTGGCTTCTTGGTAAGCAACAAATTTAAAGCATTTGATATTGCCATCTTAGAATAATTCATTTAAAACATGGGTAAAATTGTTAAATTACTTAGGAGACAGCGGCTACGCGCTCAAGACGTGGCTGATGACCCCCACAGCAATCCACAGCGTTCCAAACAAACATTTTTTCCGTGACTCTACTTCATTTAGGAGCGTCTCCACTTCACATTCGATGAAGTTTCTCTTCTTTCCCCGTTTTGACATGCTTTGTGATAGATCAGAGAGGAAACTCCTCCGGTGCAGGACATATTTAAATTTATTCGCATATTTATAGGGGACGTGTCTCTCATGTGCGCTAAATTCCACGTTGATTGGGATGTATAAAATAAATGTGCGTGGATTATGGCGTAAGCACGGTTTGATACATCCGGATTTTTTTTTGCGTAAGCCATTTTCTGGATTTGTCCGTACGCCAAGTTTGAGTAAGAAATCCACACAAGTCTTTGTACATGAGGCCCCTGGTCTGCATATCTTCATCTCCGTAACATCAACCGTCTATGCCCCTCCCTCACCCCCCATACTGCATCTGTTCTTGTGCATAGCATTGTTACCTCCCGTATTGACTACTGCAATTCTCTCCTCTTTGGCCTTCCTCATAAATCCCTCCATAAGCTTCAGCTGGTTCAGAATACAGCTGCTCGTATTATTTCTAAAACTCCTTCCTTCCGTCACATTACACTTGTCCTTCAACAACTCCACTGGCTTCCTGTTAAATATAGAATTAATTTCAAAATCCTTCTCTATACATTTAAGGACATCCATATTCTTGTCCCCCCGTATCTGTCAAATCTTCTCAATATCGCATCTTCCACCCGCTCGCTCAGATCCTCCTCTTCCACTCATCTCTCTGTGCCTCCTGCTCGTATGAGTACCATGGGAAGCAGAGTTTTCAGTCGTTCTTCTCCCAAACTCTAGGACTCCCTCCCACCTGACATCCGTAACATCGATTCTCTTCCTCTTTTTAAATCTAGACTCAAAATTCACCTGTTCAAAATAGCCTATTCTGTGTGATTTACTCTATTGTCTATTGTATGTTTTGATGTTGAAAATAAGTCTACCAAAGTGCTTGCTTCACAAAAATAATGAAATACACTGCTCAAAAAAATAAAGGGAACACTTAAACAACACAATGTAACTCCAACTCAACCACACTTCTGTGAAACCAACCTGTTCAGTTAGGAAGCAACACTGATTTCTCCTGCTGTTGTGCAAATGGAACAGACAACAGGTAGAAATGAGAGGCAATTAGCAAGACACCCCTTATAAAGGAGTGGTTCTGCAGGTGGTGGCCACAGACCTTTTCTCTGTTCTCATCTTTTCTGGCTGATGTTTTGGTCACTTTGGCATTTTGTGAGTTCTCTCACCACAGAGGTAGCATGATGCGGTGTCTACAACCCACAGAAGTTGCTCAGGTAGTGCAGCTCATCCAGGTGCAGCTCCATCAATGCGAGCTGTGGCAAGAATGGAGTAGTACACCAGGAGACATGGAGGGGGCCGTAGGAGGGCAACAACCCAGCAGCAGGCCCACTAACTCCTCCTTTGAGCAAGGAGGAAAAGTAGGAGCAGTGCCAGAGCCCTGCAAAATTACCTCCAGCAGGCCAATAATAACCATGTTTCTGCTCAAACGGTCAGACTCCATCAGGGTGGTTTGAGGGCCCGACGTCCACAAATGGGGCTTGTGCTTACAACCCAACACCATGCAGGGCGATTGGCATTTGCCAGAGAACACCAAGATTGGCAGATTCGCCATTGGCGCCCTGTGTTCTTCACGGATGAGAGCAGGTTCACACTGAGCACGTGAGACAGACTCACAGAGTCTGGAGACGCTGTGGAGAACATTCTGCTGTCTGCAAGATCCTCCAGCATGACCGGTTTGGCAATGGGTCAGTAATGGTGTGGGGAGGCATTTATTTGGAGGGCCACACAGAACTCCATGTGCTAGCCAGAAGTACCCTGACTGCCATTAGGTACCAGGATGAGATCCTCAGACCCATTGTGAGACCATATGCTGGTGCAGTGGGCCCTGGGTTCCTTCTGATGAGTGACAATGCTAGGCCTCATGTGGCTGAAGTGTGTCAGCAGTTCCTCCATGATGAAGGCATTGATGCTATGGACTGGCCTGCCTGTTCCCCAGACCTGAATCCAATCGAGCACATCTGGGACATCATCCACCACAGACTGTCCAAGAGTTGACTGACACTTTAATCCAGGTCTGGGAGGAGATTCCTCAGGAGCATGCCCACATGTTTGTAGGGAGGTCATACAGGCACATGACGGCCACATAACTACGGAGCCTCATTTTAACTTGTCTTGAGGAATTTCCACTGAAGTTGAATCAGCCTGTCATTTGATTTTCCACTTTGATTTTGAGTATGATTGCAAATCCAGACTTCCATGGGATAATATTGATTTACATTTACATAATTTTTGTTATTTTGTTCTCAATGCATTCCATTATGTAATAAATAAAGATTTTCAACTGTAATATTTTATTAATTGAGATCTAAGATGTATTTTAGTGTTCCTTTTATTTTTTTTAGCAGTACATATAAATAAGGTAGTAAAGAAATGTGTAAAAAATGTCTATAATTAAATTGATTTACAATCGCCTATTATGGTCTGTCACTTGCACCAAATCTTAGAGAGACTGAGATAAAATGTGACTGAACAATGATTTTATATTACATATCAAGCTTCATGGAGTATCAATATGTCAAGATTCATGTGTGCAAGTGAAAACATAAGCATCACAGCTATAAAAAAAAATCATATCTGTGCAGCCCCTGACTCTCCCTCAGGTGTGTCTGTGTGTTTGCCTGAATCCATGTGCGTTGAAGTGGGTGTGTAAGTTGTGTGTGTGAATGAGAGTAGTGTCCGCCAATAAACCATTTGTTTTCTTTGAACGATGTGTCGTCTCTGCTTTTTTCCTCACCCTCACTGCTACGCTACAATATCCATTCATCTATACTAAATTATTCATATTATACTTTCACGCACAGAAAAATAAACATTTAGTTTCAAAGTAAACATTTAGTAATGGACAGTCAATTTTGTCAAAAGTCAAAAACAAAAGTTATGAAAAGTTATGATTAATTTTTTAATGAATCAAGTACATAAATTTTGCACAGAAGCAGCATCTAGCTAGCCATGTCCGCTAACGTCCCAGGGATGCCAGATGTTGATTGAATGATTAAAGATAGGTTTCTGCCTTCTTCCGTGAGGGGTAAATACTTAGTGATGTCATAATTATGTATTGGTCATATTCTATTAAATTATACACTACATGCATCAGGAGTGACAGATGTAAATCATAGTGACAGACAAAGAACTCTCTTACTATGGACAAAATTTAAAGGGTAAGCTCTACAGATTCAAGAAAAGTTTGAGAAGGAAACACGAGAAGGGCAAGAAGCACTGTCCAACCCACTGTCACGGTAGTGCAGGTTGGGTCCCTGCACTCAAAGGAAAGCCAACATCTTGGGGGAGAGGCTGTGGAGTTCCGTCTCCCAGTTCATTGACTATGCAGGAGGTGGAGGTGTAGTTCCCTCCCTGACTATATCAACTACTTGAGCAGGGACTCACTCAATGAGGCATAGGACAGAGAGGGGCACTTGCCAATGCTTCACCTTCCAGCCAGAGGAGCGAAAGAGAAGAGGAGTACTAGGACTGATATGACCTCCCACTCCCCACAGAGGTGGAGGAACCCGTCTCAGACTATGGTCTGTATGATGAGAGGGCTCCCCTGAATGGTATAGCCTTTCACCCTCCACCGAAGGGAAGGAGCCACTTCAGGACTATGGTCTGACTCCCCTGAGCCCCCCATCCAGGTGGGATGTGTCCTTCTCAGTGGCTTCT
Organism: Brachyhypopomus occidentalis; assembly: GCA_020368025.1. Taxonomy (NCBI): domain Eukaryota; kingdom Metazoa; phylum Chordata; class Actinopteri; order Gymnotiformes; family Hypopomidae; genus Brachyhypopomus; species Brachyhypopomus occidentalis. Next base: position 648,402 of record JAGXOD010000131.1, read on the forward strand.
AAGATCCTCATGAGTGCTCGTGAGTGGTCCCCTTGCCCAGTGCATGCTCCCCTGATGCTCCAGAGACCTGTGCACTCCCTCCAGCAGCTAGCAATCTTTCCCTGGGCTGGGTGAAACCAAAGCATGCAAATGGTTGCTCTAGGGAGATCTCAGCAGGCGCCTGCTACTGCAGGCCTGCACCCCCAGATGATTGCTGGGGGAGAATTTTGTGTTTGTTTCCATGTCTACTCCCATGTGTGTGCTTGTGTTTATTCCTAACCCATTGTTTCCCTTGTATTTGCTCCTGTATGTTACTGTACCCATGTTTGTTCCTATTACTTTGTCTGTCCCTGTGTTTGTCCTGTCTGTGTCCCCCTTTATTCTCCCAGGAATGCAGTCATAGAGTGGTCCGTTGTCAGGCTTTCCCAAAGGGAGGCTACACCTGAGAATGTCCCAGATGCTGCAAGTTTTGTGCTCTGGTCCTGCCCTTCGGTGCAGATCTAGGGTCGGACTGCTGCTGCTGGGCACTCCAGGAGAAGGTGCACTTCAGTGAGGGGTTATGTGACATTCCAGCCCTCACTCCTCCATCAGGGGTGTCCATCTGTTTGTTTTCATGTGGCACTATGTGTTTGTTAAAATTATTAATTACACCTTGTCAGGGTTGGCTCCAACGCGGCTCCTCCTGCCGCCACTAGGGGAAGCTCGCAGGCCGCTCCCAGGCGTAGTCCCCGTAATCAGCAGTGATCTGTCACACCTGCGTTCAGCCCTACTTAAGGAAGCTGGTGGTGACATATCACTGCTGAATCGTTTGGTTTTCATGCCTCTCGTCTCTCAGCCCTTCTTGTTTGGTAACGTGTTGCGTTTGTTGGTGTTTCGCCACCAGTATTTCTCCCTGCCTTCTCTTTCACGTTTACTTGTTCGAGTACCTACATCCTGGCCTCCCTCAAGTTTTCTTCCTACTGTCTTCTTCCTATCCAGTTCACTTTTGTTCTGGGAAGGGTTTTCAGTTTGTTGCGGCGTCTGCCAGTGTCTTTTGGTTTTCTTATTATTTTTTATGCGTTGAGTATTCCGCGTAATTTCAGTTTATTTTCGTTATTTGCTCCCGCTCGTTGGCAGTTGAGTTTATTTTCAGTTACGCGACGTCCTTTCAGCGTTTATTTCTGTTCGCTGTTCGTTTTTTCCCCTTCATTCTGTTGTGGGTTTTTTTTTGTTATCTCGCTTGTTGGCAAGTTATTGTTTAGTTCTCTTGTGTGAGCCATCACTTGAGTCCACACATTCCCCGAGTTACCATGTGGTAGTCTCTGTGTTTTACACACCTGTGTTCCATCTCGTTAACATTGTCACACCCATGTATATATTTAAGTATGTGTCTTGTCATGTTCATTGTCCATCTTTGAACAGGTTACTGGAAGTGTGATTGGTGTTAAATGTTTGTTATCGACCAAATAAACTATTGGTTGAACGGCTCTCTCCTCGGCGTCTTACCTTACACACATAACATGACAGAAACCATTAGCCAAAGAAGATGTAGATGCAGTAATGTCACTGAAGCGGTTATCAATTGAGTCCAAATATAGACACAGATATGATTGCTAAATTTGTTGCTAAAAATCTTGAGTCACCACCGTAGATAAGGTGATCTATGGTCATTGTTTTTATTTGGGTTTGACAACATATACCTGTCTCAGCATGAAAAGTTCTCCAGTCAGCTTCAGCTAACAGTGAGGACAACGTCAACAGTGAAGAGTTCCACAAATCCTGAGACCACAATGGCCGAGAGTGGTAAAGAGGGAATGATCAAACCTTGCAAACCATTACCCAAACAGGAAGATAAGATGACAGGTGAGATTAGCATAAACCCAGATTTTTCCAATGTTTTACTTGTAGACCTATAACTGTCAACCTCCTCTTTTTGCTTAATGTTGTGTCATTGGGTTTGCATCTTCAGGGGACATTGGAGTGGTCCCCAGAGGAACTCCTCTCTATGGACAGCCATCGTGGTGGGGAGATGTAGATGATAAAAACTCAGCAAAGCATGATACCAAGGCCTCTGACAGCAGACAATTCAAGTCTGACCCAGGTGAGCTAATGCAACAACGATTTTGTAGATTTGCTTAATCATACATTATGTATATATATATATTTCCATGAAATCACAGGTAATATGGATGTAGTAAAGAAGCGGGTAGTTCCTGGAACCATGGAACAGAATTCTGCAGTGCAGGAACCCAGTTACTTTGAGATCCCCTCAAAGGAAGCCACTTCAGCAGGGGTGGGCACTAATGAGAGATTCACTACAACTGAGGAAGGAGCTACAGTAACATCCACTGCCCCTGTACCTGAGGGCAGCAGCCATGGCCATGCTTCATTCACCATTGACTTTGACACAGTGGCTGCAGGGAAAGGGAAAGAGCGCAGCATCAAAGATGACCAGGACTGTCATGTGAGACCAAAGAGAAGAGCTGTAGAGGAACTGAGTGCCCTGCAGTCTGCCATGATTGCTGCAGAGGTGAAGGTGGCAGACTGGCTTGCACAGAATGAGCTACCTTTGTCACTTTCAGAATCTGTAGCTGAAGATGATGGAGATAGTGTGAAAAGTGATGTGCCTGTACAACTAAGGAACCTCAGAGGTACACTTCATTAGACTTTGAGTGATAGAGGAATACAATGATAAATGTTTTGATGTACTTAAACACACAGCAGAAAATATTATCTTAATTGCCCACCTACAGTATATCAAGTCAATAGTCACATATTTGTACTTTGTGTTTTCTTCTCCATCATTCTTTTTTTCATCTTTTTTTTAGGCAGTAAGCATGAGGATGGCACTCAGAGTGACTCTGAGAATGCCCTCAGTGAGCAGCTCAGCAGCCGGAGGGCCATTCTTCAGGACAGAGGGCGAACAGTTTTTCACAAGACGGAGGGAACTTTCTCCAGAAAAGAAGACAATTTCCAGAGAAAACCTTTCGTTACGTTGAAAAAGATACCTCCAGTTGGGGGTGAGGTAGGGAACCAAAGGAATTATCCATCACTATGCAGGTCCAAGGCTATACCTTTCCAAAAAGGGAAATATGGGACACAAGATGACTCTCACAGGAGTCAGGCAGATAATCAAAGTGACAGGGGAACCTACACTATTGAACTGGAGAATTGTAATACAGAGGAGGAGAACGCCAGGCTCATGATTGACAAGGTACAGCATACACAACAGCATATGTGACATGTGCTTGCTTGGGGAGGTGTCATATTAGGCATTATTATTAACATTCAGGGCTGGACTGAAACAAACTGAGTGTTTCCTTACTGTGCAAATCACAATAAACTCTCAGTGACAATAAAATCCATCCATCCATCCATCCATTTTCTTCCGCTTATCCGGGTCCGGGTCGCGGGGGCAGTAGCCTAAGCAAAGAGGCCCAGGTTTCCCTCTCCCCAGCCACCACTTCCAGCTCTTCTGGGGGGATACCAAGGCGTTCCCAGGACAGCCGAGAGATAATCTCTCCAGCGTGTCCGGGGTCTTCCCCTGGGCCTCCTCCCAGTTGGACATGCCCAGAGCGCCTCCCCAGGCAGGCGCCCAGGTGGCATCCGAACCAGATGCCCGAACCACCTCAGCTGGCTCCTCTCTACGTGGAGGAGCAGCGACTCTACTCCGAGCCCCTCCCGGATGACAGTGCTCCGTACCTTATCTCTGAGGGAGAGCCCAGACACCCTGTGAAGAAAACTCATATCGGCCGCTTGTATTTGCGATCTCATTCTTTCGGTCACTACCCAAAGCTCGTGACCATAGGTAAGAGTCGGAACGTAGATTGACCAGTAAATTGAGAGCTTTGCCTTTTGGCTCAGCTCTCTCTTCACCACAACGGTCCGGTACAGCGACCACAATACTGCAGCCGCAGCACCGATCCGCCTGTCAATCTCTCGTTCAATCCTTCCCTCACTCGTGAACAAGAACCCGAGATACTTAAACTCCTCCACTTGAGGCAAGGACTCACTCCCGACCCAGAGAGGGCACTCCACCCTTGTCCGACTGAGTACCATGGTCTCAGTTTTAGAGGTGCTGATTCTCATCCCGGCCGTCTCGCACTCGGCTGCAAACTGATCCAGTGAGAGCTGTAGGTCTGATGCCAACAGGACCACATCATCTGCAAAGAGAAGGCGTGGAATCCTGAGGCCACCAAACCGAACCCCCTCTGCCACTTGGCTACGCCGAGAAATTCTGTCCATAAAAGTTATGAACAGAATCGGTGACAAAAGGGCAGCCTTGGCGGAGTCCAACTCCCACCGGAAACCAGTCTGACTTACTGCCGGCCATGCGAACCAAACTCCTGCTCCGTTTGTACAGGGACTGGATAGCCCGTAGCAACGGGCCCCGTACCCTATACTCCCGGAGCACCCCCCAGAGGGATCCCCGAGGGACACGGCCGAATGCCTTTTCCAAATCCACAAAGCACATGTGGACTGCTTGGGCAAACTCCCATGCACCCTCTAGGACCCTCGCAAGGGTGAAAAGTTGGTCCAGTGTTCCACGACCAGGACGGAACCCACATTGTTCCTCTTGTAACTGAGATTCGACTATCGAGCGGACTCTCTTCTCCAGAACCCCTGCATAGACCTTACCGGGGAGGCTGAGAAGTGTGATCCCCCGATAGTTGGAGCACACTCTGGAGCACCCCGGTTTGCCAATCCAGAGGCACTGCCCCCGATGTACACGCAATGTTGCAAAGACGTGTCAACCAAGACAGTCCCACAACATCCAGAGCCTTAAGGAACTCAGGACGGATCTCATCCGCCTTGGCACCAAGGAGTTTCACAACTACCCTGGTCACCTCAGCCCTAGTGATGTGCAAACCCCCGTCCGAGTCCTCTGGTTCTGCTTCCTCTATGGAAGATGTTATGGTGGGATTGAGAAGATCCTTGAAGTATTCCTTTCACTGCCTAATGACATCCCCAGTCGAGGTCAGCAGATCCCCATCCCCACTGTATACAGTGTTGGTCGGGAATGGCTTTCCCCTCCTGAGTTGCCTGACGGTTTGCCAGAACCTCCTCGGAGCCGATCGAAAGTCACTTTCCATGGTCTCACCAAACTCTTCCCATACTCGAGTTTTTGCCTCTGCGACAGTCAAAGCCGCGATCCGCTTTGCCCCCCTGTACCTGTCTGCTGCCTCCAAAGTCCCACGGGCCAACCAGGCCCGATAGGACTCTTTCTTCAGCATGACGGCCTCCCTTACCCGAGGTGTCCACCACCGGGTTCGGGGATTGCCGCCACGACAGGCACCGACAACCTTGCGGCCACAGCTCCGATCTGCTGCATTGACAATAGAGGCACGGAACCAAGCCCACTCAGACTCAATGTTTCCGGCCTCCCTCGGGATGCGGTCAAAGCTTTGTCGGATGTGGGAGTTAAAGACCTTTCTGACAGGTTCCTCTGCCAGGCGTTCCCAGCAAACCCTCACAGTACGTTTGGGTCTGCCAGGTCTGTCCGGCATCCTCGCCCGCCATCTGATCCAACTCACCACTAGGTGGTGATCGGTTGACAGCTCAGCTCCTCTCTTTACCCGAGTGTCCAAGACACACGGTCGCAAGTTCGACGATACGATTACAAAATCGATCATTGAACTGCGACCTAAGGTATCCTGGTGCCATGTGCACTTATGGACACCTCTGTGCTCAAACATGGTGTTCGTTATGGACAAGCTGTGACGAGCACAGAAGTACAATAACAGAACACCACTCGGATTCAGATCGGAGAGGCCGTTCCTCCCAATCACGCCCTTCCAGGTCCTACTGTCATTGCCCACGTGAGCATTGAAGTCCCCCAGCAGAACAATGGAATCCCCAGAAGGGGCACCTTCCAGTACCCCCTCCAAGGACTCCAAGAAGGCCGGGTACTCCGAACTGCCATTCGGTGCATAAGCACAAACAGTCAGAGCCCGTTCCCCGACCCTAAGGCGCAGGGAAGCAACCCTCTTATCTAAACAGGGTATCTGGGTCCTGTTTTTAACTTCCATTGGGGTTTTTTGGACCACTCTTTGTCTGGCCCATCACCTAGGACCAATTTGCCATGGGAGACCCTACCAGGGGCATTGCCCCCGACAACCTAGCTCCTAGGATCACATAGGCACGCAAACCCCTCCACCACGACAAGGTGGTGATCCATGGAGGAGGACAATAAAATCTATTAATCTTAAAATCACAGAGCTGGAACTTCCATATCCATGCTGACAAATATTGAAGGCTGTTGTTTTAAGTTCATCATGGAGACATGGCTGAACCTGACATTCCTGGCAGAGTCTATTAAGCTAGCAGGCCATCCTAAACTGGACAAGAAATTCTGTAAAAAGTTTAACAAATGGTGCATAAACTTAAGAACTATATAGCCAAGATTTTATTAGCATATTCAGTGCACAACAAGAGAGAACAACACTCTCAATCATGCGTATGGTAAAATTAAACATGGGCCAAACTGATCACATCTTGTTTGTAACTCCAGCATATAGGCATGTTTGCACAACAGACTGATTTCTAAAGACATTTAAAAATTGCGGTCAGATGAAGTTTCGGAACAGCTTAAGGACTTTTTTTAATCATACTGACCATAAACATATTCAAGGATGGCAATATTGATGTCTAGACCTCCAACAATTTATTTATACATAAAATGTATAACTTCCACCACTACAAATTTGGGTGCTTCCCAATAATAAACAGTGGTTCACAAAAGAGGTCAGAGTCTGGGTAAAGGTCCATAACAGGACTTTTAAATTAGGTGAGACACAGCAATACAGTATTGCCAGATTGGAAGTGATGATAAGTATCAGAGATGCCAAAGCAGCCTAAAAGAGGAAGATTAAGGGTTAGTTTGATAACTCAAACCCCCAACGTACATGGCAAGGCATAAGGCACATTACAAAACAAAAACAAAACCTCATCAATTACCTGACTGGCACCAGTAGTACTGCCTTACTGGTGGAATAGCTTGACCACTCCTTTGGTTGGCATGAGAGAGACAGTATGAGGAGTGCTATGACCACAACTACAGCTGCAGACGCGAGCCACCTCAAAATAAATGCAGTGCAGGTAATACATACACTCACCGGCCACTTTATTAGGTACACCTTATAAAGTACCGGGTTGGACCCCCTTTTGCCTTCAGAACCACCTTAATCCTTCGTGGCATAGATTCAACAAAATACTGGAAGCATTCGTCAGAGAGTCTGGTCTGATGACATGATAGCATCATGCAGTTGCTGCAGATTTGTCGGCTGCACATCCATGATGCGAATCTCCCATTCCACTACATCTCAAAGTGCTCTATTGGATTGAGATCTGGTGATTGAGGAGGCCATTCGAGTACAGTGAACTCATTGTCGTGTTCAAGAAACCAGTCTGAGATGATTCATGTTTTATGACAGCACATTATCCTGCTGGAAGTAGCCATCAGAAGATGGGTACACTGTGGTCATAAGGGGATGGACATGGTCAGCAACAATACACAGGTAGGCTGTGGCGTTGACACAATGCTCTATTGGTAAAAATGGGCCCAAAGTGTGCCAGGAAAATATCCCCCACACCATTCGCCCCACCACTACCAGCCAGAACCGTTTATACAAGGCAGGATGGATCCATGCTTTCATGTTGTTGACGCCAAATTCGGACCCTACCATCCCAATGTCGCAACAGCAATCGAGACACATCAAACCAGGCAACATATTTCCAATATTCTATTGTCCAATTTTGGTGTGCCTGTGCAAATTCTAGCTTCAGTTTCCTGTTCTTAGCTGACAGGAGTGGCACCCGGTGTGGTCTTCTGCTGCTGTAGCCTATCCGCCTCAAGGGTCGATGTGTTGTGCATTCAAAGATACTCTTCTGCATGTCTCAGTTGTAACGAGTTATTGTTGCTGTTCTATCAGCTCGAACCAGTCTGGTCATTCTCCTCTGACCTCTGGCATCAACAAGGCATTTGTGCCCACAGAACTCATCTCAACCTGGTGTTATCTGTTTGAATGCCCTCAGGCAAATGTTGCAGATCCATTAAAACATGCACTAGAAGACAAAAGAACAGACTTATCATAAATCCATTCATCACAATGAACTCTGCCTTGAAATCACACACTACAAACAACTGCACGTTAAATTTATTTATGTTGTATACATGAATTCTACTTGCTGGTTACTTCCTGTTTTTTAATTTTTTTATTAGTGTTACATTTGAAGTGCAGACAGGAGGCTGGACGCATATGCGGACTCTGGACGTCATCTTTTAATATAGTCTTTCAAGGGGTTACAGGAATTCACTAACAATACAAAGGCAAACTAAATACAAACCATCTGAACTAACAAACAAACTAGTGATGTCAAATTCGAAATGTGGAATCGAACTGAATCAATTCATTTGAGTCACGGTGTTCCGACACATTGTTTCGAAGTCCGTATCAGAAGGGGAAAGCCACGTGACTCTTCCAAAAACGGGTTTCGTTACGTCACGCAGTTTTGAAACTTTTTCATAAAAGAAAAAAATTTATTTTTCATAAAAAAAAAACACATTAATTCTGTTTCTGTTAAGAAAAAGTTGTGGATTTAGGCCCTTGTTGCCCACTAGATGTCACTGTGGCGTGTGATGATTCAAACATCTCACAAGATCGAATCATTTGATTCGATCTCCCCAAAGCCCCACTTTTGCCATCACTAAAACAAACTAGAATGAAACATACATGAATAAACAGACAGCATAAAAACATGGGTACTTACAGGGACCAGAAACAACCAACAAGGGAACAGGGCAAACATGGAGCTTTAAAAACACTGGAAACAGGGGAATTCAAACAAGACAGGGCTGGAGACGAATAACGAGAGGGGCATGACAGAGGGACAGATAAGGCAAGAAACAACAGAAGACACGGACAGGACTAACTCGGGAACGGACAAGGTAGACAGAAGACAAGGACAGGACTGACAGCAGGAAAGGATCCTTATCTGACAGTTAGTATTAAATTTTGTTGTGTAAAAGCTACTATGACAATAAATGTAATCTAATCTAGAAGGATGTTCGTGGTTATCTATTCCAAAATATGCTTCCCCTTAAAAATACATTGCCAGATAAAAAAATATATTGTTGCTCCCACTGTTTACTTTTGCAGGATTAAGATCAAAATTTCAAAATGTATTTATATAGCGCTTTTTACAACAGTTGTTGTCACAAAGCAGTTTTACAAGTGTCCAAGTCAGTGGGGGAACCCATCCTCCTCTGGCCGATGCCAGTCACCATGACAACAGTAATTAAAGAGATACGTAAACAAAGAAGTGATGGGAGTGACTAATAGTTCTCATCTTTGTGTGTATTTATATGTGTGTTCTCTATGTAATTCTTATTCTTAAGAGTCCTAGACTTCTTGATGGTCAGTAATAGTCCAGGGCCATGGAGATGCAGCCGTAGCAGGGGAAAATTCCGGGTGTTGAGAGAGGCCAGTGCAGTGGGTTGATCCTTCATCCATTGCTGGTTGGGCAGAAGGTGGCAGGCCAAGGGTGGATAGCAGGAAAGGCTCGTCTCTCCTTGTCTCAGTATTTCTCGGGTAGGAGGGCAGCCATTGGGAAAAAGAAGAGGGACTTAACCATGAGAATTAAACCATGAAACCATTAAACCATGAAATGGCTGTACCTGAGATTCCAACTCAGTTTTCTAACCTTTCTAGCAGGATCATGTGATCTATTGTGTCGACGGCTGCACTAAGATCGAAAAGCACTAATAGAGATACATAACCTTGATCAGAGGCAAGAAGATCATTTGTTACTTTAACTAGGGCTGTTTCATTACTGTGGTGGGGCCTAAATCCAGTTGTTTTATGGTTTTATGGTGTTATAGGTATTCGGTGTGGAGGATAACCAGGCTCTGACAAAACTACGTTACACAGAACACCAGAAAGACAGAGGGAGTATATGCCCAAGAGCTGGAGCCATAGATTCCAGACGTGTTGGCCAGGTTGGTATCATAATTATTCTTCAGTGATTAAAGGCTTCAGAAATTAAGATGTCTTAAGGAACATCTCACTGTTTCTGTTTTATGATGAAATGGATGCAGGCAGATGTTTAATGCGTGTAAAACTATTTAAAATTGAGCTGACTTTAAAGTATAATTATGAATTATTTGGGGAATAGTTACGCTAATTAGTTTAGATAAAAGCTCATCAACAAAATGACCTGCTTCATGAGACGTTTACTATTAATGTTGAGGTCAACTTAGTAAAATGCTCTGAAAATAATTGATTCTTTGTGCATGCATTAGCTTCCATTATAATGTAAGGTCGCTAGCCAGTTTCATGATTGATGTCATCCTTGCTCGTTAGTCTCTGATAAGAACACCTGCCTGACAGCTGCCTGAAATTACTGTTTTATTATGGAAAATGTTCTCTACTGCAGGGGTTCTTAACCTTTTTGACCTCGGGGCCCAATTTGTTGAATTTGTTCAGAATTTGCTCAGAATCATTTGTTTCTGAGCAACTTAAAGTGTTTAAAGTGAACTTAAAGAACACAAGGCCCAGTCAGATATTACCAATGTACAGATCAAAATGATAATTATACTAAATTTTGGTTTAGTTTGTATTGTATTTGCATTATAACTAAATTAAATACACTTACAGTTTAAAAGTAAAACTCCTGTCATATAATCACAAGACATGATAATGAAAAACATTTTTTAATTTTGTAACCTGCTCATAACAGACCAGGCTTATCAACACAAAAATAGCTTTTTTTTTTAACATAATAACAAAAATAGACAATTCAATAAATAAAATTGTGGTCATAAAATAAATAAATTCAAAATGTTCAATGTAAATGTTTCAAATTAAAAAAACTGTAAAAGTAAATTTGATAAACTGCAAATGAAAATATAGCCTTTTTAAACTTTTGCATGGTAGAACCAGAAACTGTTCTTCATATTAGTGATAAACATTAACAGTAGTAATAGTAGTTTATGTAAAATAAATACATTAAATAATAAACTACAAATATACATTTTTAAAAATGCAAATGAAAATATAGCTGTATCTGCAAAAGTATTTGATAATCTTTTCAACATTTAAAATGTTGCATGGTAGAACCAGAAGCTGAAGCGGGTTGTCTTAATTTTTGCGTTCTACTTTTCATTTAAAATAGGTTTCCATTCTCACTTGGTAGCAAAGGTTCATCTTCTATGTATTAAAAACGTTGTTAAAACATCTGAGTGACGCACTACCGCTACTAGTTGTGAGAAAGTGTATTGCACCTTATTCAAAAACTATGCGGTTCCGCAATTGGGCCGCGGCCCATGGGTTAAGAATCTCTGCTCTACTGCACAAACTGCAGTCAGACTAAACAATTTTTGCTAATCCAATTTGTAGGACAATGAAAATTGACCTACACAATTAAAATTCAGTCTCACTGATCTTTGCATGATCTATACTGTGATGAGCAAATTCTGAAGAACAGGAACTGATGATATGAAATCAAGCAAACCAACAAAAGGATCACTACATGGGAACGTCCTTTGTGTCTTTAAAGACATATAACATTAGGGTTACAATTCAATTGTTTAATTAAGAATGGTATTTTAATAATTGTTGACATTGTTTTAGCAGTAGTTGTTTTTTAATGAATTATATAGTATTCCAAATACCACAAAAGTGCTTGTCCTCAAGGTCATGTTTGAAGGGTGATATATATATTTTTTTTTACTATTTTAACTGCAATAATCTAAGCAAGACTATGCAATATACAATTTAAATGATAAAACAAATGCCAAATAATTATTATAAAATAAATAATCAAAGTTGTGGTCCCCAAGAGGCGTGTTACTGTGTAACAACAAAGCTCTTATTTTGAAATAAAAATCACACTGACAGACAGCTTCTTAGCACTGCAAATGTGTACCAGGTTGAGATGGTCGGTTAGACCAACAAATGGATGGTTAGACCCCTCTAGCCAATGTCGCCACTCCTCTAATGCCATCTTGACGACTAGTAACTCTCATTCTCCGATACCATAGTCGCCGTCCACTGGCATGAGCAACAGGGTGTAGGAGAGAGCCAGCTCTTCTCTGCAACAGTACAGCCCCTATGCTTACCTGCAAGGTGTTGACTTCTACTACTTCGTGCATGTAAGAGTAAGACGAGTTACTGCTTCCGGTTTTCAAACCATTTTTCACGCGAATGCCACTGTTTGCTATACTACTAAACGAGTTACTTATTCATTTTCAATATCTTAAAAAAACCTTCTGATATAATTTCGGATATATCTACACATAACTCCGATACCAGCAACCTCCACGAGCCATCGGAAGACCTTTTCCACCTTCAAAAACATCGACGTACAACATAACCAAAGCTAAGTATTTAAACATGTCTGAGTCACTTGTTGCTTGTGCTGAGTGTTCGTCCATCAGTAGTGGTAATTATGTATGTGAAAAGTGTAGCTTAATCTTTAGCCTGATGGAGAAGATTTCCCATTTAGAGGAGCACATCCAGGCTCTAGGAAGTCCTAGAGAGTTAGCATCTAGCGTAGCCGTCCCGGTTGCCACAGCCGTAGTTAGCGAGCCCGCAGCGTTGGCATTAGGTGAATGGGTGACGTCTCGGCAGCATAGCCGTAGGGCTGAGCACTGTTCAATTCAGGTTCATGTGTCGAACAGGTTTGCCCCACTCAGCGATACACCGGCTGAGAGCCCTGTTGAAAGAGCTCTGGTTATATGAGATTCACAGCTCCGACACGTGAATGTAGCTACCCCTTTAGACACCTTTAGCCCCTTTAGGCTGGCTAAACGTAAATATTCCTAGATATTTATACACGTAGGCACCAATAAAGTGGGGTTGAAACAATCAGAGATTACTAAAGATAACGTTAAAGAGGTGTGTGAGTTAGCGGGGACGATGTCAGATGCTGTAATATGCTCTGGCCCCATTCTAGTTCGGCATGGCGCTGAAACTTACAGCAGGTTATGGGCGCTACACTGCTGGATGTCCCTCTTGGGCGGGTGCTGCTCTCATATCTAATAGTATATCCGCTAGGCGCCCATAGTGGAAGTGTAGGAGTAGTTAATGGGGATTGACAAACCAGAGCCGAGCCAGGCAGCAGACACAGGCTAAACCGACTGTCTGCGAGCTGTGAGGAGACGTCACCTAGGTCACAATGGATTGAAACTGTGTCTGTTCCTCGAGTTTCAAAAAACAGTTCTCGTAAAATTTGTAGACAAAATTTGATAGATGTTAAATTCAATAATGATAGTAATCATTTAAATCTGAAATTAGGATTGCTAAATATAAGATCCCTGTCATCTAAAGCACTGCTTATTAATGAAATGATTACCGATCATAATCTAAGCATGCTTTGCTTGACTGAAACCTGGACTCGGCCAGACGACTAAACGAAGCGTCTCCCTCCGGCTATAGATACGTTCATAACCCCTATCCAAATGGTCGCGGAGGTGGTGTTGCCACACTATATAACTCCAATATAGACGTCTCTCAAAAATCAGGCTTCAAATTTAATTCGTGTCAAATTGATCATCAACCAACAAAGCGAAACAGTCGTTTATGTTAATTACATAAACGATTACAGTTTTTTCAGGAGTTTTCGGACTTCCTGTCTCTTATAGTGATATCGGCTGATAAGGTGATTATAGTTGGCGATTTTAACATCCAGTTTGAAAATCTGCATGTCTCTTTTAGAATAAACTTTCAAGCAATTCTTGATTCAATGGGTATACTCAGAATGTGGTGGGTCCTATGCATAATTGTAGTCACACATTAGACTTGGTATTATCGTTTGGAATCGACATATCCAGTTTAGCACTACATCCTCAGAGTGGAGGATGTACCTGACCACAGATTCATAACGTACGAGTTGCGATTTAATGGCGGTATTCATCGGCAGCCCCACTACCAAACTAAATGAATTATTATATCTAGTACTATATCTGCGCTCATTCATATTTTACCGGATCTGACAAACACGGATCCACCTGTAGCTCCGGAAGGGCTAGAGCATATTTTTCAAGTTTTCTCTCCGTACAGCTTTAGATAAGGTTGCGCCATTGCGATCTAATAGAGTAAACGAGAGAAAGATTGGCGCCTTGGTACAACGAGTACACGCGTAGTCTTAAGTGAGCCACGCGAATCCTGGAGCGTAAATGGCGAAATTCGAATTTAGAAATATATAGATTATCATGGAAAAGCAGCCTTATTGAATATAAGCATGCCCTCCATATGGCAAAAATCCTCATACTTATCGGATTTAATAGAAAAACAAAAACAATCCAAGACTCCTATTTAAAACTGTATCTAGCCTAACTTGAAATCATGACCAAATTAAATCCCAAATCCCACAGGAGTGCAGCAGTAACAGTTTTATGTTTTTTTAAGTTCTTTATTGATAAGATTAGGGAAAAAATTAGTCATGCTATCTCAGACCCAGTCAACCTGAAAATGCACTCTGACAGCTGTCTAGTCAGCCCTGGTGCTTTTTTGGAGTTTTTTTCCCCAAATGGTCGTGAGGAGCTTATTTCATTGGTAAAATCTGCCAAACCCTCCACATGCATTCTAGATGCATTCCGTACCGTCTCATCTACTCAAAGAATTACTGCACAGTAATGTAGAACCCTTGCTTACTATAATTAACTATTCTCTGAGCCTAGGCTACATCCCCAAATCACTTAAACTTGCAATCATCAAGCCACTAATTAAAAAACCTGGTCTTAATCCCCAGGAACTGTCCAACTATAGGCCAATATCTAATCTGTTGTTCATTTCCAAAATTCTAGAGGAATTAGGTAGTTCGCAACTCTCTTCTATTTCAGTCTGGATTTAGACCCCACCACAGCACTGAAACTGCACTGACTAAAGTAGTAAATGATCTCTTGATATCCTCTGATAAAGGACACCTTTTTTTCTTATACTTTTAGACCTTAGTGCTGCTTTTGACACCATTGATCACAACATTATACTGAATAGGCTGGAGACACTCAATGGCAAAAGAGGTCAAGCACTCTCCTGGTTCAGATCCTACCTGACAGATTGTTACCAATTTGTACTTGTAAATAACAAATGTTCAGAACGTACAAAGGTAAAATATGGTGTCCCTCAAGGATCTGTATTGGGCCCCATATTATTGTCATTGTATTTGCTACCGCTGGGCACAATCATTCATAGGCATGGTATTAGCTTCCATTGCTACGCAGATTATACTTAGTTGTATATATCCTCTAATCCGGATGATGTCAATACTACTCCCAAAATTGAGAACTGCGTCCAGGACATAAAAACACTGGATGGCGTCTAATTTTCTTCTTCTAAATTCCGATAATACTGAGGTGGACAAAAAGCTGCTAGAAGCAATTGGTCTGATATCCCTCTCACCCAAGATGGCTTTTCAGTTACACCTAAATGGATTTTTCATTTGATACACATATATGCAATGTCACTAAGGCTGCCTTTTTCCATTTATGTAATTTATATTTACTTTCATTAGCTGATGCAGAGAAGCTGGTCCATGCTTTTGTCTTGTCAAGATTGGACTACTGTAATGGTCTTCCAATTGGATGCTCTAAACAGTCCCTAAAGAAACTCCAACTTGTACAGAATGCTGCAGTAGAGTCCTAACTAGACCTAGAAAATTCGATCATATTAGTCCTACTCTCTCTGCGTTACACTGGCTTCCGGTTAAATATTGAATTGATTTTAAAATTCTTCTGTTGACCTATAAGGCGTTAAATGGTCTTGCTCCACAATATCTGAGTGAACTCATGACATACTTTAACACATCTCGCCTTCTACAGGATTTCACTTAGTTCCAAAAATTAGTAAGACTACAACCGGAGGCAGTGCGTTCTCCTAAAAGCCCCTCAATTATGGAATAGCCTTCCAGCCCCAAGCCGAGATTTTGACACAGTTGCAATCTTTAAATCTAGACTTAAGACTCACCTATTTAATCAAGCCTTCAGTTAATATTCTACATGTGAAGCTATGGGGTTCGGGGGCCCCAGTCATTGAGTCTTCTGGTAATCTGAGATGTTGATTCTGTCATCCAGCCATGTCATGTGATCACTCTAGTTGTGACAATGACTTGGGGGGAAAGCAATGGCTCAGTGAGCCCTAATGACTGTGGTCACATCCGGGCCCCTCCCTTTAGTTGCTATAGATGCTGCCATAGATAAGCCTGCCGGAGCCACATGCTAATCACTGGCACGTGAGCTATGCATGTCTGTTTAAATCAATGGTAGTCTAAATTGATGTTCACATATTCAACCTGTATTTTATATCTTGGTTGCATGCTTCTACCAAAGACAATTCCATCCAAGCACCTAGGAGATGGTCTGTCGTGCCAGTGGATGTACCGATGCCGTGGTTGGATGTTCCATTGCCGCAAAAGGACACGCTGATGCTAACTCCTACCTGAGGCTCACCATCTGCATTGAAAGGACTGTGACTACTCGGCCTGGAATTAGAATTATAACTATAGAACTACATTTGAACTACAAATACAGACTTCTGCTAGCTGGCTGCCCAACGGAGGATGGGTTCCCTTTTGAGTCTTGATCCTCCCAAGGTTTCTTCCTAATCCCTGCCATTTTAGGGAGTTTTTCCTTGCCACTGTCACCCCTGGCTTACTCATTAGGGATCTGAACCCATACGATTGTGAAACTGCTTTGTGACGTGCTTTGTGTGCTATATAAATAAATTTGACTTTGACTCTGTAATGTCCTTTTGATTGGGGAATGCACATATTAGAACGCTACTACACATGGTGGCAGCAAGTTTCAACCTGAGGACAATGGAAGTCACAATCCAGGAAGCAATACTAAGTGGTGCTATATCTGAAACGAAACAAGAAAATGCAGAAACTACCAGGGACTAGACTTGAGGAGAAAGACGAGAAAGGTCAGAGCCCCAATCAAACCTCGAGACTTCTCCATGAGAATGCTCGGACAGTCCAGCATCAGTTAATACGATTTCAGAGCCTGATATACAGGACGCAAGAACAAGCATTCACATCGGGAAGTGCAACAGAGAGAACTACAGGTATGGCTTAAAGACCTCTTTGAGAAATGGATGATGCCAATACAAAAGTCTAAAGAAATCGGTGACACTATAATAATGGAGCAGTTTCTGCAAAGCATTAACCCTGAAATAACATGGGTCTAATACAGAACCCTAATACACCAAGACAGGTGGCTGAATTAGCTGAAAATTATATGTCAGCACAACAACCCTTTAGAAATGTGCAACTGGGACTGACAAATAGGTCTGCAATGGGTAAGTCCAGAGACTCATATAATTTGAATACTAATCAGCATATTGTAAGGCCTGTTAACAAGGGTGCACCACATACCGGGAGCTATAGGTATACTACCAGACAGTATGCAGCACAGCAACAGAGTAGAGATAGTATTGTGATAGTGGGCCATGTGTGTGGGTAGTAAGGGCACAAAAAGGGCAACGTTTGTGTTGTACATTTTGTTGGCTTGGGTTTCGATTTCGCGTGCTTCTGATATTGTGTGTGTGTTTGATCGTTTGACTATTGACTGCATTTGGGTTACTGAGTAATTGGATTGTGGATTGGATTTGGTTGCTGATTGTAAATAGAACTGTTGTAAATGGCATTGTACATAGTATTGTATATAGAGGGAAGTAGGAGAGTGGACGCCTGTTTTTTTGTTTCCTCCTTTGTGTTTTTTTACTGGTTTCCCCCTGCTTTGTGTATTTTATGTTTTTTATTTTACAGATAGTTATCCATTTTGCTTTCTAGATCATTTTGTTTGTTTTGGATCTGGTCGGTCTCTGACGACACACACCCTCCTTTCACTTGTACAATAAATCAGACATAAATTTTTTTACATACTCCTTTTAGGCAGTTATGTCCCTTTTCTTCCCTTTCCCTTCTTGTCACGTCCTCGACACCTAGACCGGGGCTTAACACCCTTGTATGTGAACAACGAGAGTACACACTTGTGCTATAGCCCCACAACCCATAATAGAAAAAAGGATCAACCCTGAACACTGACATGGTAGTTAGGGTAAATATTGGGGCAGAATACTTTAAAGTGCTAGTGTAGTGACTACTAGTCCTCACAAACTGAGCGAATTCCCCAACAGACAGGCACTTTGCCACTTAAGGTGTCCTAGCCCTTTAAGAGACTCTGGGGGAGCAGTGCCTGTGCGCACTGTGGTTTTAGCAAGTTAGTGGGAAGACGTTAGAGACTTTCGGCCAAGTACTTAATAAAGTTTCCCTCCTCTGGATTTTTGATAAAACGGTGTTCTGCCTCATTTCCCAAACCCGCTTCACTAGTATATACTGGCTCAAGCCAGATATTAGCGAGGGAAGAGTGTCTCGATGGATTAACAGCTTTAATCAACAGATCGTTAAAAATACGATGTATACACAGAGACAAACAGGAGTACCCAACCGCAAATATAAATGTAGAGATTAATGGTCAGACCTACCTGCTAACTAGGAATAGTCAACCAATCTCTGTATGCGGTGATTTTGGGTAGAGACATTCCTATATTAACAGCCCTCTTACAAAAGAGAGAACGAGGCTGCAGAAGTAAGAGCAGTGACACGTTTGCAGTCCAAACAAGCACAGCAGAGAAGCACAGACACGAATGAACTGCTGTTTCAGCAATCCAAAATGAATAAACGTTCATGGAAACAAGAAAATAAAATTTGAGAAAAAAATTTAGAAAATAAAAGGCAAGATGATCAAAGAGAACCTTCGGAAACCCACGAGAGAATATTTCAAGGAGTTACCAGAAAACAGTTAATTTGCAATAATTTGAGCCCAAAGCAGCAATGTACATGGATGTAACGCCGGGAGCGGCGGTGAATATGAGGGCGGACACAAATGCTGATTAGAGCGAGATTTATTGAAGGGCATTTGGTAACAAGAGACACCTGACCACGATAACGAGGGGCAGGGATTACAAAATACAAGGAGGGACTATGAAACATAGATATAAGGTCGGTGGGATCAGGTCAATTTTTTCCGGGATTGACGCAGTCCCGGGGACGACCACAGGAGGCGCTGCGGCAGCAGGGCTCGATCCAGGGGGTGTGGCCTTCTCCACTGGAGCCTGGACGAGCCTGGAAGAACATACAGACACCGCTGCTTCTCGGTTGCTTTCTCTGCGACGGCTCCGCCTCACTCGGGGGCACCGGGTGCTCGCAGTGGCTTTTGAAAGCCAACCGAGAGCCGAGCAAACGCTTGTCTGCACATTCATTCCATCTAGCCACGTCTTGCACTACAGGTCGCTCCTCCCTGTAGTGTTTACCAAGACGGGTAGACTCACAGCGCTTACCTGGGGTCTCGTCGCGAAAGCCAGTCAAAATCGAAAGTAACTGTACCTTCTTCTATGAGCGACGAGATCCCCTTGTTCCCACAACGCCAGGGGAATTCCTGTCTCTGGTTTGTTCGCGCTGCAATACTGGAGATTTGAACTGCATGGAAGCAGCCAACATCTCATTACAGCGACCGAACTTGCCAAAGTCTCGCTCTCTCGCTGTGTCCTTGTAAGGCTGGTTATTATGTAACGCCGGGAGTGGAGGTGAATATGAGGGCGGACACAAATGCTGAGGAGAGCGAGATTTATTAAAGGGCAATCCAAAATCAGAGTCGTATGAACGGGCGTGGGTCATATCCGTTGAGAGGGGGTTCAGTCCCTGTTTGGCATGTGGCAACAGGAAGTGACACCCAGTGGCACATGCCGATTAGCCAGTGGCACATGCCGATTAGCCAGTGGCACATGCCGATTAGCCAGTGGCACATGCCGATTAGCCAGTGGCAACCGCCAACGTAACCGGCTTCTCAGAAGCGGCTCCGACCATCGCCAATGTCACCAGCCACTTGAAATCCATTTGGTATGCTTGCCAAAGTACAGTTTGTTGGTTTTGTGGAAATTAAGATTTATAATTTTTGTTTGCTATTTCATGTCGGGTGAACGATTCTAGCTGACAGCCGGCTTGCCATCTGTAACATGTCGAATGTACAATACAGTAGGCTTAGGCTACAGTGGTAGACAGTTAACGAGAGCATTGTAATTAAGATTTGGAGACGAGAAAAGTAGCTTTTTACTGGTTTCAATTATTAGCCTAACTATTGGCTAATTTGCTTAGCGTGTAACAAGTAGTGATTAAAATAATTAGAACGAGGATTCAATTCAATTCAATTCAATTTTATTTATATAGCGCTTTTTACAACACATGTTGTCACAAAGCAGCTTTACAAATTGCGTGGGTCCAGATCCCTAATGAGCAAGCCAAAGGCGACAGTGGCAAGGAAAAACTCCCTAAGATGGCAGGAATTTAGGAAGAAACCTTGGGAGGACCAAGACTCAAAAAGGAACCCATCCTCCATTGGGCGGCCCGCTAGCAATGTCCACATTCACAGGTCATGTATAGTCCAGATATATTCCAGGCCGAGTAGTCACAGTCCCTTCAGAGTCGATGAGCCTCAGGTGGGGGTTGGCATCAGCGCGTCCTCTTGCGATAATGGCACATCCAACCACGGCATCGGCACATCCACTGGCAAGCCAGACCATCTCCTAGATGCTTGTATGGGGTGGGTAACGGGAAAGGCTCGTCTTTCCTTGTCCCGGTATTTCTCGGGCAGCCATTGGGAAGAAGAGGGGCAATTAGTTCTATATGGAATATGTTAGACAAAGTAAATGTAAACATTTCTGGAGTGTGGCAGCGACTCCGGCAATTAAATTATTACAGCCTAGCTAAAGGGCAGAACCAGAAGGTAACACAGACTTGGGAGCATCCTGAGACACTGGCATCCATCCACTACACCGTCGACAAACTTGAGTGACCGCGTGCAGTGATAGGATGACAGCACCAGCACCCCAGTTTGCCATAAAAACCCTTTGCCCATGAACCCCTGGATCTGTTACCTTATCTAAAGGGGCACATTAATTACCAAATGCTAGATCAAACAAGTAAGTTTTCAACCTAGACTTAAAGATTGAGACTGTGCCAGAGTCCCGGACACATTCTGGAAGACTATTCCATAGTTGGGGGCCTTATAAGAAAAGGCTCTTCCCCCTGCTGTTACTTTATTAATTGATGGAACTAATAAGAGGCCAGCACCTTGGGATCGTAGTGGTCGTGGGGGTTCATAATAAGAGATAAGCTCTTGGAGGTAGTCAGGAGCAAGTCCATGCAGTGCTTTATAAGTCAATAGAATAATTTTAAAATCAATACGGAATTTTACTGGGAGCCAGTGCAGGGCCGATAAGACTGGGCTGATATGTTCAAATTTCCTAGTTCTAGTTAGAACTCTGGCTGCGGCATTTTGAACTACTTGAAGTTTATTTATATTCCTATTTGAGCATCCTGACAGTAACGAGTTACAATAATCTAATCTGGAGCTAACAAAGGCGTGTACTAGTTTTTCTGCATCATGCTGGGATAATGCATTTCTTAACTTGGCAATGTTACGGAGATGTAGAAAAGCTATCCTGGTAGTATTATCTATGTATTTATCAAAGGATAGGTCAGAGTCGAATAAGACGCCGAGATTTTTGGCTACAGGATAAAGATCGGGTGAGAATCAGCACTGAATTAAAAGCACCAGCCGTCAATCTCCGAGTGGCACCTGCCACTGCGAGTGGTTCCAGGCATTGTTTGGAAGTCTGGAAGTTTGTGCCATCATGCTTTCACTCATGGCACTTTTTAAATGGCATCTATTTTGATGTCTCAAGAAATCTGCCCATGATGTCTGTATTTGCAGCTTGCCCAGTTTGAGCCTAGATTTAGTGATCAACAATTTGTTTAATTTGCTAGTACACACTATTTCTTACACTATTCTCAGTTAATTCTTGGGAGACCAAAGTCTACAGGTACACCTCTCTGCACAAAGATGTCTCACACGGGTTTTGGCATTCAGTAATTGTATCCCTATTTATTTGCCATTTAATAAAATAAACTACATTTAAAGATTTGCTTGTTTGACTTTTTACGTTGTGGACTCAGCTAGTCATTAATTACAGATACAATACAAAATTAAAAAGTAATTGAACTTAAATTTATTACTGAATAAACAAACAACAAAAGAGTATATTATGGAATTACAATTAAACAAACATCAGTATATGAAAACAAAAAAAAACAGCTGTATATGAAAGTGCTATACAGATTAACTTGTTTTGCTTTCCCTGCGTCATGATAGGTAGGCCTATTTTAAGTATTCTACAAACTTTCTGTTGGTTTTGGAGTTGGTGATTTCAGTGCATTGTGTCATTACCAAGACAATATGCATTAATCGCTTTACAGCCAGGGAGTGGTCCACTGGAAGACTTGTGTACCTCACGAAAAAAATCGTGGCTTTAGTAATTCTAGTTTAGTGGTCTATTAATGGCCCAACAGATTAAGACACTCTGGTCGGCTAAGTGTCAGGTGTTGTCTGAATGCATACATTAGCATGACAAAGAGGTCCTAATGTTACATTGGGTTTTAATGCATTGGATGACATTTTTGAATGAAATGTTCCCTCTTTGAATAAAAAAACATACTATTGAGCCTTCTGTGGATAACAATAGAGGTTGAGGTCCAATAGATTAGTGTCACCTGTGAAGTGGTGTCACAAGCCTGAATACAGATAGTTGCTTATATACAAATAAGTAATTGCTCAATGAAACAAGAAATGTTCATTTACTTTAGTTCATTTAATGTTCATTGTTAATAAGAAACGCTTTTCGGGCAAACCAGCTGTCCCTGCCAAGTCTTAAACTTGGATCTTTCACCCAGAGGGTGAATGTGTTCACCAGTTATACCACAGGGATTTTCTTGAGTTTGCGCTTGAGCACTTCCAGCAAATAATATTAGGGAGAAAATTTTAATTAGCTAAAATATTTACAAAACATAAACATTTTCAAAGTAATATAAAATGTCATTGAACAATTTGTCTAATTTAAGGACAGAGTAATTTTCTCTGAGTAGAACAATTGACAAACAAAAGTTATAAACTATCTTAGTTTCCACAAATCCTACAAATGGCACTTTGGCCAGCATAACAAATGGCTTTCAAGTGGTTGGTGGCACTGGCTGTGGTGGGTTCCACTTCTGATCGGCATGTGCCGATTGCGGTTGCCACTCGCGGTGGAGGTAGATGCCGATTGTATTCAACTCCTACGCAGTGGATTGTATTACGCTGATGGCATGGATAACTTGAACATACACTGATAAAAAAGCATCTGTAATAAATATTTTTAACTTACAATGCTCTCGTTAACTGTCTACCACTGTAGCCTAAGCCTACTATAATGTACATTCGAAATGTTATAGATGGCAAGCCGGCAGTCAGCTAGACTCGTTCACCCAACATAAATTAACAAACGTTATAAAATATTTTAGTTACCACAAAACCTAAAAAAGGTACTTTGGCCAGCATACCAAATGGATTTCAAGTGGCTGGTGACATTGGCTGTTGCCACTACTAATCGGCATGTGCCACTTCTAATCGGCATGTGCCACTGGCTAATCGGCATGTGCCGATTGCGGTTGACGCGTAGAGGTGGCAGATGCCGATTGTATCCAAGCGGTGCTACTCGCTCGCAGTGGTTTATATTACGCTGACGGCATAAAAAAAACACACATATACTCAAACATAATAAATCATTTAATATATAATGCTTTCGTTAATGGTCTACCACTGTAGCCTAAGCCTACTGTATTGTACATTCGACATGTTACAGATGGCAAGCCGGCTGTCAGCTTGAATCGTTCACCCGACATGAAATAGCAAACAAAAATTATAAATCTTAATTTCCACAAAACCAACAAACTGTACTTTGGCAAGCATACCAAATGGATTTCTAGTGGCTGGTGACATTTGCGATGGTCGGAGCCGCTTCTGAGAGGCCGGTTACGTTGGCGGTTGCCACTTCTAATCGGCATGTGCCACTGGCTAATCGGCATGTGCCACTTCTAATCGGCATGTGCCAATGGCTAATCGGCATGTGCCACTAGGTGTCACTTCCTGTTTCCACATGCCAAACAGGGATTGAACCCTTACTGTATCCGTTAGGGAATCCGACAAAGAAACATAACCAATGCGTAAAGACATACTTAAACACAGACAACTAGCAAGAACAGAATACAGACGAGAACACGAACATGCAGTTGTGCTCAAAATAATAACAGTGTCTTTAAAAAAAATTAGTAAATTTCAAATTTCTTCTAACAAATTGTACTTTAATGAACACAAATGCATTGGGGACACAGCACATTCTATACCAAAGCAGGACAATTGGGGAAAGTAATTAAAACTCAAATAATAATAATGAAATTTGACAGAAAGTCAGAAACATAATGTTCAAAAAAATAGCAGCGTTGACATCTTTTCTTGGAAACTCAAAAATGTACTGCACAAACTAAGAGATTCTTGATAAGTCAACTTGACTGAGTCTCCTAAACTAATATTTTGTTGCAAAACCACGGTTTCTGATAACTGCTTCACATCTGTGGTGCATGGAGTCAACCAATTTCTGGCAACGGTCAACAGGTATTGCAGCCCAGGCCAATTGTACTATATTCCACAATTCCCCTGCGTTTCTTGGTTTTGCCTCATGCACTGCATTTTTTATGTCAGCCCACAAGTTTTCTAAGGAATTAAGGTCCGGGGATTGTGCTGGCCACTCCATCAATTGAATCATGTTCGTCTGGAACCATGCTTTTGCTCGCTTGCTGGTATGTTTTGGGTCATTATCTTGTTGAAAGGTCCACCTCAAAGGCATTTCCACTTCAGCATATGGCAGCATGACTTCTTCCAATATCCTGATGTACTCAAATTGATCCATGATCCCTGGTATGCGATAAATAGGACCAACACCGTAGCAGGAGAAACATCCCCATATCATGATGCTTCCACCACCATGCTTAACCGTCTTCACTGAGTACTGTGGCTTGTATTCTATGTTTGCAGGACGTCTGACGTACTGTCTGTGAACCTTGGACCCAAAAAGAAGAACCTTGCTTTCATCAGTTCACAAAATGTTACGCCATTTCTTCTCAGGCCACTTAATGTGTTCTTTGGCAAATTCTAACCGCTTCTGCACATGTCTTTTATTTAACAGTGGGACTTTGCGGGGGCTTCTTGCTGGTAGGTTGATTTCAACAAGATGTCTTCTGATTGTACCAGTACTCACAGTCAACTGAAGGTCTTCCTTGATCCTCTTGGAGCCGATCATTGGCTGAGCCTTTACCAGTTTGGCTATTCTCCCATCCATTCGAGGAGTTGTTTTTCTTTTTCTTCCGTGTTTTTCTGGTTTTTCTTCCCATTTCAAAGCATTGGAGATCATTTTATTTCAACAGCCAATCACTTTCTGTACTTCTTTATAGGTTACCCCAGGATCCAGTTGCAGTGGTAGGTGTTCAAACCCTATAGACTAAGGTTTCCAAGGGATGAAATTTTTTATTTTGGTCACAATTTAGCAATCTCTTTGACTTAACTTTTGACGTAACTCTTCTGTCATGACACTCAGTACCTACTTATCTGTTTACTCCATCAGTGAGAGACAAAGCATTTCTTGTGTGATGCGCAGATGGAATCAAAGATCTTACAAGAATTTATTTCAAGACTTTGGGGAAGCAATATAACAATACAAATTTTATTTTGTTTGGTTTGTATTTTCTGCAGACACTTTAGGTGCAATTGGACACTCCCACCTTAAGTCCCATGTTTGGGTCATGTCCCCATTGCATGGTTTTGGAAATGTTTTTAATGTTTTTAATTTCCTGAGTGAGGCATGGTCTGAGAGAGATGTAAGTTGGTGGTGAGGTGTGGAGCTAGACAAGAAATTGTCAAATGGTCCACAGTATTTTGAACAATTGTATTTTCCTTCTCACTTTCATGTTTAAAATGAGAATAAAAAGAATATTAAAAAAATAATTGACTTTGTGAGCTTGACTGTGGTTAAACACAATGTTAGCAGCAAAACAGCTTTCATTACCCATATCTCCAAAGAGCAAGGTGGCAAATTATTCAGAACAAAAGGGTTCTCCTTTTGAGAATTATTGTTTTTTATTGCCATTTATTGAACCTTGCTGCATCCTCACATGCTATCTGTAATATCAAACCAACAAATACAAAGCCATAGACCAATGGTCATAGAAAGCTTTACCTTTATCAAGTAAATGGACTCTGAGCATTTTGAAGATCCAAAAGTGATGTGCAATCAGGCTAGGTAAAGTAGTCTATAGAGATCTCTTTCCTCTATAGTAGAGTGTCTATTTTACTTCAGAAAATTCAGTGCACTTCTTTGCCAGGTCAGTACTAAGTAGTAAGATCTAAGAATGGTTTTTCCAACATCTCAATGGTTGATTCTGCAGATGAAAGGTTTTGAAAGTTGTCAGAAGTAAGAGATCCCTTCGCAATTATGCAACTTTGAAAGATTTCACATTTGTCTGCAAGGGGGCAAATAATTCCGAAATTGGGAGACAAATGGCTTCCTTAAGAATAATGTGTTTAGTTAATTAGGACACTGGCACATGGAGAATGTTCACACATCATTATTACCAGGAGAGAAGCCAATGTTTATGTTAGCTCTTGTCATTGTTGCAGCGGAATCTCTTAAGAACTGCTCAGTGAATACACAGCACTGGTCTTCTGGACCTGTGGGTTTTTATAGAGGAGAGGAGCCCAGGTAATGTGCAGCAGGTGTGTAAGGGTGTCAGTAGGCAGGGGATTGTGAAAGAGGGAGTGGTTTGTTGTGGGTGCGTGTGTCTAGGTGTGGCCATGGGCGTCTCTCCTGAGGACTGGCCCATTGTGACAGTTTGGACTTTCTCTGTTGTATTTCATACTCCATTGCTGTCCAACCAGAAGTCCACATATTATTTTTTAAAGCTCATTTATATATAATGATCTTTCCATTAGGTGTTGCCTGATGATCTAGTTGTGGTAGGAGGTCCAAGGTGGGTCTCGCAATGGGCCAGTCTAGCTGCAAGTCATATACGGACAGACCCTGAGGGCTCTGGGGCGGAATCTACTTTGTTTGCCGCTGATGAAAAAGGTTTGAAGGTTTTATCTGAATGTGTAACAGTTTACATATTTTTAATAATGTATAAAAACTTCTAGAAACTTGATGATTGTTATTTGAAAACAAAAATAAAGTTTTATTTTATGCTTCCTCAGGTAATAACAGTGAACCAAGGATTACAAAAAGTTCCAATTCCTTTGTATCCTCATGTCAGTCAGAGCCAAAGAAAACCCACCCTCAGGTCCTCTCAGAAAACACTAAAATGGATACAGTGGCCAATGATGAAGAGTGCTCACAGCACAGACACAACACACCCTCATCTCAGGCCCAAGAAATACCGGAGAAAGTAAGCCAGCTCCATGAAACTTATCGAACTAGGCAAAGAGTGGCAAGTGTTGCCCCATCAACATCAGGTAAGACTAGGATGAACAAGCAAACTACAACTAAAGGTCATGAGAGGGAGCATAACATCTGTCAACAAATGTCCTACACAAGACCTGGAAGTGAAGAAAAAAATCATGAAAATGGGAGTCGGAAAAGTAAGAGAGAGGAAAAGAAGAAGTCAGCAAAGCCCTTGCTAAGGCAAGAAAGCTTCACGGTAGAGAGAACCAATGCCAAAATTCCCCTGGAGCTCATTCCCTGCATTGATGATCTCCATACAACAAACCAAAGAAGGGAAATAAGCAGCAACACTGAGGACATTGATCCTGCTATTTTGCTGAAGGACTCAGAGGCTGTGACACTTTTCCTAGAAACCACTCTTTCAGACCTGGCAGACCCACCCAGCTATTCCCTAGAGGGTTCAGTCTCCCCAGAGTCTGATATCGATACCACCAGTACTGTGAGTCAAGCGGGAGGAGAGGTTGGATGCAAGAAGAAAGTCAGTCGTCCAATTCGTGGCATATCTAACAAAAACACCAGTGGCACAAAACTTAAGTCTCATACATGTGCACAAGTTCTTTCACAATCCCATACTTGGACTTCTCTTGACCTGACAGATGATGACGTTAGTGCCTCTCTTATGAAAGATATGCCAGCCACAGAGCCTATTAGATTAAGAACAGAGACAACAAGTAGCAGAACCAAAGGAGCAAAGACAAAGACTGCTGCTGCATTTTCTTCATCCGGACCAGCTTCACTGCCACAACCTAGGCCTACTCGTGCCTCTCTACTCCGTCGTGCTCGGCTAGGAGATACAGATACAGACCTTGTGGATATGGATCGGACGTCTGTAGCCTCTGAGGCATCTTCTGCGAGTTCTGCCTCCAGACCCTCAGGCAATCGCAGGACTCTTTCTCGGATAGAGGTACTGGCCCAGCCACGGAAGCCAAGAGTTAGCTCCCCTTCAGCACGGAGTGACTCAGAGGCCACGTCAAGGCGGACCAAGGCACTTGTCTCTCGCCCAGGTTCAGATGGTGCATTACGATTTGGGCTCCAATCCACAGCAATAAGTGGGTCAAGAGCTAGAGCCAACAGCGCTTCCAAACTACCTGATAAGTCAGGTGGATATTTGCATGTTCACAAAACCCCTGTAGGTAAGTTAGCAAGCATGTTACATCTAAAGAAGCATGCAAATTTAAATGTACACTTAACCCAACGTTTTTCCTCCTTGTAGCTGGTGGAAGGTGGCGACGTGTGCCTATTGAGTATGCATCCACATCAGAGGATGAGTTTGGCTCTAACCGCCACCCAACTAAAAATACCCAGCCACGACTGATGGCTGCATGTGCAACCCAGCTGAGTGGATTGGCACCTGCCACACCAAATCCAGTTGGAATATCCTTGCAGAGACAGCAGTCCAGCCGAGAACAGGATGACTACATGAAGGACTGGACAGCCCACAGTGAGGAGATTGCAAGGTAAAATGCTGTAATAACGTTTTTTTCCCCGCAGGATCACTCCAAAGGAATACTAAAGGAATACTCAACCTAAATTGTGTCTACAGCATCTGTACCTTTAAATGTATAATGGAAGACAAATGCCAGTTTTGAAAAATAACTTTCATTATGAGTTTAACTGTTGGATAAATGAGATTTTCTGTTCTTGTAGAAAGGAAGTTCAAGAAAATTATTTTCTATCATTATTGACCAAGCATTACTGAAGTGGTAAATAGATACTTGGAAAGATTATGAAAAAATGAAACACTAATGTCTTATAATCATAAGCATACAATCTCATGTAGCTCATACAACGAGAATCTCTTTTATCAAAATAGGAAATATCAGCCATGTTATTTCAATGATGAATACTTTACTGACACAATATAGGCTTGCATTTGAATCCAAAGCACTTTACAAATATAATAGAATAACGTGTTTAGTTTTAAATATTTTTCCTCTCCACAAAAATAGCAAGCAAATATTTTTCCTCTCCATGCGTTTATTTCACTCTACACAATACATGTGCGATCCTTCTCTACACTTCAATCTCTACATGTGATCACAGCATGTTCCGCTCTCTTGTGAACTTGCATCTTAACCCTTGTGCGATATTAACATTCTGTTTAATCCCATTGTCTTATTGGTCCAAAATGACCCACCATTCCAAAGCGTATTACACAATACAAGAAGCCAATCATCAGTGAACAGTATTATACTGTCATAACAGTTTTATTTTACACAGTAGAGGTTTATTATTGCTATGATATAAATGTGAAGTAATTACACAATCTGGAACTTTTTTGTCAATGGTTTATTCTTTTATATTTTGTAGGAAGTGAATTATAAAAATACTTGTTACTCTCATAACACTAACAAAACAACAAAATGTTACTAGATGACCAGGTGGTGCCACTGGGCGACACACACTCAGGTCTGATCCGCCTGTGGTGGGCCAACCCAGGCAGAGGGTGTCTTGTGAGGAAATGGGCAAAACACCCGATGATGCCAGGGCACACAACTGATGATATGTCGCACAGGTGGCACCACATGGTCATCAATGTCAAATCCCACTCCACTGTCACCTATCATGAACATGGAGGACTTAAACATCCAGTCCTATAACAAAGTCTTGATTTAGTGAACAACTTTCAACATGAACTCTATTTAGCACATGTAGGACAGTATGTGCGAACGTGATAATGGGCTTTGCAGATGTATTTCTCACATGTGCAGCACACAGCTTTTGTCTTGCAGTCCTTCTTTCAGGGACAAAACTGGCACATGTTTCTTTTGACTGACCCAGCTGCAGCATCAGGTGGATCAGGACAAGATACAACTCCCTGAACAGCTTCCACAATGGCCACAGAGACTTCTGTGGGGGGCAGGTGCTCCCTTTTCTCAATGCATGGGATGACAAGAGCCTTTCCCAACTGCTCAAGGAACACCCTTCTCTTGTTTTTCTTCCCTGACATCCAGGTTGGGTTGACATGTTAACACCCCCACTCAAATCTTGCTTGCTAGGATTTTACCTGGATAACAACGAAAATAAAGTCTTGTCTTTACCTCAACAATTATAAATAAACCAAAGAAACATCATCCTCTACACACTGGCCTTCCTTAAGTGGCAAATAAGTCTTGATGAAACCTGCTCAGTTTTGGTTTGGTTGCTGGTTTAGTCATCACATCCGCCATCATCAATCCTGTGGGGTAGTACTCCAAAATCACCCTATCACTATTCACAATTTCCCTGATGAAGTTATATTTGATGTTGATATGTTTACACCTTTGTCGATGTACTGGGTTTTTAGCAATCGCTATGATTATCTTCGTAGATTTTTGTCTTATCGTATTTGTACTTGTCCAAATTCTCTATAAAAACTGTTCCAAATAAAGGCACTCTTGCATCGCAGTTGCTAAGGATACATATTCCGCCTCACAAGTAGACAGAGCTATTGTTTCTTGTTTTCTTGTTTTCCATGAGATTAAACCTCTTCCCTCACTTAGACTTATACAAAGGCCTGTAGTGCTGCATCTGTCAGAATCATCTGATGACCAGTCAGCATCTGTAAACACTCTTAACCCTAGACTATGTTTGTAATTTCTTCTGAAAGTTCATTCTTGATTGATTGTCCCTCTGAGATATCTAAGGACATGTCTTACAGCGTTTCTGGGCTCTTCAGTAGGTTCTGCAAATATGTCCTGGTACACATCAGGCCTGGTACTTGTGGATAGATAGAGTAAGCTACCCACAGCTTCTCTGTATTCTTTTGGGTTTTGCATCTTTTCAGAATCTTCTGAAAATTCAAGTTTGGGTTCGCATGGAGTTTCTCTAACTCTACACTCCTGCATTCCAAATCTCTCCAAAAATTTTGTTGGCATATCTCTATTGTGACATTTCAATTACCCTTCTGTTTGGGTAAAATCTATGCCTAAGAAATGCTTTAATTTACCCAGGTCTTTTATCTCAAACCTCGCTGTGAGTATTTTCTTTACATTTTTTGCAGTATGGCCTCATTGCTAGCTGCTATTATGAGGTCATCAACCCATATCAGTAAGATCACTTTCTCGTTCTGGTTCTCCTTTACATACACACAGTGATCTGCAGGATTTAGCTTGAAACCATTGTTACCTAGACAAGCATTTAGTAATGCATTCCAGTGTCTACCTGATTGCTTGAGACCGTGAAGTGACTTGTTAAATTTGCATACAAGTGTTTCGCCTGAAGTTCTTCACAAACCCTTCTGGCTGCTCTACATACAATGCTATACATTTCATTTGCCTCAAATGACTTTATTTCTTCTTTCTTCACGTTTTGTCCATTGCTTGTACTTTGTGGACGTCATAGCATCTTGGTAGCATTGAGGGGTCTCACATAGCACTCTGGAACATGAGTCAATACAGAGGTTCAACTTCTCCCCAGAGTCCTCCATTTCGATTGGAGCAGGCTTTCTTCTCTTTCTCGATGGATATCTTTTGTTAACAGTTTCATCTGCAGTCTGTTCAGGTAACAATTCAGTACTACAATCCGTACCTGTTGCATTTTCATTTTCAACATTTTCATCATTGACATTGCGGTCAGCAGTTGTAACTTCTGGTACCCCTACTGGTATCACCACGCTATAATCAACCCCCGTGTGCGACTCTGATGTCTGAGCTCCATTCTCTCTATCTGTTTTGTTTGAAAACTTCACTAATCTGTGGTTTTGATCCTTCTCTGTTTCAGGGTAATATACCAGAGAGACTGGGCTATATAAAGAAACTTGTAATTCCAAACTTTTGCAACTTTTCCTGTGAACCTTTGGTATGTTTTTTTTAGTTCTCTTACTGAAACATCTGTTTCTTACATATCCAGCGGTTTGCATGGCATAATTCCATAAGTGACTTGGTAAACCACTTTCAAAAAGTAGGCATCTGCGCATATCATTTAGTGCTCTCCACCCTTGCTCTGCTGTGACATTTTGGTGAGGGCAAGATGTGCAGATGTTTCATGCCTTATCTTATTCTTAGTCATCCATCCATCTTCATCCGCTTATCTGGGTCCGGGTCGCAGTAGCCCAGGTTTCCCTCTCCCCAGCCACCTCTTCTAGCTCTTCTGGGGGGATACCAAGGCATTCCCAGGACAGCAGCATGTCCTGGGTCTTCCACGGGGTCTCCTCCCAGTTGGACATGCCCGGAGCGCCTCCCTAGGAATACACCCAGGTGGCATCCAAACCAGATGCCTGAACCACCTCAAATGGCTCCTCTCTACGTGGAGGCGCAGCGACTCTACTCCAAGCCTCTCCCGGATGACCGTGCTCTGTATCTTATCTCTAAGGGAAAGCCCAGACACCCTCCGGAGAAAACTCATTTCAGCCGCTTGAATTCGCGATCTAATTTTTTCGGTCACTACCCAAAGCTCATGACCATAGGTAAGAGTCGGAACGTAGATTGACCAGTAATTGAGAGCTTAGTTCTCTTCACCACAATGGTCCGGTACAGCGACCGCAATACTGCAGCACCGATCCGCCTGTCATACTCTTGTTCCATCCTTCCCTCACTCATGAACAAGAACCTGAGATACTTGAACTCCTCCACTTCAAAATCAATCAATCAAAATTTATTTATATAGCGCTTTTTTCAACAGTTGTTGTCCAGGCCCCCAGTGAGCAAGCCAAGGGTGACAGTGGCAAGGAAAAACTCCCTAGGAGCATGAATAAGAAACCTTGAGAGGAACCAAGACTCAGTGGGGGAGCACATCCTCTTTTGGCCAATGCCGGTCACCATGACAACAGTAATTAAAGAGATATGTAAACAAAGAAGTGATGGGAATGACGAATAGTCCTCATCTTTGTGTGTATTTATATACATGTTCTCTACGTAATTCTTATTCTTAAGAGTCCTAGACTTCTTGACAGTCAGAAATAGTCCAGGGTCGTGGAGATGCATCTGTAGTAGGGGAGGATTCGGGGGGGTGCGAGGGGCCAGGACAGTGTGTTGATCCTTCATCCATAGCTGGTTAGGCAGGAGGTGGCTGGCCCAGGGTGGATAGCAGGGAAGGCTTGTCTCTCCTTTTCTCTGTATTTCTCGGGCAGTCATTGGGAAAAGAAAATACGGACAATTAGCTCTGTATGGGATCTGTTGGACAAAGGAAATTTAAACATTTCTGGAGTGTGGCAGCGACTCCGGCAATTAAATTATTACAGCCTAGCTAAAGGGCAGAACCAGAAGGTAACACAGACTTGGGAGCATCCTGAGACACTGACATCCATCCACTAAACTGTCAACAAACGAGTGATCATGTGCAGTGACAGGATGACAGCACCAGCGCCCCAGTTTGCCATAAAACCCTTTGCCCATGAACCCCTGGATCTGTAACCTTATCTAAGGGGGCACATTAATTACCAAATGCTAAACTAACTAAGTAAGTTTTCAACCTAGACTTAAAGATTGAGACTGTGTCAGAGTCTCGGACACATTCTGGAAGATTATTCCATAGTTGGGGGGCCTTATAAGAAAAGGCTCTTCCCCCTTCTGTTACCTTATTAATTGTTGGAACTAATAAGAGGCCAGCACCCTGTGATCTTAGTGGACGTGGGGGTTCATAATAAGAGATCAGCTCTTGGAGGTAGTCAGGAGCAAGCCCGTGCAGTGCTTTAAATGTCAATAGAAGAATTTTAAAATCAGTACGGAATTTAACTGGGAGCCAATGCAGGGCCGATAAGACTGGGCTGATATGATCAAATTTTCTAGTTCTAGTTAGAACTCTGGCTGCGGCATTTTGTACTACTTGAAGTTTATTTAGATTCCTTATTGAGCACTGTTGCGCTCCACCTCCTCTTGTCTTAGCGCAGCGTGTCCGTTTGATGCAAAAAAAGAAAACAATCACCAGTCTTGTGCCTTTCAATCTTTTATTAAAGGAAGCATAAAATAAATGCAGAGATCTCTGGAGAGTACACCACAAGAGTGAACAGCATAAGCTATTCCAACAGCTCGGAGTGTAACTCTGCCCCAGTCAGCGTCTGTCCCTATTTTTATAATCAGAACCTGAGTGTGGCCTCCACCCGCTTGGAACACCCCAAACTCTACTGGTTTTTAACAAACTGCTGGTCTGTTCCTTCCGATTGTTAAAAGCACCGTTTGCATTTGACAGTTGCAAAGATAAAATACCCCTTATCAGCATCCTGTGTCAACAGACCCTCTTTCTGTTTTCCAACTCCCATCTACGCCCTTAAAACATACTCATCAGCATTTACCATCTATATGACACTCTTAACACTAAGCAGTTTGATCAATAATGTAATAGTAAATTATAATGCATGATGCCAAGCAGTTGATTACTAATGAAATGCTAGCAAAATATAAAGTATTAAAATATGATTCCCAACAGCACCCTGACAATAAAGAGTTAAAATAGTCTAATCTGGAGCTAACAAAGGCATGTAGTAGGTTTTCTGCATTATGCTGGGATAATGCATTTCTTAACTTGGCAATGTTACGGAAATGTAGAAAAGCTATCCTAGTATTATTATTTTATATGTATTTATCAAATGATAGGTCAGAGTCGAATAGGACGCTGAGATTTTTTGCTACTGAGCCAGGAGTAATGGGGTAGTCTGCGAGATTTAGCATTATTTACTAATTATATTATTATTTATATTATCTGGTATTTTCTGTCTTGCGGCCCAGAAGGAGAACCTCTGTTTTGTCACCATTAAGGTGGAGGAAGTTTAGCAACATCCAACATTCAATGTCTCTTACGCAGGCCTCAATTTTTCCTAATCTGGATTTGTCATCAGGTTTGGCTGATATGTAAAGTTGGGTGTCATCTGCATAGCAGTGAAAGTTGATCACCATATTTATTTATAACTATTCCCATTGGTAACACATATAATGTAAATAATAGTGGTCCTAGGATGGAGCATTGCGGGACTCCATATTTCACTTCTGTGCATCTGTGAATATTATTGAGCTCTACAAACTGATAGTGATTGATTAAGTAAGAATGAAACCATGAAAGGGCTGTACCCGAGATTCCAATAAAGTTTTCTAATCTTTCTAGCAAGATCTTGTGATCTATTGTGTCGAAGGCTGCACTAAGATCGAGTAGCACTAATAGAGATACATAACCTTGATCAGAGGCAAGGAGGAGATCATTTGTTACTTTAACTAGTGCTGTTTCAGTACTGTGGTGGGGTCTAAATCCAGGTTGGAACTTTTCAAATATGTGATTTCTGTGCAGATATAAGCATAATTGTTGGGCCACAGCTTTTTCTATGATCTTGGATATAAATTATGTGTTTGAAATGGGTCTGTAACTAGATAGTACAGTTGGATCAAGATTTGGTTTCTTGATCAGGGGTTTAATGACCGCTAGTTTCAGGATTTGGGCATGTGACCTAATGGATGAGTTAACTACCGTTAGAAGAGGTTCGGTCACAACTGGTAAAACCTCTATGAGTAATTGTGAGGGAATCGAGTCTAAAGTGCAAGTAGTAGAATTTAATGATGATATTATTTTCTCCAATTCTGGTTGTGGGAGTGGATGAAAAGCTTCAAGCGTTTCTTCTAATGCAGAATTTTGTTCAAATTTTGATCATAGTGTTTCTGGTGAATTTCTAAAGAATTTCGGTAGATTATGCATATTCCTCCTCCTCTGCCTGACAATCTTGGTCTATGTACATAACTATATTCCGCAGAGGTGGCCTCATTTAGAGTTAAATATTCACCAGATTTGAATCCATCAATTTGCTTATAATCTCGTTCACAATAGCTGCTTTAGAATTGAGCGATTGAATATTGAGTAATCCGATTTTCAGATCGGTCATATTTCTACTAATAATCAGATGCGAGGTTTGAATGGTAGTTAAAATCTTTGGACGGACTATTTTAACTTTCCTATAATTGAATTTAACCCGGAGCATAGACACAGTCTCAATCCTGTAGGAACTTGGTGACGCCTCTTGGCAGCTTGCAGACAGTCAGTTTAGCTTGTTTGTCTGCGGCCTGGTTGCGACTCTGGATTGTCAGCAGCTCCTAATACTACTCTACCGACTAACTAACAGGCTATGCTGCAGG
Organism: Brachyhypopomus occidentalis; assembly: GCA_020368025.1. NCBI lineage: Eukaryota > Metazoa > Chordata > Actinopteri > Gymnotiformes > Hypopomidae > Brachyhypopomus > Brachyhypopomus occidentalis. The sequence goes on from JAGXOD010000131.1 coordinate 684,811, forward strand.
AAAGCAAGGTGGCGCCATCCCGGGTGGGATGGACACCATCCCTGCCTAAGAGACCAGGTTTTCCCTCGAATATTCTATATTCATCGATAGCCCACTTGATTTTCGTTATACCTCTCGGACATTCGGCATACCGCTTTAACTCCATGAGCCTGCTGTATTGCTCATCGCCACGCCACAATGGAATGGGACCAGAGCAAATTACTGCATTGGACATTGTCTGAGCCAGTTTAACCACCTCTTTAATATTAGCTTTAGTCACTTCGGACTGCCGCAGACTTATATCATTGGCCCCTACATGTATAACTATCCTGGAAAATATCGTTTTAGCTAAGTCTAAGATTGTCTTTAATGTCCGTTGCTCTGGCTCCCGGTAAAGAACTGACTGTAACCGCTGGAGCCCCTAAAGGATTAGCTACTTTCATGTACCGAACGATAGAATCGCCTACGACCAGAGTCCGTGAGACAGGTTCCTAAGTGGGTGTTTCACTGAGCTCCCCAGTTCCCCTGTGAACTGGGGAGTGGTTTTCTGGTGGGCTAGCACCGGAGTCGAGGAGCCACTTGCTCTCCCTGATGCGTCCACAGCTACAACTGACTCTTGCTCTTTATCCCTTAATAAAAACAGAGATTAGAACGTAGATTTGGACGCGGCCCTGTGCCGATAGACCTCCGAGGGTTAATAATGAGTGGACGCGGCGCTCTAAACTTTCCACTTTTGCCACGAGGGAAGTGACTAACTGGCACCTATCACAAATGCTATTGCTGTTACAGTCAGTGGCGAAAGGGCTCCGAACAAGCAAACAAACCAGCACCAGCCATAGGTAAATCAAAAAACTTACCGCGTTTAGCTGAATTTAGGAACTTACGGTAGCAGACTGTCTTTGTGGCAGGAACAGGTAACTGCTCGCCTCGACTGTGGTAAACTACCTGTGAAAATAGTCTAGGAAGGCAGACAGTTAAGAACTGTAGGAAAATTTTCTAATCACAAATTAGAAAATTATCGTAACCGTAAAATTAGAAAAGTGCATCCAGTGAGAGCTGTAGGTATTGTCCTGATGATGCCAACAAGACCACATCGTGCGCGAAAAGGAGATGTGGAATCCTGAGGCCCCCAAACCGAAACCCCTCCGCCACTTGTCTACGCCGAGAAATTCTGTCGGAGTCCAACTCCCACCGGGAACCAGTTTGACTTACTGCCAGTGAACCAAGCTCCTGCTGTTTGTACAGGGACTGGATAGCCCGTAGCAACGGTTGAATGCCTTTTCCAAATCCACAAAACATGTGGACTGGTTGAGCAAACTCCCATGCACCCTCTAGGACCCTCGCAAGGGTGAAAAATTACGCCCAAATTACGCTTTTCAAAATTTGGCCCCAGAGGGGGTTCCCAATCACGCTGCCAGTGTCGCTGTACAACGATCTATCACCCAATCTATCCATTAGATTATATAGTTCTAAACAGGTACGCCATCCTGGTGTACTCGGTATTCATGGTCGGGTAGCCTGGTTCAGCTCGCAGGCTGTGAATGAAGGCATCAACTTGGGCTGGATCATTCCAGCCGGTCCCAGCTGCAAGTTTCCTGAACTCCATGGAGTAATCCGGAACTCCATGGAGTAGTCCGTTGTGTTGCAGTTTCCCTGTCGCAGGCGAAGTAGGGACTGCCCACAGACCCTTCCCTGGTGAGGATAGTGGAAAACCTCTTTAAATTCAGAGATGAAACTAGGGTAGTTCTGGAACAGCGGGGATGAACCGGACAGTAGGGCCATCCCCCAGGAGTGGGCTCGCCCCGTGAGCAGCGAGATGAAAAACCCAAGCATGATACAAGTGAATCTTCACGTCCAAACACCAGTCCTGATAGCACAGTATATGATTATCTGGTTCCAAACACTGAATTCTGCTGGGTTCCATGATTTGATGATGCTGTATTCTTTATCTATAAGTTATCCTTTTCTTTATTAGAATAATTCCAAATTTGGTGTCTTTGGATTGGTCTTGATGTGCTGCTTCTTCTAGGAGGTGTTATAATCCAGTATCTATCTTGGAATATAGAGTTATAAGAATGGTCAGTTTTGGCATTCTTGGATATAGTTTCTGTTCGTGAGTTCCAGAGGCGATGCTGAATGAATGTTAATGTTCAATTTACAATAAGGTACAAGTCTTACACGACCAATAACACACTGGAGGGAAGCCAGACAACTGTTTTTAGTGAACATAAAGAGAAACACAATCAGGGAGATTTTTTCTCAAGGAATGCCAATTTACCTAACCTCCATGTTTTTGGACTGTGGGTGGAAACCGGAGACCCCAGAGGAAACCCACACAGACAGAGGGAGAATATTGAAACTCCACTCAGATAAGGACTTGAACCCAAGACCCCAATTCTGAGAGGCAAACATGCTAACCACCAAGCCACCATGTTGCCCACTGTTTAAGGTTTGGAATGCACCAAGCTAAACAACAAAGGCCATAACCAGGGGTCCTCTGTCCTAGTGGAAGCCATAATTCTTCATATCAAGGACCTGGTGAGTCTAATAAGAAGGGTTTCCTCAGTCCTGTGGGTCCAGTGTGTGGGCTTTGGAGGCCAAGAAGTGCCTTGAATGGAAGGATGCAAGAGCTGAGATTAAGTCAACCTTCGGGACAGCAGCTTGGACATTCCAGTGTCCTGTTCTACTAGGTTTCAAGCAGTGATATCAGCACTAATCCTAACCTTAGAACTGCAGTGTACCAAAGACATTCTCAAGAACATGGATTCAGACAGCATATGTTGCATATGTCAAAAACCTAAGGAACCAATCCCATGAACATGTATTTCCAATGGATCTGAAAAGCAACCAAATCTCCAGGCAAAAAAATGGTTTGCATTGCACATTTTACAGGAGATTCAAGCTCAACACTGAAGCTCAACACTGCTCCATCCGGTTATGCAACATGTTGGTCAATCAGTAAGTTTATTTTTTCTTGTCCTTTATCAGCCTGCAGATTTGTTGTACATAGTCAATCGATAATGGTGGACAATGGTGGACAATGTTGATTGTATAATCAACACAAGTTATGTGTTGATTATAGCAAATGTTACTAGCAAGTATAGCAAGATAAGGTTAAGTAATTCAAGTACATATGGCATGTGGAGAAGGCAATTTCTGGTAGAAAGCTCTGAAGGCAGACTTCTCCCACGTGGTCAGATCTGTGAAGTAGCCAATGATAGCACATTTTGACAAATGACCTGAATATTATACTGGTTATGTGAATATTTTTTCAATGGGCAGTTCCAAAGCATATCTACTCTTATTCTTTTGAATTATTCATAGGTTACACTATTACTGTTGATATAATTCCTGCATGCTCTGTAAAGAATACTGTGTATACATACACAACATTATGTAGAGCATGCAGGAATAGTTCATTAATAATGAACTATATGACCCTCTTTCTGGTGTTAAAAGCATGTATTCATAATGGCACACATGGATATTTATATATGGTAGCTGGCAATCTTTTACTATTATTTTTAATATTGTATATTGCATACAATATTCAGCTTGGCCTTACAAGTCCTCCCCTGTAGGTAATTTGTGTGTGTGTGTGATTGCCTTGATTTATGGTTATGGCGACTACATGTTGTCCAAAACTGAAAGAGGTATACTTTGAAAACATCTAGGACAGAGCAATGAAGAGACATGTACTCTCACCTGGGAGCAGACAGTTGGGGATGATTCTTGAGATTCTTGATGATTCTTCTTCATGATGCTGCACCTAATGGAGGCTACTGTGCAGAAATAGGGGCAAATGGATTGATCAGTGTAGTGCTTGAAGAACAATGGCGCCTCTCACATGTTCTCTGAAGATTTGAAACAGACATTTTATTCTTTTTATAGTAAAGCATTTGAACACAAGTTCAAAGTGGCATCACCTCTGATGAGGCAGTACAGATAGTCAAAACAATCATAGGAAGCCATATGTCACGTCTGGCTCCGCCCCTCCTCCACTAGCCATCTTCCCTGTGTCTGGTCCGCGTGTAAGTGTTTTCCTTTCCCTAGTCCTGCCCTGTTTCCATGGTTTCCCTTCTGTCTGTCACGCCCCTGTACCTTGTGTCCTTGCCCCTGTCATTAACATTTCCCGCTGTGTCTTGTTAATTTCCCTTTTAGCCTGTGTTTATAATCCCTGCGTTTCCCCAGTCCCGTTGTCGGTTATTGTAAGTAATCCTGCTCTTTGTGTTCTCTCCGACTCCTAGTTATAACTGTGTTCTGGTTAGTTCTGTGTGTTATCGTCTGAATTTGCTTTCTATGTTTATTATGTTATTATTCCCCGTCACTCCTCGATTGTCATCTCCGTTGTTTCCCGGTTCCCATAGCTCTGTCCATTCATGTTTAAGTCCAGCATTTCTGTTTATTCTTCCTGACGTTAGTATTTCATGTAGTGTTTTCTGTGCCTGTTTTATGTGTTTTTTTATGGTATGTGTATTAGTCTTTGTTAGATAGTTAGTGTTTAGTGGTTGTAATCCCGTTAGTGTTTTACCTATTAGCCCATCGTCAGTTATAACTCTTTTTGTCGTGAGTGTTTCCCCGTGCCTTGTTCTACTCCCCTGTTTGGTTGCCCCCTCTTTATTTTAATAAATATTATTAGTTCCTGCACTAGCGTCACACCTGCTCAGCCCCCTACGTTACACCATAACAGAAATGTGGAAGCCAAAAAATGGTTAAATTAGCTCAAGTGAGTTTAAATGAACAAACCAAACCAACAGCGAGAATGAAACAATAGGACTCTGGGGTAAACAGACTAATGACATGAACAAGAACTAAACAGACTGTAGCATGACGCAGGCGCAGGAGGACAGAGGGAGAACATTAACGAACGGGGGCGAACTGAAACGAAAGTAACACGCGACAAGTGACGAGACAGAGGCTCTGTTCGAAATAGCCTACTACATACTACTGGCGTACTGCTTGGGCCCCAAATCAGTATGTCGTATGCAGTATGCGAATAAAAATAATTTTTCCAGTACGCGAAACATCCCCGGATGACATACTACTTCCGCAAAATATTCCAGTACGCGAACAGAGCTATCTTCGTGGTGTACTGCATCCCATCATGCAACGCTACGTTCACGTGACCCCATAGTATGCTCTGCTTTTGTCGCATACTGGAAACTGTACTGCATACTACATTTACGGCATTTAGCAGACGCTATTATCCAGATACTACTACAAGGACCAGTATATACTGAGTTCAGTATGCAGTATGCCGTATGTAGTAGGCTATTTCGAACAGAGTCATAAACGGGAAGACTAAGGGGGCGGGACACAAAGGCAGGCGAACGAAGGGTTTATTTGCATACACATGAAACGGGAAACTATACAAACACGAGGAAACCAGTATCATTAAATACACGAGACATAAGACACGTAACAGGGTAATGTAACCGATAAACACAGACATACGCAGGCGAATGAACATAAACTAATACCAACTAAACAGACAGGCGAACCATGAACGAACAACTAACCACGAACTAAGAAGTCTAAACATACACGAGAACAGGATCAGAACAAACCGGAACTTATACAGACATAAACCATGAGTGGGGGAACACAACCCAAAAACAGGGAAACAGAACAACAGCAATATATAACACAGGGAAGACCGAGTAGAATAACACTAGACACGACTACAGAAAACACAGCATAACGGGAAAACCTAATAGTAACATGAAACCTAGAAACACGACACAAACCAGGAGGCCAGGGAACAAACTCGAACACAGAAAAGAAACAAAGCTACCAGACAAACAGAGAACAAACTTGAGAGCGAGGAGAAAACGCACGTGAAACACGGACCATGACATTCACACACAATAACCCACAAGTGACAAGAGACATACAGGGAGTATAAATACAAACCAACAACGAGAGACAGCTGGGAATGATCAAGGCAGGGTGTGACAAACAGAAGGGTAACCATAGAAACAGGGCGGGACCAGAGGACGACACAGAAACAGGGGCGGAGGGCGGATCCAACCGTTACAATAACAATGAACAGTACTAATCAAGGAGGAAAACAAAAGCAAACAAAGCATTAGCCTGAGACAAAGTAAACAGGACAGAAACAATGAATACCAAACACCAGCAACTAGAGCCATAGATAAATAAATTACTAACCAGACTAGGAAGGACAAAGAAAATACTGTAATCCAAATAATTCTCTCTAGAGAGAATGAGAGAATGACCAGCAAGGCAACAATGTGAACACAGGGCTTCAATAGGAAGGATTTTTGGAGACCAACAAGGAACAGCTTGTGATCATTAGAAGAGGAGACTAGGAAGTATAGAAATGTAAAGGTACAGGGAAAAATTTAACTTAAGTAGGTAACCAGAATAAGCAGGTAACCAGAGTAATGGGTATGCTAAGGAACAAACATTTACACTTCAATAAATTAACTTCCATTAACTACAGGCATGCTGTAGATATGATGCTGTATGACATTCTCCTAAGCTTATTTGCACTCATTTAAAGTCTGTGTTCTAGGAAGATCTTTAGAGAAAAATTCCGAGTTTCCTTGTGCTCACGGATGTGTGATTAATTCTTTAAATTGTAACTTTGTCCATTCAGACAATACTGTCTCCCTTTTCTCAGGGCGTTTTCTGTATTTTTGCACATTCTCTTAAATTTGTGTTTAAACATACTTACTTATAATAACCAAATACATGTACTTCATATCAAAATGTTCACAACAATCTCAGCTCATTCTAACCAGATACATAATCCATTTGACCTAGAGTACTGCACAAAGAAATAATATGATCCTAAAACTTTGATTTTAGAATTATTTTCATATCTCATATGAAAACATACCTTTACTCAAATAACTGACACAAAAAAGTTTTCTTTTCAAAATTAGTGAAATATATAAATTAGTATGTCTAAAATGACATTTTGTACAATCGCTTCAATTTTGTTTTGAATTTGCTTTGTTTATTGTCTCTTGGAACATCTTATGGTTGGTTAAGGTAGGTTTTGAGTTATTTTTGCCTGAGAATCTGTTAAATTCTAGACTTCTTGTCCTAGCCTTCTTGCTTCTTAGCTGTTTGCTGTAATTACTTCCTGCAGGTGTAATTTAGCCTTGGCCCTAGGTGTGAACTGTGAACTTACTGAAGTTCATAAATTAGTACGACTCTGCTACAAGCTTCTGTTGTGGGCTCTTGTCCTGCTCTTCTTCTTGTTTCCTCCTTCCTAGAGACCAAACCTCTCTAATCCATTAAAGTATCTTTTCCTGCTATGGTATATCTCTCTATCTAACTATTTTTCTTATATTCACAAAGCTCATTTCCAGTCCATAATGTATCTGGCAATTCCTGTGGACATATCCCACAGATCTCATAGACACCATCATCATAGAAATCATAACACCAGCAACCTAATCTACCCACAATGTTTGTCATAATCACTGACTGCAATGACAGGGACTCTGGAATTGCCAAGCTGCTATCCAGGAGGCTGACTTCATCTCAGCCCTTGCATCCCTACACTCGATACACTTCTTAGCTCTGACTGAAACATAGATCAACCCAGAGAACTCTGCAATTCCAGCAGCTCTGTCATCTGCATTTGCACTCACACATTCTCCATGGTGTCTTAGCAGTGGTGGTCGCACAGGTTTACTATTATTTCGAGAGTAGCATTTCACCCAACTTTCCTTCACAGCTCTTTCACAGTCTCTTCTTTGAGCTTCATGCTATCACAGTATCCTTCCCCACTAAACTTCCCATCACTGTAATTTATCACCCTCCAGGCTCCCTTGAGAACATCACTGATGACCTCCTCAGTCAATTTACTGTTGAGGCAAGCCCATTCAATATTGTTGGTGACTTTAACTTTCCATCTGACAAACTACTTTCTTACTGTATTCTTCCACTATTGTATTGTAAGAGTGAAATGTGAGCATACCATCAGGCTGGCCTAATACTGAAAACAATAAGAGTAAAGACACATAAACCAATTCTGACTAATCCAAAGAGAACTAAGTGACCTGCAACAAACACAAATGAAAAGAAAAGACACGAACACTTCCATGCCTCCCTGCCTAGTCATAACAGCTACAAACTCCAAAACGCAACACAAACAGCAGCCAACCCTGCTGCACACTTTACACAGTGAATGAACAGCTGTATAAATATCTATAATAGTAATGGTACAATTGTACCGAAAAATCAAGTCAAGTCAATTTTATTCATATAGCGCTTTTTGTCTCAAAGCAGCCTTACAAATTGTATGGGTCCAGATCCCTAATGAGCAAGCCAAAGGCGACAGTGGCAAGGAAAAACTCCCTAAGATGGCGGGGAAATAGGATGAAACCTTGGGAGGACCAAGACTCAAAAGGGAACCCATTCTCCATTGGGCGGCCCGTTAGCACCAGTCTGTATTTGTGAACAAGAGGTGGTTCTACAGTTATAGCTTAAAGTTCTTGTTCCCCGGCCAAGTAGTCACAGTCCCTTCAGTGCAGATGGTGCGCCTCAGGTAGGAGCCAGCATCAGCACGTCCCCTTACGGGAATGGTACATCCAACCCCCGGCATCAGTACATCGACCCACAAGCCAGACCATCTCCCAGGTGCTTGTAGGTGCTTGCATGCAGTCGTCTTGGGTAGAAGCATGCAAAAAGATGGACAATACAGACTGAGTGTGAGGATGTCAATTTAACCACCATTGATTTAAATGTCCATAGCTCATGTGCTAGTGATTAGCATGTAGCTCCAGCAGGCTAATCTATAGCAGCATAACTGAAGGGAGGGGTTCAGAGGTGACCACAGTCATGAGGGCTCACTGAGACATTGCTTTCCAGTCAAGTCATTGTCACAACTAGAGTGATGCCATGGCACAGCTGGATGACAGCATCAACATCTCAGATTACCAGAAATCTCAACGTCTGGGGGGCCCCGAGGCCCACACCTTACTAGGGGAATATTAACTGAAGGCTTAATTAAATAGGTGAGTCTTAAGTCTAGATTTAAAGATTGGAACTGTGTCAGAATCTCGGATTGGAGCTGGAAGGCTATTCCATAATTGAGGGGCTTTAAAGGAGAAAGCTCTGCCTCCGGCTGTAAGGTATCATGTTAGGTTGTTAATTGTTAAAATGTTAAACACAATAACGTAACATTATTTGTCTGTCAAATGAATAAAATAATAAATACAGTAGTATTGTCACACAGTTCCTAACTTAAGAATTCCTTGTTCCACCTTTAAAATTAGTCCTCCTCCATCATTATGTTGTCATATATTTGAACAAAATCTGAAACTATCAGTGATTGTGTGGGAGAGTATATCATATAAATAAGATGTTCCATAAAGCGAGATAATAATTTGACAGCATGGCAAACTGAATCTAAACTATGTGCTGTGTTCTTTGATAATCATGTTTATTTTTTTCTAAATGTCACATTCCCTCACAATACATTTTCAGTTAGAATACAGTGATATGTTTTAAATTGCCTTTTCCAGAATCAGTCAGGACCTGGCTAAAGATCTAGCCATGTTGGCACAGGAAATACATGATGTAGCTGGAGAAATCGACTCAGTCAGTCCTTCTTCTGCACCTTCTGCTTCGGTAAGCAACTGAATACATACCAGAAAATGGAACAGTTTTGCCAGTTCTATGTATTCCAACAAGAACACTTCATACAATATCACATGGAGAATTTTGTGTCTGCAGAAATATAAAGATGCACAAAATGTGAAATATTTTCACATTTATCTTACTTTAATATACTGCAGTATCCGTCACTAAAATATAGTTTGTATTAAATATAGCATAAAACTTCATATCAGAAAATATACAAGAAATTCTCGAGTTTTTTTTTAAGATTAGTTTCTAAATAAACTATAGAACATGATGTAAGTGCTTAGTAACATTGTTCACAAAATCTAAAAAATATTTTCAGCTTTCAAGTATCCTGTCCTGGCAATGTTGTGCTATATAAAAGCTAAAAACAAAAATGCCAAGTATAATAAACCATCTTAAACCTTATCCTGTATATCTATGAGGTTGAAGATCGAGTGTTTGTAGATAGGCTGGAAGGTGTTCTAGATATTGGCAACAAAGCTGTGGAAATGAGATCTTGCAGCACCAGCAACCAACAGTCCCCAGCCATTCGCCGTCGGACCTGGAACAAGGATGAGGTGGGATTTCTATACAAGATCCACTATAATAGATTGGGGTTATATGTAAACGCCACACACAACACATTAAATTTGCAATACATTTTTTTAAGTTTATTACATTTATATTTGCTCTAGCATTTGATTCACAATAATGTAACTTAAGTAACTGCATTTGTTGCAATGTGTAGCTAAACAGCATAGGATGGTGATATGTAGGATGGTTTTGGAGGCGAAGAAGAGAGTGAGAGTGGCACCTAAGATCAGGTGGTGGAAGTTAAAGGATGAGGACTGTGGTGTAAAATTTAGGGATGAGGTGAAACAGGTACTGGGTAATGGTGGTGTTCTGGGTACCTGGGATGAGACTTCAAATGCAGTGAGGGATGTGGCTAGGAAGGTACTTGGTGTGACCTCAGGACAGAGGAACATAGACAAGGAGTCGTGGTGGTGGAATGAGGAAGTTCAGGAAAGTTTGACAGGAAAGCGGTTGGCTAAAAAGAATTGGGATTTTCAGTGGGATGAAGAAAGTAGACAGAGGTACAAGGAAATGTGTCGTATGGCAAAAAGAGCAGTGGCAGAAGCTAAAAAGAAGGCATATAGCAAGCTGTATGAGAAGTTGGACACTAAGGAAGGGGAAAAGGATCTGTACAGATTGGCCAGACAGAGAAACCGTGATGGGCAGGATGTGCAGCAGGTTAGGATGATAAAGGATAAAGATGGAAATGTATTGTGTAGTGAGGAGAGTGTCTTGGGAAGGTGGAAGGAGTATTTTGAGGAACTGATGAATCAAGAAAATGAAAGGGAAAGAAGATTAGAAGAGGTCGAGGTTATGAATCAGGAAGTGCCCCAGGTGAGCAAGGAGGAAGTAAGGGCTGCGATTGGGAGAATGAAGTGTGGTAAGGCTTTGGACCGGATGATATTCCAGTGGAGGCATGGAGATGTTTGGGAGAGACAGCAGTGGAGTTTTTGACTGGGTTATTTAACAGAATCTTGGAAGGCCAGAAGATGCCTGAGGAGTGGAGATGGTGCGATTTTTTAAGAAGCATAATGGTGCCGATCTTTTTTAAGAATAAGGGCAGTATGGATGCCGTTCAGAGCTGTTGTAATTACAGGGGAATTAAGTTGATCAGTCACAGCCTGAAAATCTGGGAAAGAGTAGTGGAAGCTAGGCTTAGAGGAGAAGTAGAGATCTGTGAGCAGCAGTATGGTTTCATGCCAGCTAAGTGCACCACAGATGCTATGTTTGCTTTGAGAGTGTTAATGGAGAAGTATAGGGAAGGACAGAACGAGTTACATTGTGTGTTTGTTGAAAGAGAGGTAAAGAAGAGAGTGCAGGCAGGATGATGTGGATGGCACAAAGTATCAGGGGTGATCTGTGATAGAAGGGTGTCGGCTATAATGAAAGGTAAGATGTATAGGACAGTAGTGAGACCTGCTATGTTGTATGGACTGGAGACAGTAGCACTGACAAAGAGACAGGTGAGGGAGATGGAGGTGTCTGAGATGAAGATGTTGAGATTCTCACTTGCAGTGACGAGGAAGGATAGAATCAGAAATGAGTTTACACATGTAGCTTGTTTTGGAGATAAGGTTAGAGAAGCGAGATTGAGATGGTTTGAACATGTACAGAGGAGAGAGGAGACGTATATTGGCAGGATGGTCTTGAGGATGGAACTTCCTGGCAAGAGGTGGAGAGGTAGACCTAAGAGAAGGTTTATGGATGCAGTGGTAGAGGATATGAGAGTGGCTGGTGTGTCAGTGGAAGACACTCAGGACAGGGCTAGATTGAGGAGTTTGATCCGCTGTGGTGACCCCTAAACGGGAATTGCCGAAAGAAGAAGAAGATTTGTTGCAATGTGCCTGCACTGGACCCTTCTCCATATCCATCATCCTCATCTTAAACAGTATCCATATTAATCCATATCCATCTTCAAGTAGAAGTAGTCAGAGGTCCTCTCCTGACTCAGAGCGACAAGCACGACTCCTGGAGCAATGCACCAGAGCCCCCTTCTCTGAGGTCCCAGGGCTCAGGGTCCCAGGGATGGTTTGCGTCCTCCTCTGAGTAACCCTCTGTGTCTCTGATGATACCAGTCCAGGCTGGTTCTATTCTGGCCCCGGTGAGGAATCCACCCACTAATGGACGAACCCCAAGCCAATAACCAGGATGTCCAGGAGAACAGTCTCTGCTCCCCTCTCCAGTTTCTTCTTCCTTGTCTTCCTTGTCTTGGCCAGGGGAGGAGCCAGGCTGGAGGAATTGGTGGAAGCCCTTGTGCCCCAGGCAGGGTTGGTTGGCAGAGGGGGAGATTTTGCATAACCATGGAGACAAGAAACATAAAATTATGTTCTGCTGTGTCAGCATGCTTGTGCCTCTCATTACCACTAGATTATACAATTGATTATGTTTTCTACACCATGAATGCCTTTTTCTTTAATTGTAAGTGTACAGTGCAACATTCTGTTTTGTCTATACTATGTTTTTCTTGGATAACTTTGTGTCTGCTTCTTTCTCTTGCCAGGATGTGCTAGACAATTTACTATTGACATCTGTGTCTCAACTCTCAGCTAAAATCAGGCAAGCAGTAGATAAGACAGTCAGCAAAATCAGGTAGGTTTATTCCTATTTTCTCAGTGTAGCTCATTTAATGTAACCTGTTTGGTGTTTTATATGGGTGCAAAAAATATTTGAACCTAACTCTAAGCTATACCTTTTTGTCATGTTTTCTGGTGTCTTTGGACAGCTCTTTTGTCTTAGCCATGTTAGTAGTTGGAGTCTTACTGATTTTGTGGGGTGGACAGGTAGGTGTCTTTATGCAGCTAACGACCTCAAACAGGTGCTTCTAATTTAGAATAATAAGTGGAGAGTGGAGGTGGTCTTTTTAGAGGTGGGCTAACAGATCTTTGAGGGCCAGAATTTTTGCTGATTGGCAGGTGTTCTTATTTGCAGCAGTAACACACAAAAAATTGTGATTGTGATTTCCATGTGTTTTTTTACATTATGTCTCTCACAATGGACATGCACCTAAGATGAAAATTTCAGACTCCGCCATGATTTCTAAGTGTGAGAACTTGCAAAGTCGCAGGGTGTTCAAATACTTATTTTCCTCCATCCATTATATCTGCCCACTCAGAAAATCATATAATTATTTTTCTAGAAGGCTTTTCTGTGTTCACTTTAAATGTTGGATGTTTAATGTTGGAGGCTGCTGTGGCCACTTGCATAAAAGACTGCGTCACTTGAATGGCATCCTAGCAAAACTATAACATTTTGAATCTGTAGTAATTCAGAAGGCACTACAATATAACCTATTGTATAAAAAAACATTTTAAATGAATAATTTAAGTTAAGTCACATTGTCAATTGTGATTTTCACCCCAATCAAAATTTGTCCTCCGCATTTACCCATCTGTGCAGTCAGAACACACACACACACTAGTGATAACTAGGGGGCTGTGGTGCACACGTGCCCAGAGCGGTGGGCAGCCCTAGCCCGGGGAGCAGTTGGGGTTAGGTGCCTTGCTCAAGGGCACCTCAGTCATGGCCTCAGGCCTGGGAATCAAACCCACGACCCTCCGGTCACAAGACTGGTTCCCTAACCACCAGACCATGACTGCCCCTTATTAGAATTTGTTGTTAGTCATGCATATCCTCACAATTACCTTTCAACTTTAGTTTCAAACTTCAGTTTTAGTGTTCTAGTAATTATTTATGATATTCCTGACATGTAAAACAGGGAAATTGATTTTTCCACAGAATTTTGTTCAAAGATAAGGACAAAAAGTGTGAGGAACTTGAGAGCAAACTCCAAGCAGAAAATGAGGTGCCAATCCTCAAGACCTCAAATCAAGTAAGTTGGGCATGTTTTTTTCAAATTCCTCTCTCATATTGAGACTGATGTGCAGGTGTCCAGTAATATGATACTGCACTTCTTGTGTTGTCTATTGAAGCCAGTTTGGCAGTGAGCTCTTTCAAGAATGCAATGGAGACATATGCCATCTTTCTGTAGCTCCACATCACAGCCACAGTAACTCTAGTATCTGAGACAGTAACTTTACAGTAACTATCTGCTAGGAAAGTGTCCCTTAAGGACTTCCTGCACCAGTGACCATTATGACAGATAAACAAGTGGTAGATGAAAATAAAACTTCATAGGCCTATAAACACCCTGTATGACCCCAAGGTCTACAAGGGATCCCACAGAGATACAATGATAATAGTCTGAATTGGAAATATCAGCAAGCTAGGAAAATGGTTAGCTCTTCTCTCAGTCCTGTGTTGTGAGGTGTATCAGATGAGCATATAGGTCACCTTTATAATGCCTATTAGTCCTGTATCTTGACAGACTAAACTTGCGACCAAATGGAACTCATGGATAGAAGAAAGGATATGTAGGTACCATGCCAAAACAGCAGGTGGCAGTACCACTGGCATTACATCAAACAAGCTTGCTTCAACGGAAGAAAGGGTGTGTCTAAAGTATGCGAAATTCAAGTGTAAAGTACGCGAAATTCATACCTTGATCAGCAGCCATCTATCACTCTCTCTGGTTTGACCCACACCGAGGTTAGACCTATTTAAGAGAGGCTCCGCCATCTCTCTCTCTCTGGTTTGACCTGCACCGAAGTTAGACCTATTTAAGAGAGGCTCTGCCATCTCTCTCTCTCTGGTTTGACCCACACTGAGGTTAGACCTATTTAAGAGAGGCTCCACCATCTCTCTCTCTCTGGCTTTCTTTATTGAGAGCACGCAAACTTTGAAAGTCGTATTTCTTAATTATCGAGCCCAAGCAACGGTGTAATCCAACAACCGACTGATCAACGTCGCCACAGCGACAGATTCATCAACCCACTTCTATCAAGCTTAACGCGGCCACACGGACTGAAACAACGGTGATCAATTCCCTGTAGTTAAACCGTGGACTCACATTCCTGTACTCTGTATCCAGAAGGATGATTCCCAGGACACATGGATGACGTTGTTGTTACGAGGAGCCTGTGGTGGAAACAGTGGTGCCAGCTCTCTTCAGGTCATTGACCATGTAGGTCTGCTGATTCCTCACCTTTCTTTGGATCATTGATATGTCACAAGGTGAGATATTGCATGGAGCCCCAGTCCAAGGGAGATTGACAGTCATGTTTAGCTTCTTCCATTTTCTAATAATGGAATGAATGACGTCGCTTTTATCAACGAGGAACCTGTGGTGGAAATTCTCTCCTAATTCCAGGAGAATTCGGTGAGGACGACAAAACCACCCAAATCCTCAACACGTAAGAGTTTAACCGCTGGGCATAGTTTATAAAGGGCATTGTTGTTAAAACTATAGACTTAACTACAAGAAATTCTCAGTGTTTTTGTGTTCAACTTTCTTTAGATAATCTTCAAGATTTGTTCATACAAAGTTCTCTGTGCTGTGCATGTGATCTCTGTCTGTCTGATTAATTCATAACTGATTTAGTCTTTCCCATTCTCAGACACATCACATTAATCGGCCATTTTGAGCCGATTTCTAAGCAATTTGTACTAATACACTTTAACACTAGTTATCTCAAGGTGTACATATAGCAAAATGATTATTCAGGATTCAAACTGAAGTAGAAAGTTGGGCGAAGATATTGATTCACTTCCAGGCTTATATTTCCATAATTTTGGCTCCATGAGAGCCTCTAAAACAGAAAAAAAGGTCAAAAAAACATTTTACACAGAAATAGATCAGGTAAATACACAGACATGAAATTTTCAGGCTGGAAAATTAAGCATACAATTTTCCTTTTAAAATATTTGGTTACAAAACTGACATTTGACAAAGAAGGCTTTTAATAAGTGATTAATAAGTGATTGATTAAGGTGTATTTTAACATATATTACTTTATGAATTCTAAACTCATACATATTTTATTTGCTTTAACATAAAGCTTCTACCAAAATTTGACACATTACCCATAAACCACCGGGTTGATCCTCCTGGTGATCACGTAAGGGCCAGCGAATCGGTCGTCTAGCTTGCCTGGCCTGCCCAACCTGCCGTCGCTCATAGAGACCCACACCTTGTCTCCCACAGCGTATTCCGGTGCCTCTGACCTCCTGCGGTCCGCCTTATTTTTAAAGTTCCGTACCGCCGCCTTCAATCGTTTATGTGTCTCCGCCCAAACTCTTTCGCTGCGGCGACACCATTTCTCCACGACCGGCTGGTCAGAACCTGGCGCGTTCCACGGGTATAAAGGAGGCTGCCTCCCGAACACACATTCAAAAGGCGTCTTACCCGTGCTCGATTGTGTCAGCGAGTTCTGTGCGTACTCCGCCCAGGGAAGTAACGAGCACCAAATGTCCTTATGCTCGCTGCTGTAGGCTCGCAGGAATCTTCCCAGCTCCTGATTAGTGCGCTCCAATTGTCTGTTGGCTTGCGGGTGATATCCTGAAGTAAGACTAACTGTAATGTTTAGCTTACTCATAAATTCACGCCATACCCGTGACGTGAACTGCGGCCCCCTATCAGACACTATGTCCTCAGGCAGGCCAAACTGCCTGAAGACGTGCCTGAATAGGAGGTCCGCAGTTTCCCAGGCCGTAGGCAACACAGGTAGAGGAATGAATCTTACCATTTTGGAAAAACGGTCGATCACAACCATAATAGTAGTATTCCCCTTGGATTCGGGCAGGTCACTCACAAAGTCCATAGCGATGTGCGTCCAGGGCTGCTCCGGTACCGGCAAAGGATTCAACTTGCCCGCAGGCGGGGTCCTCTGTACTTTACTCCGAGCGCACACTGGGCACGAACCAACGTGCACCAATACGTCCTTGTGTAAGCCCGGCCACCAGTAACGGGCTCCTAAGAGCTGTGCCGTCTTTGTCGTACCAGGATGCCCTATGCCAAGTGAAGAATGTGCCCAATTTATTAGCGCAGTACGCTGTGCCAGTGGTACGTACTTTCGATGTGGTGGGCATCGCGGATGCGGGTTCGCGGCTTCTATGGCCCGGTCGACCTCCCACTCGACTGTACCCACGAAGCAGTTCCCGGGAAGCACCGTCTCCTCACTCGTGGAGTCCAGACTCCCTGGAAACGAGCGCGATAGGGCATCAGCGCGCGTTCTTCTCTCCTGGCCGGTACGTCACCTGAAACACAAACCTCGAAAAAAACAGGGACCATCTTGCCTGCCGTGCGTTCATCCTTTTCGTGGTTTTTAAGTATTCCAGGTTCTTGTGGTCGGTAAGTACTATGAACGGGTGCCGAGCACCCTCGAGCCAATGCCTCCACTCCTCTAAAGCTAGCTTCATGGCCAAGAGTTCACGGTCCCCCACGCCGTAATTACATTCGGCTGAGCTTAGCTTTTTGGAATAAAAGGCGATAGGTTGCAACGGACTACCCCTTTTGAATCGTTGCGAAAGCATCGCTCCTATCCCAACGTTAGAAGCGTCTACCTCCACTACGAATGGCCTGGAAGGGTCCGGTTGATGGAGCACTGGCGCTTCCGCGAACGCCTGTTGCAGTCTTTGGAAGGCTTTCTCCGCCTCCTCTGTCCACAGGAGCCGTTTAGCACCGCCGCGCAGCATATCTGTAAGAGGCCTCGCTATCAGGCTAAACGCTCGGATGAACCGCCTGTAGAAGTTAGCGAAGCCCAGAAATCTCTGAAGCTCGCGTCGTGTGTAAGGACGGGTCCACCGCAACACAGCCTCCACCTTACCTGTTTGCATATGCACCGAGCCTGGCCTGATGGTGTAGCCAAGGAAATTAATTTCCCGGAGATGGAACTCACACTTCTCAAGCTTGCAATACAATTGATTGCGCAAGAGAGTGCGTAACACAGCTCGGACATCCTGCATGTGTTGCTCGAGTGAGTTAGAATAGATGAGGATGTCATCGATATAAGCGACGACGCATCTATCCAGATACTCACGCAAGACCTCGTTAATAAACGCCTGGAAGACGGACGGTGCCGAGGCCAAGCCATAAGGCAGAACCCGGTACTCATAATGCCCTGTCGCGGTACTGAAGGCCGTCTTCCACTCATCCCCTGGGCATATGCGGATGAGGTTGTAGGCGCTGCGCAGATCTAGCTTGGTGAAATAGCTCGCTCCCCGCAACTGCTCCAGCGCCGATGGCACCAGCGGCAGCGGGTAGGAGTATCCCACCAAGAGGGAATTGAGCCCTCGATAATCCACGCATGGCCTCAAGCCCCCGTCTTTCTTCTTAACGAAGAAGACGCTCGCTGAGGCTGGCGAGGTGGAGGGAACGATGTAGCCCTGAGCTAATGCCTCTTTGACATATTTCTGCATGGCGGACTCCTCAGCCTGGGACAGCGGATAAACGCGCCCTCTACGCGGTACGCTGCCTGCCTTCAGCTTGATGGCGCAGTCCCAGGGACGGTGTGGTGGAAGCCGGGACGCCTTTCCGGTGCTGAAAACCTCTGCCAGGTCTTTGTACTGAGGGGGGGATGTCAGGTGGCTGCTTGCGTTAGGGCTTTCTACGGACGTGGATAGGAGAGCCATGGCCTGCTCGTTCTCTCCCTCGAAATTGCCAGGGGACAACCTAGTAATGCTACCTTGTGCCCAATCGATGGTGGGATTGTGCTGCTGTAACCAAGGAAGTCCTAGTGTGATGGCGTGCTTTAATTTGGGGAGAACAAAAAACGACAAACGTGTGGTGAAACCCTGTATGTGAATGACCAAGGGGGGAGTGCGGTGAAGGATCAGACCGCTGCCCACAGGTCTACCATCCAGTGCCTGCACCCGCCTGGGTTTCCAGAGCTGGATCAGCGGTGCCTCCAAATGACGAGCCAGATCCGGGTCGATCAGGTTCCCCGCCGCCCCCGAGTCCACTAGGGTGGAAATTTCCACACGATTGTTCAGGTAATACACCGTCACAGGGAAACTTAATAGCCCGTCCACCATGGAGCTACTCACCTTGGCTCCTCTTCCGCGTGGTCGAACAGTCTCCCTGTTATTGCCCGCCTCACCAACCTGCATGGGCTCTGCGGGCGGTGTCAACTCCGGCACAGGAGGCGGTGGTAACGCTATGCTGGAGGCTTTCGTTATACCTCCACGTTCGTGGATCAGACGGTCATAAGTGACCGCTAATCTGATGACTTGATTCAGTGTCTGAGAGTCCTGCCGGCATGCCAGCTCGGCTCTGAGTTCTGGCCTTAAACTGGCCAGGAAAACGTCTATCAAGGCCGCATCATTCCAGTCAGTTCCAGCCGCGAGGGTCCGGAATTCCAGAGCGAATTCCACTGCGGGGCGATTCCCTTGTCGCAACGTCAGCAGGCTCTGCCCACTGGCTCTCCCGCGTCGCGGATGGAAGAAGACCTCCCTCAGCTCCGTCGTGAAGGTGGCATAGTCCTTCGTCAGAGGAGATTCATTAGTTACAAGAGCGGCCGCCCATGTTAATGCCTTACCCGCAAGACGTGAGATCAAGTCACTTTCTCCTCCGCGCTTAAATGCTGTTGGTAGGAGAAATACAGTTCGCACTGTACGAGAAATCCCTCGCACTCCTCCGGATCTCCTTCGTATGGCTTGGGTGGGGCTATGGGAAGACGAAGACTCTCCCTCGTCTGAGTTGGCGGCACGTTCGCCTGAAAGTTCAAAGTCTGCAGACACGTCGTTACTGTATGCAATAAGGCCTTTACCTCCTCTAGTTCGTGTTGCTGTTTGCCCAGCATTCTGCCTTGGAGGGCGAGGGTTTCCCAGACACTTACCTCGCTGCTCCCGGCTGCCTGAGGCTGCACATTCTGTAACGGGTTTTCAGGGACAGCAGGAGACAGGGGTTGCGACAAAAGGATTTATTATCCATGGCAAAACGGCAAACAAGGAACTCAGGCCAATAGGCAATGCAAACCAAAAAGAGAACGAGAGTAGTCGGCAAAGTCCACAGACGGTAGCCCACACGTAGTACAGCGTAGCACGATCCAGGGCTATGACGTAGGCGAAGGCTTGTCAATGTGCAGCACTGGATGGCGTAACCTGTGGGCTTAAATACTGTGACAGGTGATAGGGAACAGGTGCTAGTATTGAGGAGAATGTGATAGGGGGAGTGGTGTGTGACTAGGGGGCGTGTGCGTGGCGTTGCCATGGCTACGTGTCCATACACGCACCCTCTGGTGGCCTCTCCTCCTAGCCACCGTGACAATGCATACATGCAACTCAAAGTGCTTTACAGATTAAATAAATCAAAACATTAAAATGAAGCAAAGATTAAAAGAAATAATAAAAAAGAAATAAAATGAAATGAAGTAAAATAAACAAAATAAACAAACAGGTAATAACAGGTAATAAAATAAAGCTAATAAACAAACATAAAATGTAACTAAATAAAATGATGAAGAAAGTAAATAAAATGGAAACCTAGTACAACAGACATAGATTAACTAAAAGCAGATCTAAACAAGAAGGTTTTAAGACTCCTCTTGAAGCTATGCAGGGATGAAATGTCTCTGAGCTCCTCAGGAAGAGAGTTCCAGAGTTTTGGGCCATAACGGCTGAAGGCACCCTCACCAATCTTTAATCGGCTTTTAGGAATCACCAGTAGATTACTGTTTGACGACCTGAGAGACCTGACTGGAACATATCTAACTATCATTTCACTGAGGTAAAGAGGAGCAAGACCATGAAGACATTTAAAAACCATCACCAGAACCTTAAAATCTATTCTAAGGCTGACAGGTAGCCAGTGCAGTGAGTGGAGCGCAGGTGTAATATGATCCCTCTTTCTCGTGTGGGTCAGGACCCTTGCAGCAGCATTCTGAACTCGCTGTAGCTGAGAAATCGAGCTCTTTGGGAGAGCAGATAAGACAGCGCTACAAGGTAATGCATTAGAAGTGAAAAACTTGTCCATGCATTTATCACATCAAGGCTTGATTATTCAAGCCTTGATGTGATAAATGCATGGACAAGTTTTTCACTATCAGCAGGAGAGAGCATATCTCGGATCTTAGCGATGTTTCGGAGGTGAAAATAAGCTGTCTTGCATGTGGTCATGATGTGTGATTTAAAGCTTAGCTCATTATCAAAAGTGACGCCCAAGTTCTTAACATATTGTTTGGCTTTCAGATTAATTTGATTTAAATAGGTCTGAACATCTTCCCTTTGTGAGTCACTACCAAGAACAAGAACCTCTGTCTTCTCTTTATTTAATTGCAGAAAATTGTCAGACATCCATGTCACCTATGCACTCAAACAGTGAGCTAATTGATTTTAGGGCTTTAGGTTCTAGAGAAATGTAAAGTTGAGTGTCATCCGCATATTGATGATAACTAATGCCATGTTTGTTAATGATATGTGGTAATGGAAGCATATATAGGTTGAACAGTAAAGGCCCAAGAATTGATCCTTGGGGTACCCCACAAGTTATTTTTTGATGTGTGGAGGAAGAAGTACCTAATGCAACATAGTACTCGCGCCCAGTTAGATACGATCTAAACCATTCTAAAACTAAGCCACTAAGGCCTACCCAGCTCTGTAGTCGATCAAGAAGTATTTCATGATCAACAGTATCAAAAGCGGCACTTAAATCTAGCAGAAAAAGGACTGAGAGTTTACCTGCATCTTTATTCAATCTCAGGTCATTTACTACCTTAACTAGTGTTGTTTCAGTGCTGTGGAGAGCTCTGAAACCAGACTGAAAAGTGTCATTTATTTGGTTTATTTTAACATAATCATTCAACTGGGTTGACACAACTTTTTCAATGATTTTGCTAAGAAAAGGAAGGTTAGATATAGGTCGATAATTATTGAGAATTGTGGGATCAAGATTTCTATTCTTTAGTAGTAGTTAACCACTGCAGTTTTAAGAATATTAGGGAAATGTCCAAGTTGGAGAGACTGATTATCAATCATTAGAACATCATTAGATAATGAGCTCAGAACCTGTTTGAAAAAGTATGTTGGTAAAGGGTCCAGTTCACATGTAGAAGATTTTAGTGATGAAATCACATCAATTAGTGTTATCATGTCAACTTCTTGGAAATCAGACATATAACAGTTAGGTTGCTTAACTGGTATCAAGGTTGATGGTGTATTTGTGCTTTCATAGTTAAATCCTTCAGATCCTTCAGAAACCATTAGTTACCTTAAGTTGAGAACTAAATGTTGTGGTTCTGGTATAATTTGAATATGAGACTGATAAATAATTAAGGTAAAATAAATTAATCTACTTTAAAGGATTAGTAGATGAAACCCCTACAGATAGAAATGGAAGAACGGATAACTAGGGATAGCAAGAACTGACTGTCCTTTCTTTATGGCTCTGACTTTGGAAACCTGGGAAAGATCATTCAGATTGCAATATTGCTGCATGTTCTAAAATTCCAACGTATTCCTATTTTGCAAGAAAAGTGACCAAAACCAGCAAATAAATTAATTGAGATTTGAGGGAATTGAGGGTTAGGGAGAAACACAGGGACAGACAATCACACCGGAACACACACAGGTACACAAACGGTTTCCCAGGATGCCACGCTGGAAGCCCCGCATTTCAGCTTTGGGATCCGCCGGGGGAGGCGCAATCACCTTGGGAGCCTCTGAGGCGCGTGCTCCCTGCTCAGTGGTCGAAGAGGGCACGTTTCTCTCTGGATGCATCTGGGAAGATGCACTGCACTTATGTGGTGCAGACAAGCTCGCCTTCGCAGCTGAACCTGCCTTAACCCCCGGGTGTGGGGCCTTGGTTCTGGCCCTATAGGTCCCCCAATCAGGCAGGGACTCCTCCTCTTCAGAGGCACTTGAGAGCTCATCCAAATCTGCCGCCTGGAGGACCCCCCTCCTTCTCAAAACCTCCTTCTCCCAAGGACTCCACTTCTCCAGGGAAGAAGCCCTTGGGTACCCCTTCCTCAGACTCATGGAAGGAGTTCTGCTAGGAGTCTCCCTGCAGTGGAGGACTGTCTCTTCCTCCTCACCCTCCGTGGTGAGCGAAGGGAGAGAGAGGTTGTGCTGATACGTACTGGGCAGAGTCTGATTTGGGAAAGGCAAACCCCCCAAGTACCAATGCCTGGCCTCCCTGGAGGAGGGGGGGCACGCTAGTCTTCCCCAAAGAGAACTAGCCAGCCAGTCCTCCTCCGTGTACTGAATCATCTTAGGAAAATCAGCTCTCCTGTCACGGTGGCTGGCACGAAGCGGAGGACAACACCTCTTACCCTTCTTGTCGTGTTTAGAGTCTAAATTGCTTTTATATGTGGTTCGTTTAGTCAAGTGGTAGAGTTGTGGATGCCAGGGCTCATTGATGAGCCTTATTTAGTGAATAAAGCAAAGGAAAGTACATATCTACTGACCCATATGAAGAACTTGCTAGGTTGAGGTTTCTATTATGGATTGAGTGGGCTAGACCCTGTGCACAACTAATGGTTTGGTAAAGGATATTTGACTCATCTTTTCCTGTGTACTTACAATTAACCCTTGTATTGTGTTAGAAATCTGTACACGTCTTTTGTGTTAGCGGGTCAATTTCAAATCAGCCTGAAAATACTCAAAAACAACATCATCCAATGTTGTTACTCACCTCACAGATAACTTAGTATGTATTTAAATCCATGTAAACACCATTTTCAGTGTTATTTTGTTGGTTCCATTCACTTTTTATCTCACAATGTAACACTCGTTTTCAATAAACAAAACTTTACATTCACTATAGTGAATTTCCTATAGTGAAGAAAAGGGGGAAGGAGTTTAATAGTCTAATATCTAGTCAAGTCAAGTCAAATTTATTTATATAGTGCTTTTTACAGCACATGTTGTCACAAAGCATGTGTCCAGATCCCTAATGAGCAAGCCAGGGGCAACAGTGGCAAGGAAAAACTCCCTAGGCGGGGTTTAGGAAGAAACCTCGAGAAGACCAAGACTCTGATCTGAGTCTAATAGATGTAGGTACCATGCCAAACCAGTAGGTGGCCGTACCACTGGCATTACATCAAACAAGCTTGCTTCGACGGAAGAAAGCATGTGTCTAAAGTACGCGAAATTCAGTTGTTTAAATACCTTGATCAGCTCTGCCATCTCTCTCTCTCTCTCTGGTTTGATCTTCACCAAGGTTATTTAAGAGAGGCTCCGCCATCTCTCTCTGGTTTTCCCTATTGATAGCACACGGACTTTGGTACGACTAACAGCAAACATCTGAAAGTCACATTTCTTAATTAACGAGCCCAAGCAACGGTGCAATCCAACAACCGACTGATCAACATCGCCACAGCAACAGATTAACCGACCTACTTCTATCAATCTTGCTAACGCGGCCACATGGACTGAAACAAAGGCGATCAATTCCCTGTCGTTAAACTGTGGATGAGACTCACATTCCTGAACTCCGTATCCAGAAGGACGATTCCCAGGACACCTGGATGACGTCGCTTTTATCCATGAGGAACCTGTGGTGGAAATTCCCTCCTAATTCCAAGAGAATTCCTCACGCCTGCACAAGCACGCGCACACATTTACTCTCCCACTTCTACACATTCACACCCGCTAGATGCCGAGTCTTAACTGTAAATATACTAATCCTTGTTGATGCTGTTTGTTTAGAATAGTTGATTGTCACCAAATTGTCTGTGTTGATGTCATTCAAAAGTGGTTGCTGCCAAAACCTCCAAAGAATTCATAGGTAAATCCTTCAGATACCAAACCATTAGTTACCTTTAGTTGAGAACTAAATGTTGTGGTTCTGGTATAATTTGAATATGAGACTTTTCTGAATATTTCTGAGACTTTTTAACTAACACAGGATGGTTAACAGGAAAAACTACAGAACCGAAAACCAGAAGTTGACTAGATAGGATTACATAAAAGACACATGTCTAGAGATAGTAGATACACCAGGATTTGACTAGAAACAATAGCAAACATATACATAACTGGGCAGCATAGCGAAGCAATAATTTGCTATGTTAACAACAGAGGGGTGAACAGAGTAAGTAAACAGAGGTGTATAAATATTCAAGAATAGACAATGTAAGTGTAGTCAGCTGTAGACAACATTGATTATAATGAGTGGGATAATTAATAATGTGAGGGTGTAACCAAGGCAGGGATAAGAAGTCAAAGTCAATTTGTCAAAAGTCAAAAGCGCTATTTATATAGTGCTTTTTTACAACATTTGTAAGTAGCTTAAAGTAGCTTTACAAGAGCATGGGTCCAGATCCCTAATGAGCAAGTCAGGGGCGACAGTGGCAAGGAAAAACTCCCTAGATTTGAAACCTTGGGAGGACCAAGACTATGAAGGGAACCCATCCTCCATTGGGCAGCCTAGCTAGTAGAAGTCAATATTTATATTTATATTTCTAGGCCGAGCAGTCCTTCCAATGTGGATGTTGAACCTCAGGTAGGAGTCGGCACATCCATCCACGGCATCGGCATATCCACTGGCAAGCCAGACCATCTTCTAGGTCAGAGGTGTCCAAATTATTTGCGGATTTGGTGAGGTGAAAACGTGTGGGGGTCATCCATTCAGCCTGGAATTCCAGGGAGATGTCTGTTTGTGATGGTAGAGCCGGGGATATGGGACTGCAGTATAGACTAAGTCTACTGCCATCTTCTGGTGAAAAATAAAATAGCTTTTTTGAGTATACTACCATCTTCAGTTGAAATGCTGTGGTCAATAGAGGCTGTGGGTGAAAATTTGAACGCGGGCCACATTTGGCAACAATCAACAGAGGCTGCGGGCCAGTGAAAATTTTAACCACATTTGGCCCCCAGGCGACACACTTTGGACACCCCTGTTCTAGGTGCTTTTATGGAATTGTCTTTGTAGAAGCATGTAACCAGAATACAAAATACAGGTTAAGTATGTAAACATCAATTTAAACATCCATATATATACCACATATGCCAGTGATTAGCATGTGGCTCTGGCAGGCTTATCTATGGCTACAGCATAACTAAAGGGAGGGGCCATTGCTTTCCACCCAAATCATTGGCTGTAAATGTTGATACTTCAAATTACCAATTACCTTTATATAACTGGATGTAGGGGAAAGAGCGTAGTTTTACTCAGTCAATTTCAAAGTATGTTTATAAACCAATGGAAGAAGCTTTTCCCCTGTTTACAACAGTAAATTGTCTGTAGAAAACAAAAGTTCTACATGCCCACGGCTGTAAAGTGAATGCTTCTATGTGACTTTAAAATCCCACCATCATTTGTGATCAAATGGTATGTCAAACATTAAAAACAAATGATTCCGAAGATAAATGTTTAGGATGGCAGTTTATTAACAAGCTCTCAACTGTTAATTTACCACGTGCACCGCAGGAACAAGTAGGAGGTGAGCCAGGTGACCCTTAAGGATGTGGAAACATCAGAGAAAATCAACTGTTAA
Source organism: Brachyhypopomus occidentalis (assembly GCA_020368025.1). Lineage (NCBI taxonomy): Eukaryota > Metazoa > Chordata > Actinopteri > Gymnotiformes > Hypopomidae > Brachyhypopomus > Brachyhypopomus occidentalis. Next base: position 711,237 of record JAGXOD010000131.1, read on the forward strand.
AACGTCAGGATAAACTAAGTGCTATGTGCTTCCGAGAACATGAAGTGTGAAAGTTTTAGCTGGTTGGTGGGGTGGGGTTGGTTGGGTCTTCCTTGTGTTAGGAAACGCGGGCGGGTGGGGGTGAACATTTGTTAGATGAACCTGAAGTACTAACATAATCTTTCTTTTAGGAGACAGGGTGGCATCATGACGTCTTATACTAAAGCATCATAGATAGAGTAAAAACATGTTGGCTGGTATTGTTATTTTCTGTTTACTCATTTTTCTCTGTCAAAAACTATCTATCTATTCTCTATCAAAAAAAGGTTTGGCCAAAAGCAAAACAAAAAAAGCAGAATTTGATTAATTAGTTCAGATTCTGAAACTTTATATTCTGCTTCTGATGTTTGCCTATTTTCCTTTTTCTTTGTTTTTCTTTTATTTCCCTTTTTCCTGTTTTCCCTTTGCTCCTTTTTTTTCTCAATGTATCTTGGCAGGAGATCACATCTATCCTCCAAGACCTGAAAAAAGTTGAAAGACAACTGTTGGGTAAGCAAGATGACGAATACTATGTATGGAATTTGTGTAGTGATAAAGCAACAAACATGACAAACAAGCAGAGAGTTCAGGCAATCAAAAGTGTATTTTGTTCAATATTCTTCAGGAATGGGAATTAGTATTTATGCAGCCCAGGATGGCAATATGGTAAACAATGGGAACTGTTGAGGTAGGACTAGATATCAGCCATCTGCCCAGGCAGCATCCCAAGTTTGGCTGTGGTTTCCTCAGAAATTTGACTTCCACTCTAGCTACTTATGTATGCAATGCCAACATTTACTACCAGCCCATGGCTATGTGGTTTGTTTTCTGTCCAAAACAAACGTGCTGAAATGATTCCAAGCACTTTGCTCTCTGTCATTCAGGAGGCCTAGCTGTAGTTGCTCTCTATCGTTCAGGAGGCCTAACTGTAGTCACTCTCTGGTGCTGAGTCGCCTGCTGTTCAGAACTGTCCGAATTCATGATTACTAATTAATTCTAATTTTAATAACTGGCTTTTTGTTCTCACAGTTATTGACATCATGGTGGATCCTGATGGAACTCTGGATGCCCTGAGCAGTTTGGGCATTACCAATCCACTCACAGCTGAGAATAGGGTGAGTTCTAGCAGACAGAGCTCAACTGGAGTACACCAAGTTGTGGAAGGAACAGCCAGTGCCCAACTACTGCACTTACTACCTTCAAAGGGGACTGAGCAAGACCTTGATCTGTCTGATGTGAAGAACTGTGCACTGCAGGAAAAAGATCATTAGATCATCAATTATTGTACAAACAGAAGAAGAATGAATCTGGATGGATGGATTAATATAATCTGAATCAAAACTGCAAACATGTGTGTGTGAAGTTTGTGTTATGTTGTAATGCTGGCAAAGTTTGCAAATCCCTGTGACATGGACATTTTCAGATTTAGAAGTAATGATAAAAAAGCAGCAATGTTGAGTTATATTCACTTATTTTGTAAAATGTATTACTCTGACCCAAACATTTCTAGTCACCCTTCCAGTGAATGGTCTTCTCTTTCCTTACACTTAAGCCTTCTACCAGAGACCCGAGAGTCTGAAGGTGTGGCACAATATATTTATTGTTCCTAGTATTGCCTTCTTTTGAACCGAGATTGATGTGATCACGCATCAGATCTGCTGGAGGCATTTAAAGTCAAAGTCAAAGTCAAATTTATTTATATAGCTCTTTTTACAACACATGTTGTCACAAAGCAGCTTTACAAATTGTATGGGTCCAGATCCCTAACCAACTTTGTGGTCTTAGCCCCAAAGGTTCATACCATCACTAGGACAACAAGTATATGTACAAGTACATAAAGCCCCTCCCTGATAAAAAAAAAACAACAAGACCAGCATTAAGAGTGGGTACAGGTTCAGATTCATGAGCAGATCAACCATTCACTACCTCCTGATCATCAAACTATATAACAAAATGGAAAGGAATATTGACTCAGTCATCCACCAGACCAGGATCTGCAGAAAAGACATAGGAAAGACATTTGGGCTGGAGAAACATCTAGGGGTTCTCCACAGGAACATGATGTAATAAGATCAACGCCATAAACACATATGCCCTGCTTGCCCTGATGCTGGAAAAGCTTTCCCTGAGAAACAAATTCAATGTTCATATACAGGAAGACATGCATGTATATACAGGAACAGCTAGACACCTCCAAAAGGGAAGAACTGCAGAGAGAACAGCCAATTAAACATTGTGATGGTGGATGCAGAAAAAAAGCAGGGGTGATAGATGTGGTATTTTTCAAGTGGTGGAAACATCCAAAAGTACCACAGAAAGGAAATACCAGGGAAAGAACAGAGAAGTTTAATACAAAGGTTGTCTCAACGGTGATAGGGGCAGTCTCAATGGTGATAGGGGAAAATGTTATCCTAACATGTTTTAACTGAAAAATTTAGACCCAGGGTCAAATATTAGTATTAACAAATCTGGTATTGTGATTATTATCAAATCTGGTTTAGTAATTACTAAGACTTTGATTTTGATCTATAGTACATTTTTAAGTTTATTGCTGGAGTGTGTCTTTAGAGAGCATTATACATTTTCTGAGATGATATTCAACTGAGAATGTTGCTGCTTGCCTGTAGTTAGATCCCTTGTATGCTTATATTTTAGCCACTCTATGTACAGTAGAAAATAAGAAAACAGGTATATTGAGTGCTTAATGTTATGTGAAAGCCTTGAATTTACCTATTCTTGTCAGTTTGTTGTTTACAAATTTTCCATTATTAAGTGTTAACAGAAATGGAGATAATTATAATATTCATTAATTCATTCAATCTTTATTTAAATATATTGAGATTATTGAGACCTTGTTTAAAATATAGTGTTATTTTACTTGGTGTTTAGTCCTTTCCTAACATTCAGACTTCAGAATAATTTTGTTAATAAAATGTTGTCATTTTAAGATGGAACCAAAAATCTGAGATGTATCCATTTGAACTGGTTTTCATTATTATTTTTCAATATGTCCAATACTTTTTCTATCTTGTTGGATTAACCTTAATGATTGTCAGGAAGGCATTTGTGTAGATTTAAAAAAAAAAAACAATTGTTAGATGATTACCCTCTTCTTTGTCTTATATTCAGCCCACTGCGTAAATTTGATAAAGGGAACATAATGTTTTGTGTTTATAATCTATGCCTGCAAAAATCTGAAACATTTATCAAGATTGTAAAATAAAATGATTAGAAATAAGTAATTTTCTGCCAATAGTTGTCTTATGTGCTAAAAGCAATATGCATTATGGTATGGCATATGCATTATGTAAACCTAATTTATTTTAGGCAGTATGTTTCTCATTCAGGAGCTGAGGGAATAACAACAGATTGACATTATCTGATTTTGCAAAGAAACAATGGTCAATGGTATGGTCTGGTCTGATTTTTAACCATAAACAACTAAAAAATACAATTTGAAATACAAGTAACCATTTGCATTATTAAGAAAAAGCATAAAAATGTGTAGTAAATTCATGTACTTAATTCATTGGATGCCATCTCATAAAACATAAATGCAAAATTCCAGGCTGATTTAGGCAGTACATACAGTCATATGTGAAAGTTTGGGCTTGTTAATTTTCCTGATTTACCTTTATAAATCATTGAATGTTTGGATAAAAAAATTCAGTTAAATATATCATATAGGGGACAAACACAGTGATATTTGAGAAGTGAAATGAAGTTTATATGATTTACAGAAAGTGTGCAATAATTCATCCATCCATCCATCCATTTTCTTCCGCTTATCCGGGTCCGCGGGGGCAGTAGCCAAAGCAAAGAGGCCCAGGTTTCCCTCTCCCCAGCCACCTCTTCCAGCTCTTCTGGGGGGATACCAAGGCGTTCCCAGGACAGCCGAGAGATATAATCTCTCCAGCGTGTCCTGGGTCTTCCCCGGGGACTCCTCCCAGTTGGACATGCCCAGAGCGCCTCCCTAGGCAGGCGCCCAGGTGGCATCTGAACCAGATGCCCGAACCACCTCAGCTGGCTCCTCTCTACGTGGAGGAGCAGCGACTCTACTCCGAGCCCCTCCCGGATGACTGTGCTCCGTACCTTATCTCTAAGGGAGAGCCCAGACACCCTGCGAAGAAAACTCATTTCGGCCGCTTGTATTCGTGATCTCATTCTTTTCGGTCACTACCCAAAGCTCGTGACCATAGGTAAGAGTCGGAACGTAGATTGACCAGTAAATTGAGAGCTTTGCCTTTTGGCTCAGCTCTCTCTTCACCACAACGGTCCGGTACAGCGACCGCAATACTGCAGCCGCAGCACCGATCCGCCTGTCAATCTCTCGTTCCATCCTTCCCTCACTCGTGAACAAGAACCCGAGATACTTAAACTCCTCCACTTGAGGCAAGGACTCACTCCCGACCCAGAGAGGGCACTCCACCCTTGTCCGACTGAGTACCATGGTCTCAGTTTTAGAGGTGCTGATTCTCATCCCGGCCGTCTTGCACTCGGCTGCAAACTGATCCAGCGAGAGCTGTAGGTCTCGGCCTGATGATGCCAACAGGACCACATCATCTGCAAAGAGAAGGCGTGGAAATCCGGAGGCCACCAAACCGAACCCCCTCCGCCACTTGGCTACGCCGAGAAATTCTGTCCATAAAAGTTATGAACAGAATCGGTGACAAAGGGCAGCCTCGGCGGAGTCCAACTCCCACCGGAAACCAGGCTGACTTACTGCCGGCCATGCGAACCAAAGTCCTGCTCCGTTTGTACAGGGACTGGATAGCCCGGAGCCTTGGCACCAAGGAGTTTCACAACTACCCTGGTCACCTCAGGCCTAGTGATGGGCAAACCCCCGTCCGAGTCCTCTGGTTCTGCAATATACAGTAAATGACTGTACAGTAAAAATCCGCTTGGCCCCCCTGTACCTGTCTGCTACCTCCAAAGTCCCACGGGCCAACCAGGCCCGATAGGACTCTTTCTTCAGCATGACGGCCTCCCTTACTAACAAAATGTCTTGTCAGCTTCAAAAGCTGTGCTAGCTCCTCATTTAAGTTTGTGTTATTTTATTTAAGACCATATCAATAACTATTGAAGGCATTGGATGTGGTTATTACAAAGTCAAAAGTCATTTACTGTATATTGCATTTTTTAAATGTGATCCCTAATGAGCAAACCAGGGGTGACAGTGGCAAGGGAAACCTCCCTAGGCGAGTATTAGGATGAAAACTTGGGAGGACAGCATCAACATCTTAGATTACCAGAATGACTTGGGGACCTAGGCTCTACACCTCCATATGCAGTAGATTAACTGAAGGCTAGGTTAAATAGGTGATTCTTAAGCATAGACTTAAAGATTGAAAGTGTGCCTGAATCTGACTGAAACTGGAAGACTGTTACATAACTGAGGGGCTTCAAAGTAGAAAGCTCTGACTCCGGCTATAGTCTTGCTAATTTTTGGAAATAAGAAGAAACCTACATTACACAACGTTCATTAAGCTCATTGCAAGTTAAATTCTAATTTTCTGAATTGGATGGAATGCAGTTGTGACTATGACTGGAAAGTATTCTGCTACTAGCATGGCATAGGGTTAATTAGATAACTAACAACTACTAACGTTGTAACCACGACCACGGGTGTCACGGTTTCGCTAAGTGGGCGGGACGCATACGCGGGAGAAAGAGAATTTATTATACACAAACGGGAGATTTACACGAAACGAGGAAACATGTATCATTAAACAAAGGAGACATATGAATGTACGGAAGAACAACACGGCATAAATAGACTAACGAATGTGACTAAGCACTAACAAACAAACTAGACAGGCGAAACACTAACAAGAAACATAACGCGAACCAGGAAGTCAAGGCACACACGAAAACAGGATCGGAACGAACAGGGCAATAATTACACAGAAGCCATAGTGCGGGGCATACAACCTGACAAACACCAATGGCATCATCAATAACCGACGGGAGATAAGGGAAACGCAGGGAATATAAATACAGACAGAAAACGAGACACAGCTGGGAACGATCAAGACAGGGTGTAACACACAGAAGGGTAACCAAGGAAACCAGAAAACAGGGCGGGACTAGACAGACGGCACAGAAACAGGGGCGGAGGGCATAGCTAGCCATTACAATGGGTGTTACTCAATTATGAGTAGAGTACTTTTATTAATCCCGAGGGAAATTAAGGTGTCTGACAGCTTACATAAATACACATATTCAGACATACACAAATGCACATACATAAATACAACATATACAAACATATACACCAAGACCTTCTGACATTAATGTACATTACAGTGAAAGTGTACTGAGAACAGCATCATCAGCAGTTCACGAACACACATGCTCTCTCTCTCTCTCCCACTCCCCACACACACACACACACACACACACACACTCACACACACACACACACACACCACTGTAGTGTATTGGGTTACTGTCCTTCGTTAGGCGACCCTTAAAGTGTCCAAGGTAGTGCAGGGTAGTGCAGGCGCTTGTGCCATGGGGTGGGAGGTGGGGTGTAGTGTAAGAGGTGGGGTGGAGGTGCAGATGAGTGTATAAGTGTGGGGGGTTGGCTTATACAGTCCAATCACCAATGACAATCTCTTACAGTGTCCCTTTCTGTGTGGTGTTGAAGAGCTGGATGGCCCTGGGGACGAAAGACTTCCGTAGTCTGTCTGTCTGGCAGGGGATGGCTCGGAGTCTTTAGCTAAACAGGCTCCTCTGATTGGCCAGAAACGAGTGCATGGGGTGTCTGTCATTGTCAAGTATGGAGTCCAGCCTGCTCGGTGTTCTCTTCTCGGCTGTAGAAGTGAGGTCCTCCAGTTCGATGCCCACCACAGCCTTAGCTTTCCTCACCAGCCTGTCTAGGCGTCTGGCGTCCCTCTTCCTAATGCTACCACCCCAACAGGCAATGGCATAAGTTAGGACACTAGCCATGACAGACTGATAAAACATCAGCAGGAGTCTGTTGCAGGCATTGAAGGATTTCAGCTTCCTCAGGAAGTAGAGCCTGCTCTGACCTTTCCTATAGAGTGCATCTGAATTAGCAGCCCAGTCCAGTTTATTGTCTAGGTGTACCCCTAGGTACTTGTAGACTGTCTCCCCCTCAATAGAGACAGGCACCATTGGTGGGGTGGTCCTTCTGAAGTCAACCACCATCTCCTTTGTTTTGGTGGTATTCAGCTGCAGCTGGTTGTTCCGGCACCATCTGACGAACTTCTTCACCAGTCCCCTGTACTCTCCTTCCTGGCCATCCTTGATGCACCCCACTATAGCAGTGTCATCAGAGAACTTCTACATGTAGCAGGTCTTCGCGTTGTACCTGAAGTCAGAAGTGTACAGGGTGAACAACACCGGGGAGAGAACCGTTCCTTGTGGCGCACCAGTATTGCTGACTGCAGTCTGAGATGTGTGGTCACCCAGCCTGACGAACTGGGGCCTTCCAGTGAGGTAGTCAGTTATCCAGGTCACCAGTCCTGTTTCCACTCCCATCTGCAGCAGTTTGTCTCTCAGCATGAGTGGCTGGATGGTGTTGAAAAGTCGAAGAACATTATTCTCACAGCGCTGACTCTATTGTCCAGGTGAGAATGCACCCTGTGTAGCATATACAGGATGGCATCCTCAACTCCAACACTCTCCTGGTAGGCAAACTGCAGGGGATCCAGTGCATGGCGAACCTGGGGCTTGAGACCTTTGGGCAGAGCCCAAGCAAAGAAAGTAATAAAATAATCCCAAACTAATCTAAGGAATGTAGCCTGCTCAAAAGTAATGATAAAAAAATACTAACTTATTACCAGCTAATCTAATAGAAATAGAAATACAAAGGTGGCTCCCAGCCACTAAACCGTGTTTCTAGACAGTGATTGATTTGAAACTACATGAGGCACAATGTAAGTGTGAGCACATCTAACCTGTTCTCTTAACAGAGTAGACAACACAGTGAAAATACCCAGCTCAGACACTAAGTACATGGCCACCAAAGATGCAATCCAAATACCATAGTCAAATGTAAACAAAATGGTCAGTACCAAAAACTCAAACAATGAATTCAAACAATGTTAACAGAAGTGTGGTTTTAACAAGCATGCACACAAAGTTAACCAAAGAACGATCAGGGATTAAACAAAAGGGCAAACTCACAAATGATTCCAATATCAAACAAAAGGACAATGAGGACAACTAACAGTGGCAAGCACGCAAAGTAAAAAGCTAACAAGTCTAAGCAAGTAGTAGTGGACCATAGAGCAGCTGTGAGCCAAGAAGCCACCTTTCCGGTCTCCAGATACCGCTTTTTAGTGTTCTTCTAAGGTGCTCCTGAATTGGTGGATTGTGTGAGACACGGATGAGAATGGCAACAGGACTCTACACATTACAACAGGTTTATCTTTAGCTACATAACTTAAAAGGAGGGCTCTCTGAGACTCACAATGTTACAAACCAAAGTGAGCAATGGCAATGAAAATCTAGAGGATGGCATTAATGCCCCAGAAAATACTATAAAGGCTATAATACCTATCTCAGTTTTAATGCTATAAAAACCCTCTCATTCTGAAGTTGATTTGTCCCTGTAGTGACAGATCATGAGCTTTACTGCTGCCACCATTACAGCAGTTAGGAGATAATGTTTATTATTATTATTATATATTTTTTTAATTCATGTAAATACCTGAAATGCAAAAATAGATATAAACAGCTGAAGATTAGGTCTAAAATCATTTCAAGTTGGCATCACTGTGGAGGTGCTGATATTTTTTCAGTAGAATTATGGTTAATGCTTTAGTTATGGCTAATGCCGTAAATATTACTTCAATATTTTACAACAGGCATGTCCAAAGTCTGGCCCGCAGCCTATGCCATAAAATCAGTAATATGTGTAAATAAAAATAATAATAAAAGTAATACAATTTTATATTTCACCAGAAGATTGCAGTAGACCTGGTACATATTAAACAAACCGGATTCCAAAAAAGTTGGGACACTAAACAAATTGTGAATAAAAACTGAATGCAATGATGTGGAGATGGCAAATGTAAATATCTTATTTTGCCGGAATATACCTCAATATACCTACACCAGAATATATAATGCTTCTTTGCGGACTGCACAATATAGCTGCAGCTTCAGTGCTTCTGTCACGTATTTACATACGTTAAAACACAATGCTGTTCAAATTTGTGGTAACAATTATTGTGGATTCTTTAATAAATGTAGTTTACTTGCACACAAAATCATCCGAATTGCCATCGATACTGAAGAAACCTAACGCAGATGCTAACTAACAAACTAGCCTGCCAACATGTGTTTCACGCCATACTCATCTTAAGAAAGAAATCCAAAATCTGATTTTCCATTTACAAACGAGCAATAAACAATGAACACTGGTGTCAAGTCAAGTAAATTTTATTTGTATAGCGCTTTTTACAACACATGTTGTCTCAAAGCAGCTTTACAAATTGTATGGGTCCAGATCCCTAATGAGCAAGCCAAAGGCGACAGTGGCAAGGAAAAACTCCCTAAGATGGCGGGGAAATAGAAAGAAACCTTGGGAGGACCAAGACTCAAAAGGGAACCCATCCTCCATTGGGCTGCCCATTAGCACCAGTCCGTATTTGTGAACAAGAGGTGGTTCTACAGTTATAGCTTAAAGTTCTTGTCCCCCGGCCAAGTAGTCACAGTCCCTTCGGTGCAGATGGTGCGCCTCAGGTAGGAGCCAGCATCAGCACGTCCCCCACGGCAATGGTACATCCAACACCGGCATCAGTACATCCACCGGCGAGCCAGACCATCTCCCAGGTGCTTGTAGGTGCTTGCATGCAGTCGTCTTGGGTAGAAGCATGCAAAAGATGGACAATACAGACTGAGTGTGAGGATGTCAATTTAACCACCATTGATTTAAATGTACATAGCTCATGTGCCAGTGATTAGCATGTAGCTCCAGCAGGCTAATCTATAGCAGCATAACTAAAGGGAGGGGTCCAGAAGTGACCACAGTCATGAGGGCTCACTGAGACATTGCTTTCCAGTCAAGTCAGTCACAACTAGAGTGATGCCATGACACAGCTGGATGACAGCATCAACATCTCAGATAACCAGAAATCTCAACGTCTGGGGGCCCCTGAGCCCCCACACCTTACTAGGGGAATATTTAACTGAAGGCTTGATTATATAGGTGAGTCTTAAGTCTAGATTTAAAGATTGGAACTGTGTCAGAATCTCGGATTGGAGCTGGAAGGCTATTCCATAATTGAGGGGCTTTAAAAGAGAAAGCTCTGCCTCCGGCTGTAGTCTTACAAATTTTTGGAACTAAGAAGAATCTAGCATTTTGGGAGCGTAAAGGGCGAGATGGGTTGTAGTAAGCAATGAGTTCACTCAGATATTGTGGGGCAAGACCATTTAACGCCTTACAGGTTAAGAGAAGAATTTTAAATTCAATTCAATGTTTAATCGGAAGCCAATGTAATGCCGCGAGAGTGGGACTAATATGATCAAATTTTCTAGCCTTAGTTAGGACTCTAGCTGCAGCATTTTGTACAAGTTGTAGCTTCTTTATGGACTGTTTAGAGCATCCAATTAGAAGACCATTACAGTAGTCCAATCTTGACGAGACAAAAGCATGGACCAGCTTCTCTGCATCAGCTAATGAAAGTAAGTGTCTCAGCTTGGCGATATTACGTAGACGGAAAAAGGCAGCCTTAGTGACATTGCATATATGTGTCAAATGAAAGATCCGAATCAATAGTGACACCTAAGCTTTTTGCGGTAGACTTAGGTGTTACTGAAAACCCATCAAGGGTAAGGGGAATATCAGCCCAGCTGCTTCTAGCAGCTTTAGGCCCAAGAATCAGCACCTCAGTCTTATCAGAATTTAGTAGAAGAAAATTAGATGCCATCCAGTTTTTAATGTCCTGGACGCAGCTCTCAATCTTGAGAGTAGTGGTGATATCATCCGGATTGGAAGATATATACAACTGAGTATCATCTGCGTAGCAATGGAAACTAATACCATGCCTACGGATGATAGTGCCCAGTGGAAGCATATATAATGAAAATAATATGGGGCCCAGTACAGATCCTTGTGGGACACCATATTTTACCTTAGAACGCTCTGAGCATTCGTTGTTTACTAGTACAAATTGGTAACGATCTGTCAGGTAGGACCTGAACCAGGAGAGTGCTTGACCTCTTATACCAATGAGTGTCTCCAGCCTATTAAGTAGAATATTATGATCAATGGTGTCAAAAGCCGCACTGAGGTCTAACAGTATGAGAAAAGAAATGTGTCCTTTATCAGAGGATATCAAGAGATCATTTACTACTTTAGTCAGCGCAGTTTCAGTGCTGTGGTGGGGTCTAAATCCAGACTGAAATAATTCTAAGACATGTTCTGTCTGTAGGAAGGAAGAGAGTTGTGAAGAAACTACTTTCTCTAGAATTTTGGATATGAATGACAAATTAGAGATAGGCCTATAGTTGGACATTTCCTGGGGGTTAAGACCAGGTTTTTTAATTAGCGGCTTGATAACTGCAAGTTTAAATGAACTGGGAATATAGCCCAGGCTCAGAGAGCAGTTTATTATAGTGAGCAAAGGTTCTATATTGCTATGCAGTAATTCTTTAAGTAAATGGGTTGGTACTGCATCTTGTATGCATGTGGAGGGCTTGTCAGATTCCACCAATGAAATAAGCTCCTCACGACCAATTGGGGAGAAGGACTCTAACAGGGCATCAGAGCTGACCAGACAGCTGTCAAGGTGCATAGGCATGTTGACAGGCTCTGAGATAGCAATTTTTTCCCTAATTTTATCAATCTTATCATTAAAGAATTTCATAAAATTATTACTGCTACACTCTAGTGGGATTAGTGGATTGATTTGATCATGGCTCCTTGTTAGGCTGGAAACAGTTTTAAATTGGAGTGCAGAATATGTTTTTCTATTAAAGCTGATAAGTATGAGGATTTTGCCGTATGGAGGGCATGCTTATATTCACTAAGGCTGCTTTTCCATGATAGTCTAAACACTTCTAACTTTGAATTTCGCCATTTACGCTCCAGGATCCTCGCGGCTCGTTTGAGACTACGCGTGTCCTCGTTATACCATGGCGCTATTCTTCTCTCAGAGGCCCTCTTATAGCGTAATGGTGCAACCTTGTCTAATGCTGTACGAAGAGAAGTCTCAACGTGCTCGGTAAAATTCTCTAGTCCTTCCGGAGCTACAGGTGTATCAATCTCTGTCAAACCAGGTAAAATGTCAGTGAGCGCGGCTATGGTACTAGGTGCTATAGTTCGTTTCATTCGGTGTTGTCCTAATGAAGAAGAAAATAAAGTAATACAGATTAGGTTTATTCTACTTACAGCTGGAAAAGCTTCACCAGTGCAATCTTCGGCCATGGTCTTCCAAATGGTCCTTTTAGAAAATTGGCAGAAAGACGCGCCTCCCTATGATCTCTGAGATGTTTTGTGATTGGCCAGATGCAGTTCGATTAGCTCCGAGTTTGTTTGCTCATCCTAAGTACCCCGGATGCTTTCCCGACCCGAATATCAATCTGAACCTGAATTTCAACCTGAACCTGAATTTCGACCCGAACCTGAATTTTGACCCAAACCTGAATTTCAACCCGAACCTGAATTTCAACCCGAACCTGAATTTCGACCTTGAATTTTTGCATACCTGAATGAATTTCACAGACTTTTTTCAAGTAATAATGGTTTCAGGTTCAGGTTCTGGTGACACTGAAAAAGCTCCATAACGGTGCCTTAAACGTTGCAGCGGTTGCTATAGTAAATTTAATATATCATTACGTCTACTATTTAAAATACATCTATTCCTCACGTCTTGGTAACCAGAAATAAGAATTTGCATATTTTGAATTTGCATAATATTTTGCACATTATATACTTTTGCTAATACTGTCGTAAAAGTTATTGAAGAAAGAATTTCGAATATGCGAACGTGAAACCAACTTTATCAAGTTTTCTAGTATGCATTTTCAAAAGAAAATGGTGGATATGTTTTCCAATTGCAAAAAAACCTCACCCATAAAAAAATTGTGTCACCTGTCGCCACTGGCGAGTGAAATAATTACTCGCAAATTAATATTTATATTAAATTTTAGTCGCAATCTGGAGCCCTGGCACATGACGTGTGCCTCTCTGTCTTTTTTTCAAAGTCAGAAGAGTATTGAGTACTGTCCGTGACCCACCCAGAACGTGTTCGCGACCCACCAGTTGAGAATCACTGCTCTATACCACATTTATTTAAATCATGACATTAACTATTTATTTCCAAATTGGTTGAAACCTTCACATGGAAAGTCTTATACAAAAAAACCTTTATACATACTACTGCAGGATACACTGCCAGACAATGTTCTCCATGAAAGACTTAATTTAACTGTTTTTGTAGTAGTCCTTTAAAATCCTGGATCCCAAGAAATTTTCTGTGGTTTTGCAATCGCTTCATAGCAGAAAACTTCATCACCAGCTTTAAACCCAATGACCGTGTCCAAAGACAGACCACAGTCCATCCCTGTCTTCACAATATGTACATCATCCTTATGATGTTTGAGAGATGTTAGATATCCTGAAAAGAAAATAATCATTAATTGTTGAGGATAAAATATAGAATAATTGTTTTAATTATATATTTTTTCCACAACTACTGCATTTTTTAAGGTTTTGTTTTGGATAGGCATTTAAAAAGTAGAAAAATACAATGACTTATATAAACCATTAATAAAAGCAAAATTTTCTCAAAACAAAAGCTCCCTTAATCATGATTCCCACAATATGTAATTTTGTTTACGATTTAAAAGGGCTTTGTACAGACATTTTATAATCATCACATAATGATGCACAATAATTGGTAGTCCTATGTACTCAATAGAAGACAAGATCTAGAGAGGCTTAAGCACAGACTCTCAAAATACTGCTGTCTTTCAAGTATTTGACTATGAATCAGAATGTGAAATACCTTCCCAAAGAACTGTTTTTCCTCTGATAAGCCGAAATTTCATCTTTCTGTCCAGCTGGCCTTTCTGAACTCTGCAACCAGCCACAGGTACTACCTTTTTCCCAACAGTCACATCAAATGTGGCAAGAATGGAAGCTTCCCCTATACATAAATGAGAAGAAAGATAAGCCTGCAAATCTAATACACTTGGACATGGTAGATGTCTAATAGTTATAAAGATTCATGCTGCACTGATATAAACAGAAACTTCTATTTTTGATATCTACATTTGTTGTCAGTATACATACATAAACATTAAGGATGTCTTTGGAGTTAAAGGAAATAGTTTGAATGCGGAAAGAAAATAATAAACTAAATTAGAACTACAATTCTAACTATGCATTTTCCTAACTATAAACTGTAAACATATATTGCAAAAATCATATATTGCAAATATACTGCAAGATGCAACTCATTCATATAAAAAAGCTATTAACAGTTATTGTTCGATGCAATCTAACAAAAAATTATCTAATTAAGTAAATAATGTGTAAACAGCAATCACTCCTCATTGGCAACAATGTGTTAATTGTTGTCTTCATTGTTGGCCACTTTATGTATACTTCTATAACAAGGTGCTCTAATGCCTTCAGAGCGAACTATATTTGTGACTGTCACCTAAATGCCCACCTATTATATTCTCCTCAGTGAGCGGTGGCAACTTTCTGCTAAGTTCCTCTTTCAGATCATCTATCAGATGGTAGATAACACGGTGTATTCTTAAGTGAATACCCTTTTTCATAGCCATATCCTGAATTGATTTACTTGCTGCAACATTGAAACCATATACTGTTCCTGGAAAATGACAGAAATGCAGAAATACATCAGATATTTCAGATATTTGAAAGCTCTGGCAAGTGTGAAAGTTGATAGTTTCCAAACAGTTAAAGATGTGCTATAAGAACATACACTATATTGCCAAAAGTATTATTTTGCCAAAAACACTATATTGTTGCACAGGTGGCATCCTATCACAGTTCCACGCAGGAATTCACTGAGCCCCTGAGAGCAAACCCTTTCTATCACAAATGTTTGTAAAAACAGTCTGCATTCCTAGGTGCTTAATTTTGTACACCTGTGGCCATGGAAGTGATTGGAACACCTGATTCTGATCATTTGGATGGGTAAGCAAATTTAGGCAATATAGTGTATATTACAAGTGATAAACTAACAAAAGACAATACAGATTTATGGCATACCTGAGAATGTCTCGGCCAAGTTAATGTCATTTTCTGAAATATCCCCTACTCCAAAATGCACTATATTCATCTGGCACTGTTCATCTGCATCATAACTTTCAAGTATGTTCAAAACTGCCTCCACTGAGCCGTCAACATCACCTAAACTCACACATACAGTTAACAAGATTATTATATACACAGTACTGTTAAATATTTATTTTTGTTTATTGTATTATAAAATACACAATTTGTCTATACATATGTGGACATCACTCCTAGTAACTGAATTCATGTTGAAACCATACCCATTACTAGAATGTGTATAAAATAAAACACATCTGCATGTAATTACCAAAGACAAACACTGGGACAAGAATGCATTGTAGTGCTGAGTGGACAGTTCCTCCAACCTTCCAGTGCCCCTACAATACACCCCATGGGTAAGTAAAAAACCTTGAAAATAAGTTTTCAAAGTTCACAACACACCTGGAAACAGATGTTTGTGGAAGTTAAACAGCACAGGTCCTTACAACAACTGACAATGAAAGTAGACAAGACGCACTTAAATACACAGACAACAAGTGACAAGTGTACCGAATAACACTGAGACGAGGGACAGGTGATCCGAATACCACAGACAGACACACACACACACACATATACACAAACACCCTGGAACACACACAGAAGTAAACATACAGTTAGGTCCATATATGTTTGGACACTGACACAAATTTTGTCTTTTTACCTGTTTACTGAAACATATTCAAGTTACAATTATATAATGTACATGGACATTAAGTACATTAAGTCCAGACATTCAGCTTTCATTTGAGGGTATCACATTAAAATTGGATGAAGGGTTTAGGAGTTTCAGCTCCTTAACATGTGCCACCCTGTTTTTAAAGGGACCAAAAGTCATTGGACAATTGACTCAAAGGTTATTTCATGGACAGGTGTGTGCAATCCCTTCGTTATGTTATTCTCAATTAAGCAGATAAAAGGCCTGGAGTTGATTTGAGGTGTGGTGCTTGCATTTGGAAGGTTTTGCTGTGAAGAAAACAAGCTCTCCATGCAGGTGAAACAAGCCATCCTTAAGCTGCAAAAACAGAAAAAACCCATCCGAGAAATTACTACAATATTAGGAGTGGCAAAATCTACAGTTTGGTATATCCTGAGAAAGAAAGAAAGCACTGGTGAACTCATCAATACAAAAAGACCTGGGCACGCACGGAACACAGCAGTGGTGGATGATCGCAGAATAATCTCCATGGTGAAAACCCTGGAGAAACCCCTTCCCAACAGTCAACCAAGTGAACAACACTCTCCAGGAGGTAGACATATCAATATCCAAATCTACCATAAAGAGAAGACTGCATGAAAGCAAATACAGAGGGTTCACTGCACGGTGCAAGCCACTCAAAAGCCTCAAGAATAAAAACGGCTAGACTGGACTTTAAAAAAAACATCTAAAAAAGCCAGCACAGTTCTGGAAGAACATTCTTTGGACAGATGAAACCAAGATCAACCTCTACCAGAATGATGGAAAGAAAAAAGTATGGCGAAGGCGTGGTACAGCTCATGATCCAAAACATACCACATCATCTGTAAAACACGGCAGAGGCAGTGTGATGGCTTGGGCATGCATAGCTGCCATTGGCACTGGGTCACTAGTGTTTATTGATGTTGTGACACAGGACAGAAGCAGTCGAATGAATTCTGAGGTATTCAGAGCCATACTGTGTGCTCAGATCCAAATCAAAATTATTATCCCATGGAGGTCTGGATTTGGAATCATACTCAAAATCAAAGTGGAAAATCAAATGACAGGCTGATCCAACTTCAGTGGAAATTCCTCAAGACAAGTTAAAATGAAGCTCAGTAGTGTGTGTGGCCTCCACGTGCCTGTATGACCTCCCTATAACGTGTGGGCATGCTCCTGATGAGGTGGGGGATGTTCTCCTGAGGAATCTCCTCCCAGACCGGGATTAAAGAGTCCGTCATCTCCTGGACAGCCTGTGGTGCAACGTGACATGATGTTCTAGATGTGCTCGATTGGATTCAGGTCTGGGGAATGGGCAGGCCAGTCCATAGCATCAATGCCTTCATCATGTAGGAACTGCTGACACACTTCAGCCACATGAGGCCTAGCATTGCCATGCATCAGAAGAAACCCAGGGCCGACTGCACCAGCATATGGTCTCATAATGAGTCTGAGGATCTCATCCCGGTACCTAATGGCAGTCAGGGTACCTCTGGCTAGCACATGGAGGTCTGTGCGGCCCTCCAAAGAAATGCCTCCCCACACCATTACTGACCCACTGCCAAACCCCTCATGCTGGAGGATGTTGCAGGCAGCAGAACGTTCTCCATGGCGTCTGCAGACTCATGTCTGTCACATGCTCAGTGTGAACCTGCTCTCATCCGTGAAGAGCACAGAGCACCAATGGCGAATCTGCCAATCTTGGTGCTCTCTGGAAAATGCCAATCGCCCTGCACAGTGTTGAGTTGTAAGCACAAGCCCCACTTGTGGCCGCCAGGCCGTCATACCACCCTCATAGAGTCTGTTTCTTACAGTTTGAGCAGAAACATGGATATTAGTGGCCTGCTGGAGGTCATTTTGCAGGACTCTGGAACTGCTCCTCGTGTTCCTCCTTGCACAAAGGAGGAGGTAGCGGTCCTGCTGCTGGGTTGTTGCCTTCCTACGGCCTCCTCCATGTCTCCTGGTATCTGCTCCATGCTCTGGACACTGTGCTGACAAACACAGC
This sequence comes from Brachyhypopomus occidentalis, assembly GCA_020368025.1. Taxonomy (NCBI): domain Eukaryota; kingdom Metazoa; phylum Chordata; class Actinopteri; order Gymnotiformes; family Hypopomidae; genus Brachyhypopomus; species Brachyhypopomus occidentalis. Next base: position 729,228 of record JAGXOD010000131.1, read on the forward strand.
AAACCTTCTTGCCACAGCTCGCATTGATGTGCCATCCTGGATGAGCTGCACTACCTGCACTACCTGAGCTACTTCTGTGGGTTGTAGACACCGCCTCAGAACTGACAAAATGCCAAAATGACGAAAACATCAACCAGAAAGGATGAGAACAGAGAAAAGGTCTGTGGTCAGCACCTGCAGAACCACTCCTGTATAGGGGGTGTTTTGCTAATTGCCTCTCATTTCTACCTGTTGTCTGTTCCATTTGCACAAAAGCAGGTGAAACTGATTCACATCCGGGAGAGTTACAGTGTGGAGAAGCCCCAAAGAAGCGTACCACCCACACTGTTGCATGCCGAGAGTGAAGCATGAGGGTGGAACAGTGATGGTTTGGGCTGCCAAATCATGGCATTCCCTTGGCCCAATACTGCCAAGGACTACCGAACCATTCTGAAGGACCATGTACATGAAGTTGGTGCTGTGTATCAGGATGACAATGCACAAATACACACAGCAAGACTGGTGAAAGATTGGTTTGATGAACATGAAAGTGAAGTTGAACATCTCCCATGTTCTGCACAGTCACCAGATCTAAATATTATTGAGCCACTTTGGGGTGTTTTGGAGGAGCGAGTCAGGAAATGATTTCCTCCACCAGCATCACGTAGTGACCTGGCCACTATCCTGCAAGAAGAATGTCTTAAAATCCCTCTGTGCAGGACTTGTATACGTCATTCTCAAGACGAACTGACGCTGTATTGGCCGCAAAAGGAAGCCCTACACCATACTAATAAATTATTGTGGTCTAAAACCAGGTGTTTCAGTTTCATTGTCCAACCCCTGTATTTATATATATATATATATATATATATATATATATATATATATATATATATATATATATATATATATATAACGTGCCCAGCTCAAAAGGCTCTAGCCCTGGTGTATGGAGCATATATATATATATATATATATATATATATATATAGACAGACAGACAGACAGACAGATAGATATGGGGACATTTTTTTACCTTTGACAATGATAGGAAGACTTAACTCCTTTGTCTCACTTCTCTCACTTGGTCTGACAGCCATGTGTTGCTTGTTGGCATGGTATAAAGCAGCTTTTTTCTGCTTCCAGTTTAGATGTGCCAGGCTTTCCCTCCCTTTAGTATAATAGTCTTGGTGCTGCTTCTGCTTGGCTTCAATAACCCTCTGGTGTTCCTTCAACTTGTTCTGCTCCTGCATGTATATGCGCCACTCCACTACCTCCCGAGCCCTTTTCTGTGGATATAAGGAGCCGTTCTTATAAGTGCAGTCCAATAATTCACTACAAACTCTTGCCATTAGAGCTTAAAACATGCATGTATTATTTTGAATGCTCACCTCTATATACAGCACATTTAGCATGTCATTCATTGTTTTACCACCACCCCCCAATGTTACAATGTATATTTTTAATTATTCAAGTTATAAACCATCTTCTTGTCAGTTTTTTTAAACAGGACAGAGTACTCAAGTAGGCTACTAGCTGCTAAAATTAAACAAAGTGGCAACCTGTCTTTCTTCCCTTGGTTCTTTTTGTAATTAAAAGACTTCAATTACAAAATATATTTGGGTACTCATAGAGAACTCGATACGAAACTCTAAGGATACACATACAAGTCCTTCGATTTTGATTTTATATTAATGTCCTGGTAGGAAGTTACAACTGATATTTCTTTTTTCCGCTCTAATATGTATATATATGTCCAAAAAACAAATGGACATTATCTGACCTCTGACTCAACTTCCAGTATTTCCTTGCCAGTAGAGGGTAGCTCCTTCCAGCCAACAATCTCAACAGGAGTACAGGGAGGTGCTTCTGTCACTGCTCTGTTGTTCTCATCAAACAGCCAGCGCACTTTAGCCCAAGTGTTCCCTGCCACGAGCACACAGCCCTTCTTCAGAGTGCCCCGATGAATTATGGCTGTTGTTACTGGTCTGCAAAAGGACAAAGATACAGAGTTCTCTGATAAACAGCACTAGCCGGACAATCACTGCTTACTGCAGTAATCCTACTAATAAAACTTCAGAAACTTAAACGAAATTATGCAAAGGTGTAAATTTTCATATAATAAAGTGAATAGGTGAAAGTTGCAGAAGTAGTGTCTAGTAGATCAGAGCAAAAAAAAAAAAATCAGTGCCAAAAAATGGGGCAAAATGCAAAATGGTACTTAATGGTAAATGTACACTATTGCATAGTGATTAGTGAGGTGGATGGAGTTTCTGCGACTTATGGTCTTGTCTGAGCATACTGTTTTAGCTGAGAATGACACCTTTAGCAGGTTCTCACACCTTTAGGACTTGGACCACTTATAATAGAATAAAGAAATAACACTGGATTTCACTTTTGCCATTCCTCCAAATTAATCTTGACGCATATACACTCACCGGCCACTTTATTAGGTACACCTGTCCAACTGCTCATTAACGCAAATGTCCAATCAGCCAATCACAACTCAATGCATTTAGGCATGTAGAATGGCTGGACTGGTTCAAGCTAATAGTACGAGCAACAGTAACTCAAAACCAGTCGTTACAACCGAGGCATGCAGAAGAGCATCACGTCGAACCTTGAGGCGGATGGGCTACAGCAGCAGAAGACCACATCAGGTGCCACTCCTGTCACCTAAAAACAGGAAACTGAGTCTACAATTCGCACAGACTCACCAAAATTGGACAATAGAAGATTGGAAAACCGTTGCCTGGTCTGATGAGTCTCGATTTCTCTCATCAGACCAGGATGGTAGGGTCATTCGGATGGTAGGGTCAGAATTTGGCATCAACATGAAAGCACGGATCCATCCTGCCTTGTATCAACGGTTCATGCTGGTGGTAAAATGGTGTGGGGGATATTTTCCTGGCACACTTTGGACCCTTTAGTACCAATTGATCATCGTGTCATTGCCACAGCCTACCTGAGTATTGTTGCTGACCATGTCCATCCCTTTATGACCACAGTGTACCCATCTTCTGATGGCTACTTCCAGCAGGATAAGGCACCATGTCATAAAGCGCGAATCATCTCAGACTGGTTTCTTGAGTTCACTGTACTCAAATGGCCTCCACAGTCACCAGATCTCAATCCCATAGAGCACCTCTGGGATGTGGTGGAACGGGAGATTCGCATCATGGATGTGCAGCCGACAAATCTGCAGCAACTGCGTGATGCTATCATGTCAATATGGACCAAACTCTCTGAGGAATGTTTCCAGTATCTTGTTGAATCTATGCCACGAAGGAGGCAGTTCTGAAAGCTTAAGGGGGTACAACGCAGTGTAACACATCTCCTTTGCATAGAGTTGATCAGGTTGTTGATTGTGTCCTGTGGTATGTTGGTCTACTCCTTTTCCATGCAGGACTCCATACAAGAAAATTACTCAAGGAGCCATTGGCTCCTAAAAGGAAAAGATCAGGAGCCAACAACCTTTTCTAGGCACCACAGTAATATACAAACTAATAAGCATTGCAACCCTCGCCTCTGGTCATCTGTTATTTAAGATCTCTGCCAATCCTAATTCTGATATTTTTGCTTTGCCATTTTCAACAAGCTTAGTGCTAAAGTCTCAGCTCAGCTACACTGCTTTGCATCAATTTTGCTTTGATCGAATTCCCGCGAACATGTATGCATTTTTTGATAGGCAGAGAGTTCCATGTGAGTGGGAGCTAATGTAGCCTTTAGCCACTTTTAAAATACAAACTCAAAAGAAAATGGTGGATATTTTTTCAATTCACTCACCCTAAAAACAAATAAATAAATAATGCTGTTGTATCACCTGTCACCACTGGCGAGTGAAATAACTATTACTTGCAAATTAATATTTATGGTCGCGATTGCAACCATTTTAGTCACAGTCTGGAGCTCTGCAATGGCTGTTCGAAGTTGCTGGATACTGGCACGAACTGGAACCCGCTGTCGAATACGCCGATCCAGAGCATCCCAAATGTGCTCAAAGGGTGACATGTCACAACATTGACATCAGCAAACTGCTCACCCACACGATTCAATACATACAGTCTGCCTTGTAAAAAAAACTGGGATTCATCTGCCAGACACAATGTGTGAGCAAGAAAGTGAGCATCTGCCCACTCAAGTCGGTTACAACGACGAGCTGCAGTCAGGTGGAGCCCCCTATGAGGATGTCCAGGTGGCTGGTCTCAGACGATTATGGAGGTAAAGATGCTGGATGTGTAGGTCCTGCGCTGTTGTGGCAGTGCCAATTGCATGCTCTCTCAAAACTTGACTCATGGCATTGTGCTTTGGGACAAAACTGCACATTTTAGAGTGACCTTTTTTTTATATTATATTATATTTATTTGTGATGAGACAGCTACAAACCAATCAATCAATCAATCAAAATATATTTATATATAGCGCTTTTTACAACAGTTGTTGTCACAAAGCAGCTTTACAAATGTCTGAGTCCAGGCCCCCAGTAAGCAAGCCAAGGGTGACAGTGGCAAGGAAAAACTCCCTAGGAGCATGAGGAAGAATCCTTGAGAGGAACCAGGACTCAGTGGGGGCCAATCCACCTCTGGCTGACGCCGGTCACCATGACAACAGTAATTAAAGAGATATGTAAACAGAAGTGATGGGAATGACGAATAGTTCTCATCTTTGTGTGTACAAACGTATGCAAGAACATAAAATAGAAGATGCCTAAAAAGGCAGAAATAACAAAACCTTGTCAGATGAGGAAATAATATAAATTGTATATTTTCAAATGAAAACAGGAAAAGAAAGGAGAAAAAAGGGGGATAATGAAGCAATATATGAAAGGAAAGGGCGCCATTTCTTTTTGAAGTTGGTAAAACAGAGGAAAATATGAGGATTGCGTATTATTGGTTTCATTCAGGAAATGAACATAGAACCAAAACCAAATCTGCTTAAGACTTCAAACAGATACGGCCATTCCACCCTATCGAAAGCTTTTTCTGCATCTAATGAAATAATTTCTGGGTGATCTGCAGAGCCATCCATTGCTATTACATTGAGCAACGTTCGAACATTAGTGAAAAGATAACGGCCTTTAATAAATCCATTTTGGTCTGATGAGATAATATGAGGGAGAACAGATTCTAACCGCAAAGCTAGTAATTTGGCTAAAATTTTATAGTCTACATTGAGCAGGGATAGTGGTCTATATGAAGAGCAAAGTGATGGGTCCTTATCTTTCTTCAAAAGACTCAGTGGGAGGTAATACACCAACTGCTAAGGCCTGCTAAGGAGGGGGGCAAACTTGGTGCTAATTTTTTTTTTTTAATTCAGTGGGAAATCCCACCAGGGATCCAGTGGGAAATCCCACCAGGGGCCTTTCCTGACTGCATTTTTGAAATGGCAGTAAGTATCTCATCTAAATGGATGGGCAAGTCGAGGTCAGAGACCTGTGTAGAGCCAACTGTCTGGAATGATAAACGATCAAAAAATCTATTCATTTCAAGACCGTCATTAATTGCCTCGGATGTGTATAACTTTTTAAGTCCTGAAATGAGTGAGTTATCGAAAGAGAACACATATTACCATTCCCATCCCTAATTTGTGAGATTAGTCAAGCATTGGTAAGGCCTTTTAGACGATGAGCTAATAATCTTGAGGGACTGTCCCCACTCTCATAGTATTTGCTACGAGAATATAAGAGAAGCTGCTCCGTCTCTTTCGTGGTCAAAAGGTCAATTTGTAATTGAACCACGGCGTGCTCCTTATGCAAGGATGGTGACGGAGAAACAGAATTAAGATGATCCAGGTTAGTAAGTCTATCAGTGAGATTTTGCAGATCATGTTTGTATTGTTTATTAGAATAGGTGGTGTAGGATATAATTTGACCACGCAAATAAGCCTTGAAAGTTTCCCAGAGAAGAGATGTAGAGATAGTGCCAACTGCATTAAAGTGCAAGAAATAATCTATAGAAGAAATAATATAGGTACAAAAGTCATCCTCAGCTAAACGTAGCGAATTAAGCCTCCAGGTAACAGTATGATGGGGAAAATCAGAAAGGATTAAATCTAGTGAAAGAGGGGCATGATCAGAGATAATGATCGGATGATAATCAACTGAGGATCTTTTAGGAATCAAAGATTTGGAAATAAAAGAATAATCAATACGGGAGTAACACGTATGTGCATAGGAATAAGGGGGAAAAGATTTAATTGTAGAATTGTAATGCCTCCAAGGGTCACAGATACCATAATTAGAAAAAAAGTCAAGCACCACTTGGGATGTGTGTGAATTAGGAATGATAGTGGAGGAAGAACGATCTAATACTGGATCAATAACAGAATTCTGTCATCGCCTCCCATGATCAAAGAATGGTTATGAAGGGATGGAATAGATCTAATTATCTTGCGCATGAACTCAGGGTCATCAAAATTAGGTGCATAAAAATTTACAATACCGGCTTATTAAGTCAAGTAGTTTTATTGTCAATTCTGCATATGTACAGGACATACAGAGGATCGAAATTGCGTTACTCTCCTTCCCAAGTTACAGCAAACATAACACGAAAGTTGACTAAGTAGTAAAATAAAATTATAAATAATAAAAGACAGAGAGACACTAACTGTACAAGGTCAAAGATATAGACATACGTGCAACAAGAGACACAAAACGGGACAGTGGTGCAATATAAGAGTAAGAGGGAATGACAGTACCAGTATAACAACATATATAATCAATAGTGCAATTTAGAGATATTCAAGCTTATGGCTGGTAAAGTGAACAAGTGTGTAAAGTGGTATGGGGAATTAAAGTGGGTAAGAAAGTGCAAGTGTGAGCAGTAGTGCATGTATGAGGTGTGTGAGTGCATAACAGTTCTTGAAAGTACTGTTTCCAAGTTTTCAGTACTGTGTTGATTCCAGTACTGTTGATCAGGATGCTGTGTGAGTGTGTGCTGGGGTTAGAAGGGGGAGTGGAGGTAAAGCAGGGAGAGAGTTCAGCATCCTCACAGCCTGGTGGATGAAGCTGTCCCTCAGTCTGGTGTTTCTAGCCCCGAGACTCAGCTGTGCTCACAATGCGCTGGAGGGTCCTGCGGTCCTGTGTTCCCTTATCACTGTGACTCTGTTTGCAACAAAAGTCTTGAAGCGACTATGTCTATTTTCAATATATCTCAGAACTGTAGTGCTGTCAGTCCAAAAGATGTCTTGGAGCGGCACTTGTAGTTCACTTCGCAACATATGGTCCATTTTCACAGCTACCACAGCAGCTGTTAGCTCTAGCCGTAGGAATGTTACACATTTCAACGGGGCTACTCTTGCATTTCCCATTATGGGACTGCAATACTTCTCACCAGCTTGGTTTGACAAGAACAGGTATGAAGCGGTTCCATAACCACTCTCTGATGCATCAGCATAGTGATGTAGTTGTTCTGACTACAAAGGTCCAAATGCCATTGGCTTCAAACACCTGCTTACTGTAAATCTTTCTAACAGTTTGATTTCTGCCAACCATTCTTGCCATTTTAGCGCCTGGTGCTCCTTGATTTCTTGATCCCAGCCACACTTTTCCTCACACAGAGTCCTCAGCTTCTGCTTTGCGGGCAGAATAACTGGCGCCAAGAATCCAAGGGGGTCATACAATGCACTGACTTGTTATGGGCTTTTCAGGAACATTCAATTCGAATTTGAAACTGTCTGAGCTTGTGCACCACTGGTTACCCAGAGCACGCTCCATGGAAAGGGTATTGGGGCCTAGGCCCAAGTCTTTTACTTCAGTAGCACGGTCTTCTTCAGGAATAGACAACAGAACAGCCTTACTGGAACTGACCCACTTAGGTAGTTGAAAACCACCCATGGCGCACAATGCTCTAAGGTTTTTCACAAGCTGAATTGCCTGAGCATCAGAAGGAACTGACTTCAAGCAGTCATCCACGTAAAAGTTGCGGAGAACTGTCTCTTCAGCTTCCAGGCTCACTGTTCCCCTGTTGTCCTCTGCTGTTTTCCTCAAGGCATAAGATGCACAACTTGGTGACGAAGTAGTGCCGAAAAGGTGAACGGTCATTCTGAATTCCTCTGTTCACTCAGGTTGCCATCCGGCCACCACAGGAAACGCAGAATATCTGCATCTTCTTCAGGGATTTTAGCCTGATAGAACATGGCCTTGACATCCGCCATCAATTCCACATGTTCTTGCCTGAATCTTAGTATAACCAGGAGTGTATTAGTAAGATTAGGCCCTTGCAGTAACATGTTCATTTAGAGAGACTCCTCTGTAGGTTGATGTGCAATCAAAAAGAACACGAATTTTCTTCTTCTTGGTATGATACACTCCATGGTGTGGAATGTACCACACCCTGCCATCATCACGCAGCAGTTTCTCCCTGGGAACCTTAACTGCATATCCATTCTTAATGACATCCTTCATATAAAAGCGCTATGTAAAAATAAATTTGACTTCATGAACATCTTATAGTCTTCATAGAAGCTTGCGTGTCTTTTCAGTTTCCTTTTCAGCCTAACGGCTCGCTGTTCTGCAACACAGCGGTTATTTGGCATTTTTACTGCCTCATCTTTCAGTGGCAAGTTCACACAGTAATGCCCATCCACCAGTCTAACAGAACTACTCACCAGAGACATGAACTTGTGGTCTTCCGGTGACATTTCTTCTGTCTTTTCACAGTCACGCTCTGGGAAGTCAGCATTATACTGTTGTTCTAACAGCTTCTCTACTTCCACAACTGAGAGACGGTTAACTGTGTGGCTCTCTCCAGTGTCACTGTCCATCTTCAAATTTTCTAGTGGCCCATTCACCACCCAGCCTAAAGTAGTTCTCACTGCATAGGGGCCATCTCCCTCAACATGTATTACTTGCCAAGGTTCCATTGCTTTTGGAACATTGATGCCTATGAGCAGGCCCACTTCATCATTGACCTGAGGTAGAGATACATCTTTCAAGTAAGGCCACCTTGCAATATCTTCCTGCTTGGGAATGTTCTCCCTTTGCACTGGAATGAAGCTATGGGTATACAGGTCCTTCTGAAAAAATTAATAAAAAATTAATTAATAAAAGGCTTGAACTACTTCAGTTGAGTGTAATTAATATAAATATATATGAAAGTCTAATGTTTATCAGTACATTACAGAAAATAATGAACTTTATCACAATATGCTAGTTTTTTTAGAAGGACCTGTATACCCTGGGCAGGTCTATGTAGGTATCCTCTTCCACACCACATGCTTCTAAGTCAGGACAAATGTCTTCAAAACCTTACTGTCATCTGCTCTGTTACAGCCCGTGGTTTTGAGAAGAATGTGTTTTTCTGCCTCTGAGGTTCAGCTTTCTTAGGAGATCTTCAGTACAAAAGCTTGCTGTGCTGCCAGGATCCATAAACGCATATGATTCCACATATCTATCACTCCTCTTGGATTTGATCTTCACGGGCAAAACAGCTGATGCACTTTTCCCTCCGGCCCCTGTATAGGTACAAGCTTCATTATTCAGAGTGACACATGCACTGGAGATTTTTTTGCTCTCAGAGCATTCTTCTTCCTTCTCATCAGCAGGCAAGCTCTCCTCTTTCTTCTCAGTGTGCAACAGGTCTGGATGTCTTTGTGAACATACTTGACACTTTCCTTTTGCAGTCCTTGCGAAGGTGTCCTGGAAAAAGACATCCAAAACACAGACCTTTGGATTTTAGAAAATCCAATCTTTCATTATGTGGTAGCTCTCTAATCTTTATATACTCTACTAGAGTATGCTTGCTGTGGCAGTAGGTACAAGGTTTCTGCAAAGTAACATTAACAATTTTCTTAACTGTCACTTCTTCGGCTTGTCTTCTCATGGAGCCTCAATGCCTATAGCAAAGCTGCTGTTTCCCATTTGACTACCTTTCTGGACTTTACTGCCCATTCCTTCCTTCGTTGCATAAGTCTCTGACATGCTCCCAAATAGGGGATTTATGAGGATTTTCACCTGGCGATCAATGAACTCGACCATGTCTGAGAACCTTTCTCGTCCTCTCCCTTTTTCTTGAATATCAAAGGATGTCACTCTCCATTTCTCACGCAATTTGAAAGAAAGCTTTGAAAGAACTGTCCGCATATTAGTGTGGTTGTCTTTTTCCTCTATGAACTCTAAACCATCGCGTTCTTGCAGCCAGTCAGGAATAGCGCATATGCATTGAGAGATTTACCATCTTCTTGCTTTGATAATAGGCTAGTTTAATGCTTTATCTATGTATGCATTTGCAATATTTAGCTCATTGCCATAGTGTTATTGCAGCTGCCTTCTAGCCTCTTTGTAGCCTCTTTCAGATGGCATATGCTCACAGCTACGGACAAGTTCTTGCGCTTCACCATCTGTGTATTGCTCCAGGTAATAGAACTTATCTTGATGGGTATCAGCTTTGCCATCAACAGCATGTTCAAATGATCTAAGTGTAACTTGTAAGTAAGAAGATCACCTTTAAACACTGCAACCTCCTTGCGTGGCAACCTTGACCGATTGTGCTCTGTGATAGCATCTCTGTGATATCACTTTGTTTCTGTAACAGCTGATGGAGGTCTGTGTTGTCATCCATTTGTCTTGCAACTTGTCTCTGATAGCTACCTGTTGGTTGACTTCTTCCAGGACCAGAGCTCCGCACTACTCTTCCTGTCAATGGCTGTACTCTATCACCATTTTCCTCTTCCTTTACCCTTTGCTTAAAGGAACCTTTAGAGACGTAACTGCTCATGCCATCTTCTTCATACGACTCGAACACTTTCAATTTCGCTGTGGATTCTGTAAGTGCTGCATCAACATCTAACATTTCTCTTTTAGCCCTGAGTTTAGCTTCTTCAAGATCAAGGGCTTGTTTTCGTTCTAATGCTGCTGCTCGTGCCAGGAGAGCTGCATGTTCTGCTGCCTCTTTGGCACGCAGACCTGTCAACGAGCTCTCTAAGGATCTTCTTGACCCACTTGAGGCCACGATCCATATTTAGCTTTAACTCTGCAATCCTGCAGGTTAACTTGCGAAACACTATCCCCCACATCATCGTCATCCTTTTCTAGGGAAACTTCTGAAGGTGCATTTGGAACCTTTTAGTTTTTCTCAAGCTGGCAACTGACCCATTCCATAGCATTTTCAACATATTCCATGGCTGACATCAACTTATTGGTGAACCATTCCTGATCCGCTTTCCTTTCTTCTTCATCCATTAAAGGAATTATGGATTCATTGAGCTCCACAATTTTTTTATGCAAGTTGCATATGTCACTTTGCAAAAGATCTTGCACTCTGTATACATCTTCATTATTGTCCATGAGCTCATCAATTTCTTTCATTTTAGTTGTGAGCTGGCCGAATTTTAAAGTCCTTCCTGCGTGACTCAGCACTTTTCAGTAACGGCTATACGAGCAAGACCGCCTTAGCTTACCCTTACAAACTCTCAGACCGCCTTCAAACTTCCACAGTAAATTTGTTGCGTGTCCTTTGAGTGAAGTTTTCTGACTTTCTGTAATGGCAGCTCCTTCTCAATCTGCTTGCCGCCAACGGAGCGGGTGTGTAGTAGCCTGACGCGATATAATCCCTCAAACTCAGATTTCTTAATTTAAACGTCCTTTACTGACGCGATATATCCAATACAAATAAAACATTAACAGTCCAAAACCTAAATTTGCCAATTGTTGAGGTCTTAACTGGTCGGTCGGTCGGTCAGAAAACGTACACACTGTTCGAACCAGCCTACTACATACGGCATACTGCATACTGCACTCAGTATATACTGGATACTGCATACTGCATACTGGTCCTTGTAGTAGTATGCAGTACAGTTTCCAGTATGCGACAAAAGCAAAGCATACTACGGGGTCACGTGAACGTAGCGTTGCATTTTGGGATGCTGTACATCACAAAGATCGCGTACTGGAATATTTTGCCGAAGTAGTACGTCATCCGGGGATGTTTCGCGTACTGGAAAAATTATTTTTATTTGCATACTGCATACGGCATACTGATTTGGGGCCCAAGCAGTACGCCAGTAGTGTGTAGTAGGCTATTTCGAACACAGTGTATATCACCTCCACCCGACCGTCTAAAAGAGAAAGAAAAACTGCACGTTCTTACTCAAAAAACAATCCACCTAGTGGACAAAGACATGAACTTTCCAACAAAATAATCTAGAGCAAATACACTTCAATACCTTTCTAAACATGGCTCTTACAATGGCCACTCGGCATCCAAGTAGATAACTACACTTTGGATGCATTCAAGGGTGCTGGCGAGAGAATAATTCCCAATAATTTGCGGATATTAGCAAAAGAGTTGCGTCCAGTAATAAAGTTTTAATATATATTAAAACTTCTACAAAGGCTTATCAGCTAATTTATAGGTTTGCAACCCTTACCTCCATACCTTGTGGATTTTTTATAACTCTGTAAATCTTAGATGCATAGATGCATGGCTGGCTGACAATAGCTACTATAGGCAACTAAACCTGTTGTAAACAAAAGCCCACTGCTCAAAAAAAACACTCTGGAGTTGGACTATTTTCCAGGCCCAATAGCATACTGCTCAATTTAACAGATAACATAACAGATAATTCATATAATATTTATTCTGAAGTAGTAGCATACTACTCTTCCTTGCTGCAGCCTGATGCAGATCTCAGATATGAAGTGCCTCGCTGATGTCTAACATTAACTCTGTGGATCCAGTTTTGCTTGCTTCAATGACTGCAGCATGCAGTATTTTGCAGACAAATTGTGCAACTGGGAAATAATCAATGGGTAGGAGCACAGGCATAAATACACAGACTTTCTGCACTAGAATTTGCATTGTTGTCGGAGAAGCCTGTAAATCAGATTTGCATATTTCTGTAATCTGTGATGACATATAGTCATTTTATAAATTAGTATAGTAAATATATTACTTATTGTTCCTTTAAGCAAAGACCTTTTATATGCTTTCATACAGTGTTTACACACAAGTAGAGCAGATGCTACAGTAATTAAACTACATATTTGCTAAGATACCCACCCTTTTCCTTTGTCCGTGCGGCTTTCAATAATGGTGCCTTCTACTAGGCCTCTGGGGTCAGCCTTCAGCTGTAACACCTCTGCTAGTGTTACTGTGGCTTCAAGCAGCTCCAAAAGATTATCTCCCTAGAGATACATAATACACATTTGATCAAAAAATGTGAAAAACAAATTCTGTTTAGAGCCCCATGAAGTCTAGGACCGTGCTCCAAACTTGCTCCAAATTTGAGCTTTTTTAAATAACTGTTTTAACCTGTGCAGTTTCAGTGTGTCCAAATGCATGCAGATACTGGAATTTGTTGATGATTTGTATGTGTGACCAAACATTGAAAGATCGTGCAATCCACATCAGCTTCTTACTGGAAATTGTGCCATTAGACAAGATTCTTGCAAATGAATCACTAATATCATAAGCAAATTATGTCACATATGCAAAATCTATCACAAAAATGATAAAATATGCCAGAAAACACATTTATGAACATGAGGAAAATGAGGAAACATGAGGAACATGAAGAAATATGTTACTGTGGTGCTATTTGCTGTTAATATCTATCAGTGTTTTATGAACTTGTCCCCTATGCTCCACATATTAGACGAGATATGTAATTACATAGAAATTACAACAGTGAAATGGCATTTGACAAGTTAAAAACAGCAAACTTTTTCCAAGAAGAATTCCAAAGTAATTTCTTCTTATTGATAGGTATGCATAGATAATGATTAATTCTAATGTCAGTGAAATTTTAATCTAGCAAGCAACCACGGTTATCGATCTGGTAAAACTGAGAGAAGCAAGAACTGTTAGTTAGCTATCTAGCTAGGAGGCATTTCAACACAAAACTCCTTTGTTTGAGAGCCTCTCATCTATTTTGCCTCTCATCTTTATTTTTACTTTAAGCCTACAAAAATCAAAACAAGCCAGAGCTCAGCTCCCCATGTATCTTCCCTAATTGCTTTTCTATAACAGCAACTGTAATATTAGGTTGTTATAATCATGCAATGCACACACCTTTAAAGCTGAAATGTGGATGGACTGGACATCTCCTCCTAACTCTTCACACACAACATCATGAGCCAGCAGATCACGTTTCACCTTCTCAGGGTCTGCCTGAGCTTTATCACATTTATTCACTGCCACAATAATAGGCACTAGAAAAAAATACACAAATCTTACTATCTCAGCATCACAAAGACAGTACTCTAGGATTGCTCTTTTTTGCATTTAGAAACTCAAAAGATTAGAGGAAATGAAACAATGTTAGACTTACAAAATTTTAACCATGTCAATGAAACAGAACAGCCGATCAAATGCTGATGATATCGAACTTTAAGCTATGTTGATTACCTTTGGCTTTCTGGGCATGTTGTATGGACTCAATGGTCTGGTCCTTTACTCCATCATCAGCTGCAACCACCAAAATGATGATGTCTGTAACCAAGGTGCCACGGGCCCTCATGGCAGAAAATGCTCTATGTCCAGGGGTGTCCAGAAAGGTAATCATTTGGCCAGAGGGCTGCTGGACTATACAAACAATTAATTCAAATTGCATTAATATATTTGGATAGACTTGTATTGAAGCATAGTGAGTCTTTATACCAACATATTCATATAGCACATGAAAATAGCACATGGGGAAAATAATTTGATACACTGCCCTGTTACAGTGTGTACAAACTTGGTCAAGAACTACAGGAAATGTCTGACCTCTGTAATCGCAAAAGTTTCTGTACCAAATATTAAGTTCTATTTTTATATTGTATACAGCTACTAGATGGGGCAGTCATGGTCTGATCGTTAGGGAACCGGTCTTGTGACCGGAGGGTCATGGGTTCGATTCCCAGACCTGAGGCCATGACTGAGGCGCCCTTGAGCAAGGCACCTAACCCCAACTGCTCCCTGGGCACTGGACTAGGCCTTCCCACCACTCTGGGCACGTGTGCACCACAGCACCCTAGTGATCACTAGTGTGTGTGTGTGTGTTCTGATTGCACAGATGAGTAAATGCGGAGGACAAATTTCGATTGGGGTGAAAATCACAATTGACTAATGTGGGTATCTTAAATCTATCTTACTTATTTCATGCAATAAAATGTAAATCATACAATGTTATTTTCTGGACTTTTTTTTAGATTCTCTCACAGTTCATATAAATGAATAAAATTACAGACATCACCATTCTTTATAGGTGGGAAAATTAGCAAAATCACAGTGCACCAAATACTTATTTTCCCCTCTGTATTCTAATATGTTAACAATGTCTACAGTCTGCGGGGAAAAAATGTTTTAAATATGATTCCAATCAAGGTGGGGAGGATGATTGAGTCCTAAATTTGTGCATTGGTTGTTCACCTGAACAGCAGTTATCATCTCGTAAATCTAAGTGGCTGCAGGTAAAAGGTCCAAAGCTCTGGGTATTCCAATGTAAGAAATTCAAATCAAGAAGAATTTTGATTGTATGACTTGCGATTTAGGAACCAAGATAGCAACAACCACACTATCCAAATCAAATACATTAATTTGAAGACGTCCCTGAGTAGCAGTTAATATATGCCAGATTTTGAGCAAGTTACAAGACCTAGGGGTATTGCTGTTGAACCTGCTGAACTGAAGAAAAATATTAAACATAATTATAAAAATATTATATATATATTTATATATTATATAATAAAGGTTTCCAAGCAATGCAGAACCAAAGAGAATATCCAAAGTCTACTTACAATGATTACCTTCATTACAGATATACAGCATATTTACACATGTAAATCCTGAGCAGTAAAATATAAATGTTTTCCTACTGGAAAAAGCAAAACATTAGCTATGTAATATTGGCTAGTTTAATAATTACCACCACTGCTGCCACCATTCCCAGCATAATCAGGAACATGACACCTTACAAGTCATCCTGCTGTAGCTAGGAGCTGTAGCTGTAATAGCAGCTGTTCTACCAAAGCCATCCTGCTGTAGCTGGGAACTGCAACTATAATAGCAGTTGTTCTACCAAAGCCATCCTGCTGTAGCTGGGAGCTGTAGCTATAATAGCAGTTGTTCTACCAAAGTCATCCTGCTGTAGCTGGGAACTGCAACTATAATAGCAGTTGTTCTACCAAAGCCATCCTGCTGTAGCTGGGAGCTGTAGCTATAATAGCAGTTGTTCTACCAAAGCCATCCTGCTGTAGCTGGGAGCTGTAGCTATAATAGCAGTTGTTCTACCAAAGCCATCCTGCTGTAACTGGGAGCTGTAGCTGTTGTTCTACCAAAGGAACTCGGATACAATGATCAATGAAAAGCTTATCATTGTATCTGCATATCTAAAAGCCATAAAAATTATGGGCAAGGATCCCAAAAGGGTGGAACAGTGAGAAAAGAGAAATGAACAACCTGGAGCACCTAAAAAGAACGCAACCAGCAGCAGCCAGCATATTGGCATATTTTGTTTATAAAACCGGTACTTAAAGGTTTTTGCCAATGTTTGTATATGAATCAATCTATTACTAAAATAGTGTTTACCCATTTAACTGTTTTGTGTTCATGTCATAAAATGTTTGCTTTGTCTTATTCATTGTTTAAAGCTCCATTTTATTTATTTGTTTGTTTTTGGGTAGATAGTAGTCGGTGACTGATCAAATTTCTTACACAAAAGTCATGCCGCCTTTCAAATTACCATGCAGGCCTGGTTAAACAATGTCAATAAAGTTAGAATGTTACATTACTATTATATCATTATGTAATCTCTGCTTATGTAATCCTAAATCACGTCCAGCCTAATGACAATAACATCACAACCAAATATAGTTCCTGAATGATATAAACATCTGTTTACACCTATATAGTGCCATGCCATGCCACTGTTCTTCGTACCACCTCTCCCATCATTTATGTGAAACAAACTCTGTTGTAAATAATGTTTAATTATACTATATCTTAACATTTATTTTGTGCACATTGAACCCAAAACTAGGACTTTTGTAAAATAATTAATTAAAAGTTCTATATGTCAGATACACATGGTTTCTATGGCTTCAGGAAATCAAAGGAAGGACTCAAGGTTCAGAAGATATAGTCCAAATGCTGCACTATATCACCGCAATCAGGCTAGGTGCTCACTCCACATTATAACTGCACTAGGTGCTAACTGCATATTATATTTTAGGGCAGAAAAAGTAAATACTTACAACAAGAACCAGAACAAGAAAAGCAGAAGTAGAAAGTAGTTCCAGGACATGAATCCCTAATACTACTAATAGTAATAAAAAGAACAACAAATATAGTCACAAATGACAAGGTTTCTAAGCAAGCTGGAACCAAGGGAAACCTTCAGATATGTTGCACATAGTCAAAGTTAATCAAATATGAGGAATATTGGACTATGAGCAAGTGAGTCTCAGATGCTCCTAAAATTAATATTACACACACGTCTGTGTACGTTTGGAATAAGTCCGTTTTTGGAATACAGAATAGATATTGCTTTAAAACTTGAACAAGAATATATTTTTATGATGTTGTGTCCACTATTGGCTAGTGTACCAAATCTGGCATGCTGACTGGGCTAGACCCTATACCTGGAAGTTAGATTTGGTAGATTTGGTAAGGATTTAGAGTTCTTTTTCTGATTCTCAGTAGAGTCGAATGATGTCTACAGGAAATCATTGGAATGGACATTGACATTGTCAGTGAGGAGTCTGGAGAATTGGGTAAGGGTAGTCTCACAAAAGGTATTATAAATTTAGATGTCCTCTTTTTTTTAATCAGGTGGTGACTAAAGTGTTTCTTACATTCATTAGATATTTTTTTTATTTAAATATATGCTCGCACAGAAAAATGTTTATCTACTCTGCCATGAATTGATGGAGATACTGGAGATACAGGCTACATTCTACAACATTAAAACAATACAAAGCAATATTATATGTATCATTTATACCCATACATGAAGTAAAGCAAGTCAAGAAAAAAAATCTTATTTTAGCATTTTAATGTAAAGTGTTAAATTAATGATGTTTTTACTGTTGTAAGAACCTGACAATCCTTAAAATATATCCTTTAATTTTAAATACCCTGCAGGCTTTCAAGGAAAAAATGCAAATTAGCTCAAATTATAGGGCGGTATGAATGGAAAGTTTGTGTGATTTTCTGTATGGAATTGAGATAAAGAAAAATTCTGATTAATAATTAGGAGCTTTGAATAAGAATACTTTTACTTCCATTAGTAGCTATCATTATATTCCAAATTTTGCAAGGCACTGAATTTGAACAAATTCAATAGGTTTGCTTGCTTGGAAACCAAGTATATAAATAAAAAATAATAATTCAAAGGCCTATAAATCCAATAAGAATAGTACCCAGAAAGGCTCCAATGTGTTGAGTGATGCCCCCTGCCTCTTGTGAAGCTATCTGACTCTTCCTCAGGCTGTCTAGCAATGTAGTTTTCCCATGATCCACATGCCCCATAATGGTTACTACTGGAGGTCGATTCACTAAGCAAGCAGGATCTGGATGGGGTCTATAAAAAAAAGTCAAGATTTACAAATCATGAAACCTTATAACAAGAATCAGTCATATACAATATACAATAAAATCTTACCGACAATGGTTATTAAAATACAAATTGTCAACATTTTATGATTCAATACCATAGAAAAAGACATATACACAAGAGAACAAAAGTTCTTGATCTAATTAAGTTCTAGTTTTCACATATTGTGTTGATGTTTTGAAGCCTGGTCATGTATCAAGATGTTTTTAAAATCAGATTAAAGCCTTACTTGTTTTGCAAGTAAGTGAGCTCCAAACCTAAACAGTTTGTTGGGCCTCTCCAAATAATTTTATCATGCATTATTTTTGCCTAAAGCACTGCACAAAATTACATGTTTTTTTTATCTTAATACATTACTATTATTGTATGAAAAAAATGGCAAAGCTTTGCAGTTATAAATCCTTCTTACTGTCTCTGGGTGTCTTTGTTTTCTCTGACTTTGGTTTCCACTACCTTGGCCCATCTGTATTTCATCCCAGACTTCTTTACCACCTCCTTTACCCACACCTCCTCCAAAACAGTGTCTGGCTCCAGATCATCCAGGTCTACAGATGTGTTGAGTAGTGTCTCATATACATGATCTACAAAAGCATTTTTACAGTTTTACAAATCACTAGACATGTATCTCATTGTGCATGGGAAAAAGATTTTGAGTGAAGACTTTATGAAGAATTTATGAACACTAACCTATATCTTTGTTCATAGCATGAGCAAGTTCAGACACCTTCATAGAGTGTTTAATCTCCACTTCCTGCTTCACCTCTTTCTCCACTTTCACTGGTTTCAGGTTAAACTTTGGAATTTTAACATAACTTCTACCCTAGACCAAAAACGAACAAATAACGTCAACCTTAAAATATGTCTTAAGGCAGGCAGAAATTGTTTAGAATGTTTATATATTGTTTACATTTCTCCAATATACCCGATTCAGCTGAGTATCTAATTACCAAGCTATTCATGTGCTGAATCGGGTTTTTTAGAAGATGAAAAAAGCCAAAAATATCAGAATGAAACCTAAACCTGAAGAAAAAATAGAACTACGACATGACTGTACCCACCTAGTATTACACTATGTTTATTAACTCTAAAATTATATATGTTGTGTCACCTGTTTAACAGACAGGTACCGAGCATGAAAGCAAGTGGATGGAACTACAGGAGCCCACGTAGACCTGGGAAAGAAAGCAGGGAGGACTGGGACACCAATAAGCCTCTGGGCTGCCAATGCCTTTCCAGTCAAGGTAGCCATCTGTGTCATCATGGCACTGATAACACAAACACACAAAACTGGGCAGTAACCAGGATTAGAACCAACTGAAAGCAGTTAAAGAGCAGCCACAAAAAATAATTATCATCATCAGGCAAAAAATGCAAATAGGCTGTTGTCCAACTCTAGACTCTTAGTACACGTCCTTGCACTAATGTCCGATTGAATAACGCTAGAAAAATGTGTTCCACGCTCAGGATGTAGGAAGGCAATCTAGCTAGCTAGCTACTTAGCTTAAGATTCCCTTTGTTTCAGTTAGCCAAAATATGAATGTCGACAAACTAGAAATGGTTACAACAAACACGTAGCCTAATGTGAAATTCTAGAACCGTTGTAGATTTAATTAATTTACCTTATCTTAAAAAGACGCTTTCGATTCATAAGAACGCCGCCATGTCAAATTCCCACTATTCATAGCGAGCTCTTTCCTTTCCCTGTGTAAACCTTTCATTTCAAAATAAAAGTTGCAATAAAATCGTTTATTTAAGTTGTTTACAGTAAAAAACATGGCAACTGATGAAAGCTACGAATTGAACAAGAACCCTTACAAATTAACTATAATGTAATATAATGTAAGTGGAATTACAGTTTTTTGCAGATGCTAAGACCCAATTTCTGAAAGTATGTCTCCTTTAGTCAAAACTTAACACACAGGAGCCAATGCCACACACACCACTCACAAAACATCTCACACTTTTGGGAAAAGCAAACACTTCAACCAAAACACTTTCAACTCTTGCCAAAATCATATTTTTGCATCCAAACTCTACACACAATTATCAGATGAACAGCCTTTCCTATATGACAACTGAAGAACACCTTTCTTATGATGTACCTTTCCTATGATGAACTTTCCTATATGACAACTGATGAACTGATGAATACTGATGGGACAAATGGAAAACACTACTACCATGTGTTTTTGAGTGTTCAGTGTGTAGTCTGCTGTAAAGGTATATCATAATACTCACATATACATGTACATTCAGGTTAGTCAGGCTATGTATGCATATTCAGTACATTTACACCAAGTGAAACATAATTGCAAGGGGAAGGTTTATTTTGGTTTTGCATGAACACTACAGCCACACATGTATATACTGTAAACCACAAACAAAGAAAAAAAAGAAAAAAAAAGAAGAAAAAAAAAACTTGTAACTCCAGCATGCAAAATTAGGGTGCATCTTGTCTCGCTTTTGGGTCTTGCTACAAGATCTCATCAACATCACATTCCATGTCCTCTCTGGCAAAACCGAGGGGTGGGGGGAGTACCTTGTTGAGTGACGTATCCGCCTCTGGCATTCTCCCTCATCAGTACCACCTCAAGCTTCCTCCATCTCCTGCTGACTGGGTTTGCGTCGGTGGGGTTGGCGACCACATCCATGCCAAAAAGAACTCAATAGCAATGGAGAGTATGGTGGAGGTGAAGAACAACAAATCATGGCTGTTCAGTGAACCAGTTTGATACTTACGTAAGCAGCCCGGGGCAAACTTATGTTGTCCCAGACGACAACAACGCCAGACTGTTCTGGTTCATCCCCCTAGTGATGGAGAGTGAGTATGTTGTGCTCTGTGTTGAGGAAGGTGATGATATGTGCAGTGTTGTAGGGACCAGAAGTGGCAGAAGGATGAACACCACCATTCTGGCACGGTGTCCTATGATGTTCATTACAGTATTGTATGACAATGTAAAATATGCATAAAGTCAATGCTGTGTGGCACAGAACAGCAGAATAATGTATCAATGAGTCGATAGCAGAGTATGCTTGAGGACATTTATAGTGCAGTTGTTTGAGGCTGTCACTGGCCCAGTGCGGATAGCCTCACTGAATGGATGTTGGATGGTGATGTAGAGATACACAGATACACTGATAACTAAGGAGGTCTTGTCATACAAACTGCACACCTTCATACGCAACATATACAGCATACACACCTTCATACACCCCACATACATATCTGTCTCTCACACACACCACGCAGACACACAGACACATACCTAAGCAGGTGTTCTTCACCTTCACACAAATACAGACACACACTCTATCCACATACCATACACACGCTGTACACATTTTCATACACACAGCACACACCTTCATACACACCACACACAATACACACCTTCATACTGTCGTGGAAATTCTCCGTCACAACAACCATGGTCTCTCTGTAAGAATAGTTATGAACGCTCAGAGAGTGTGAGTGAAAGCAACACACGCTCGCAAATTTGTTAATTCACCGAAGCACTCTAGTTTAACTGTGGTAAGACCACGCTGATCAAAGTGCTGACAGGGGACTCTGGTCTTCAACCTAAAGATCAGCTCTTTACTACTCTGGATATCACTGTACACGCAAGGCAGCTGCGCAGTTACATGACTGTACTGTATGTGCTCTGATATATGTTTTGGGACTGGTCCCATACCCAAAATCATACGATTTACAGACACAAGATTCATAGATACGATATACATTAATATTGGTAATGCCTGCCTAAGCACAGCATAAATTCTGCCCTCTTGGGGAAACTGCTTCTGTCTGGAACATGTCTTCATTCCCGTCTTCTTCCTCCTCTCATCTGGTCCCTTGACCCAAGGGTGACCTTATATTATATCTTATATCAGAAACCAGCAACTCTGTATTTTCCATAAAAATACACATCATACACACTGTACACACTTTTCAACTTCATACAAATCACATCATACACACTGTACATACTTTTCAACTTCATACAAATCACACACAAATTACACTCCTTCATGCACAACACACACCATATACATATGCACCATACCCACTACACACCTGCCTACACTAGACACTATACTCTACACACATTACACACTAACCCTCTCACACCAGCGGCTCCCCCGCAACACACACACATACACTCACTGGCCAAGTTATTAGGTACAACTGTCCAACTGCTCATTAACGCAAATGTTGATTCAGCCAATCACATGGCATCAACTAAATGCATTTAGGCATGTAGACATAGCCAAGACGATCTGCTGCAGTTCAAAATGGGGAAGAAAGGTGATTTAAGTGACTTTGAATGTGGCATGGTTGTTACATGGGAGCAGGGCATTGAAGCTGCCAATGAGCGCAAGCGTGCCAAGTATTCAGACCTGGTGGCCGAGTGCAAAGAGGCGGGCTAGGAAACCATCACATGCCCCATTGAGGTACGGTGTAGGGGTTTTGTTGGGTCCTCAGCAGTGAATCTATGCCATGAAGGATTAAGGCAGTTCTGAAGGCAAAAGGGGGTCCAACCCGGTACTAGCAAGGTGTACCTAATAAAGGCATTTTTCTCCACGTCCACCACTCTTACTCCGGGATTGATTACTTCTTAATAGATAAATCCTTTATACCTGCTTAAAGAAAAATTTAATACTCTACCATCGTAGAGTCAGATCATGGTCCTCTTATATTAGACTTATCATCCCTCTGACACACACCACGAAGACACAAACCTAAGGTGTTGTTTACATAAACAGACACACAAACACAGACACACTTTGCACCCACTGTACACACTTTTATACACACTGCACACATCGACATTCACACACTCGCTCTTCTTCTTTCATGCCATATACACACCTTCATTCACAAACCATCACTCTCACACACTACATACACACAAACAGACACAAACCTACACATAAACACAAACACAGGCATACACAAACAGACTGCCGTAAACACACACTCAGTCACCTTCATTCACACACAATCATTCTCACAGGTGTTCTTCAACTGCACACAATATGCACACACTGTATGCACATTGTACACCTTCATACGCACTGCACAGACCATTGTACACCCACACGCACTTCATTCATGCCGTATACACACACCATCATTCACACACAATCACTCTCTCACACACTCACATACACACACGCACCATACACACTATCATACACACCACACACAATACACACCATATACACGACACACTCTACACAAATTTACAAATTTTTCCAACATACCTTCATACATACCACATACTGTACATTTCCACACACCACTTTGGCGCTCTCGCTACATTCATAGGAGCTCCCAGAGAAAGTTTATGATGCAGTGGAGTATTTTAATAAGACTTTGAGCAATTATTGAACATTCATGCTCCAGTCAAAACCAAAACCTTCTCTCGCTCAGCCCCCTGATTTACCGATGAACTTCGAAAGATGAAGGTAGCTTGACGTGCCCTTGAGTGACATTGCAGAGCATCTGGCCTCACTGTTCATAAGTTAACTTATAGGGAACATCAAAAGGCTATTATTAATAATCTTTTCAAACCACAAACACCCAAATGTACAGAAATAACAGATACTCTGCAATAATTTTATGACTTTTTTTCACAACAACAACTCTATTCATATAGCCCTCCTGAGGAATTAAATTCTACCTGTGCCTGTTCACAGTTTGAGGTTTCTCAGTCCCTTAACTGTTTTCCAGAAGCCTCACAACAAGTGACTGAAGATATCATCAGCAGGATGAAAACCTCCACTTGTGCTTTAGACCCTTTTCAAACAGCTCTAGTGAAAGCAAACCTGTCTGCAATAAGTCCCCTGATAACCACTTTAATAAACCACTCTTTGCAGGCTGGCCATGTTCCACTTGCCTTAAAAACAGCTATAATCAGACCACTACTTAAAAAATCCACCCTTGATCCTGAAGTGTTTGCAAATTAAATTAAAAATTTTCAGTAAGGATTCCGCACTGCTCATAGCACAAAATCAGCAATGGTTAGAGTCACAAATAACCTACTGATGGCTGCTGATGCTGGTTCACCCTCCCTCCTCATCCTTCTTGATGTATCTGCTGCATTTGACACAGTGAACCATAGGATACTCCTCAATCGGTTACATCACACTACGGGGCTGACAGGCAACGCCCTATCTTGGTTTCAGTCATATCTCACATGTGACAGAACACAGTGTGTTTCCATTGGAAACATAAGGTCCCAGGCACATAGTATGACCTGTGGAGTCCCCCAGGGGTCAGTTCTTGGCCCCATTATCTTCACTATATACTGTACTTGCTCCCCCTTGGTGATGTCATCAGTCACTATGGCATTACATTTCATTGTTATGCAGATGACATACAACTCTACATAAAAGTAGACACAAAATCCTCTACAGTTTCCCCATTGACAAATCCCTTATCAACACTGGCTGCATGTCTGGAGGAGATAAAAATGTGGACAAAGCAAAATTTCCTACAGCTGAACAGTGACAAAACTGAAGCCATACTGGTTGGTACCCAGCACCAGAGGGGCATTCCAGAAAGTGGGTTCAACAAACTCCAAACCTAACCCTGAACTCCGAGTTGACTTACATCACAGTGTCATACTCAGAGTTTTCAGTTCCACAGCAGCTGATCAGAGTTAGGTTACTCAACTCTGAGTAGGTTGAACCCAGCTGACGCGCGTTCACAGTTTCCTATAAACAGGCATTCTCAATGGAGCGCTGAAACAGGGATTGACCATGGAAATCAATGAGGGAAAGCACAAGGCATCATATTTCAACAACCATTGAGCAGGAAATATTAATGTCTGTATGAAAGTATGAAATCATATTCAGGCATAAAAGCAATTCATCAGCAGCAGCAAAGCAAAGGGAGTCAGCTTTGGCAAAAATTGCTGACAGAGTCAATGCGTGAGTTAAAATAAAAATTAAAAACTCAACAATACACTTAGTGAAAGGACATGGAAAAATATTTTAATTGTTGTTTAATTTCATTAGTTAATTATTATTATTATTATTATTATTATTATTATTATTTAAACATTTTTATTTGTCTTGATTTGAACACTTTTTTTTTTTTTAATTAACCTAGATGCAAGTGGGATTAAACGCACATGGCAGCAAGTAAAGATGAAATATAAAAACATAGTCCAAAGTGGTATGACTTGTACACAACTACCTAATGTACTTACTTTTATCAAGCTGTTTGCCCTACAGTTGATTATGATTTTGTAGCTAATAGGAAAAAGGCTGAGGTAAGAAAAACAGGAGGGAGGCCACCACCACCACCTTTTACCCAGGCAGAGGAGCTGGCACTTTCACAGAACAGTGGGAGGCCCATCACTCATGGAATCACTGGAGGGAGCTCATTATCAACCCCCCAGGACACACCTCATTATGTTAAAGGCATGTTCATTACATTTATTAGTTCATAGTTCATAAACTGTGAACTGTATTGATATTTCCTTAACATGTTTAATGCCTTCTCCCCAGTGATCGGTGGTGTGGTGCAACTAAATGAGCCTCCTGCAGTTGTAAGTTATCATAAATATCTATGTTTAACAAAAAATCTAAATTCCTGTTGCAGGGTGATGATGAAACATTCTCTGCTGCCTCAGAATGGGAGGATGCTGGGAGGCCTATGGAGGTACAGTATATGTTGAATATGTTGATCACAGTATTTCATTTGATTAAACATGGTAATGTGTGTGACTGTCCTATAACAGAATGTGACTGGTGATCAGGAATCTGATGAACCATCCACCTCCAAAGCTCAGCTTGGAACAGTAAGAATGATTGTCTCAACAAATATCAAAACTATTCAGAACACAAAGCTATTTATTTCATAGCTAACATGGTATTTTTGTCTTTCTTTCAAGATGGCTGCTCAAGATTAATACAAGGTTCACCTAAAAAAACAAATTGAGAAGTGTGATCTTCAAAAGGAACACATAAAACAGACAAGACTGGAAATTGAGTTGCCGGTATATAAATTAAAGGTGGAAGTAGTTGCTGTGAGTGTATACCTGTTTTTACCAAGAATTGTCACGGGCAGCCCCGGATCCCTCCCTGTGGGCGTGTGTTTGTTGTCGATGTCCTTATGTGTATTTCCGTGGGTGTGTGTGTCGGGATGTTCATTCGTCGCACCTGTAGCTTGTCTCGTCTTCACGAGGGGTTAGCGTGATTTGTCTAGTTAATGTGTGCTTGCGCAGTGTCCCGTGCTCGTCTTTGTTGAGTCGTATCTGTGGAGCTGTGTGTGTTTATTTGTTATATGTAGCGCTGATAGCGCTTTATCAACTGGTAAATAAAAGGAAAAAAGTGTATTCCTTCCGTCACGGTCGCTCATTTATTTTGCATCAATATCCCGCTCCACTGTGACAAGAATAACGACAAGAAAATTCACTTGTTGGCATTTCTTCTTCAGGAAATAAAGAAATCATAAACACAATTTAAATTGTCCTCAGTAAAGGGCAGATGGGGAAGGAAAATGGGGGGGGGGGGGGTGAATAATCAATCAGCGAAAAAGTGATTGCAGGTTGCATTTCTGACAATTTGACCATTTCTGTGTTTGGGTAAATCCACTTGAGGTTCCTCCTCATCATTTATTTGGGGTGTGGCATGATGTTGATCCCTTCTCATGGTGGCAATGTTGTGCAATACCACACATACCACTATGTCCATTGCCCTCTCTGGGAGGACCCTGAGCCCCCACAGGCACTGAAACCTGGCCTTGAGGATCCCGATCGTCATTTCAACCCTTGCTCTTGTTCTGCAGAGGGCCAGGTTGTAGTATGACTGGGGTCCAGGGTCAGGGTATGGTGTCATCACATACGGCATGCAGGAATACCCTCTGTCTGCAAGGAGGATGCCGTCGTATTGTCCTGTAAGCACACAGGGGGTGCAGTGGTTTAAAACTGAAACAATGTAACAATACACTAAATGTGAACCACACCCATAGCTAAAGTGCCACAGGCTTACCCTGATCAAATTTACTGTATAGTGCAGACTCTTGAAAACTCCTTGCATCCTGCACAGAGCCTGGCCATTTGGCTTCAACATTAGTAATGTTGGTAGCATCACATATGATCTTAATGGAGGAGAAAATAAGTTTAAGTAAAGGAGGAGAAAATAAGTTTAGTAGTAAATTTATGATCAGTACTTGCTGTGGAAGGGTTTCTGTTTACATAA
Organism: Brachyhypopomus occidentalis; assembly: GCA_020368025.1. NCBI lineage: Eukaryota > Metazoa > Chordata > Actinopteri > Gymnotiformes > Hypopomidae > Brachyhypopomus > Brachyhypopomus occidentalis. The sequence goes on from JAGXOD010000131.1 coordinate 756,954, forward strand.
TCCCCTTCATTTTCAGCAGGTGCTTTAATTGGAATGTGGGTTCCATCCATGCATCCAATGACTCTTGGAAATCCTAAAATATTGAAGAGCTATTTATCTCTCACTTTCCATTTGTCTGATAATTTTGTAATCTTTGTTAATAAAGGCAAAACTGCAATTCAGTGGAATTCCTCTTTAATGTTCATTAAAGGCTTATGCCCAGGGAACACCACAAAACTGTACAACAACTGTTTTAAAACCAGGCATACTTTGCAGACTGACCGACATACAGTTGCCTGCCTATGTATTCAGCGTCTCCTACATTTTACAAAAAGACCCATTGGAGAAACGGAGAGCAAAAAGTCTGCAAAGACGTGAGGGCTGATCCACGACGTATGATTTTTGAAATGTGTGGCTTTAAATATTATTTAGGTATAAAATTGAAAACGTTCAAGGAGAAAAGGACACGCCATGTTTGCATGAGAAAAGTGGGCGTAACCCTGAGTTCGGAGTAAGTTAACCTGCCAGCGAGCTGGTGGGTATTCCAATAAGCGTTTTAAGCGATAAAACCGGTCAAGTTAACTCAGAATTCACGGAAACTCGAGTTTTTCCGTTCCAGAAACCGAGATTATTGAAACTCGGTGTCAGTTACTATAGCAATTTACACTCTGAAGCTAACCTGCTCGCTGGCAGGTTTACTTAAACCTAACCCGGGTTCACACACACTTTTCTCTAGCAAACATGGCGTGTCCTTTCCTTACGGCTCCTGTGGATTTCGAAGCACTAATCATTCGTCGCGCTCTTCGAATTGACATTCTGTCGTTACCTGACGAATATCTCCGCGAGCGTTATCGTTTTTCGGCACAGTCAATAATATACATTAACAATATTGTAAAGCCAATTTTACACATTGTGGATCCGCGCTCTCATTATTGCAAACGCTATGCATTGCGCTCCGTTTTTTTGCTTTTTTTAGCATTAATATACAGGTAGTTACCATCTTAAATGGATTTTGTTAAATAGATGTAAATAAAAGTGTAGCATTTAATTTATTCATAAACTTACTGTTATCTTACATTTAGATAATCTGTGATGCTTCAAACCTGATTACGAACCTTGAAGCCATATTGCCACTATCCGAAGGGAGCAACATCCTGCCATTGCCGAAATAACTGATGAGGAGGAACCACATGTGATTGTATCAGACAGAAATGGTCGAATTGTTCGAGATGCTTTGTGCAGCCAATATTTTTCCTATTAATTATTTTCTTTTCTTGCACCCAGCTGATATTTAATTATACAAATAAGACAACAATGTGTTTATGATTTCTTTATTTCCTGTAAATAAAAAATAAACAGCAAGTTCTCATTCTTTAGTAAGAACCTTCACATCTATATATTCACAGCAATTACCCCCACCTTTAACTTATGCTCGAGCAACTCAATTTCAAGCTGTGTGAGTTTCATTTGTTGTTTTATTTGCTCCATCTTTAAATCAGTCTTCTCAATTTGCTTCTGGATGTGTAGTTTATACAAATTCTTAACAGGCAACTTGGAAACAGAGAGGAGGAAAAACATACCATATGGTCAAACAAAGATCTTTGTGTTCTTAAATATTTTGTCTATTTGACAAATTTTGTCTATTAGTTTCATGTCTGATAAGATCAAGATGGCGCCACAGACGGCGACACTGGTCAGAAGCTCCGTCGTGCTTTGTCTGTTTTTGTTTGTTTGTGCCGCCACATGTGAACCTAAAACATTCACATACAGCGCAGAGGATCTCCTCAACATCAGGCAGTTCATGCCACACGGCATTACTCCTGATTTCTCGTTTTCGGGCTATTTTTTGGAAGTTTTAGTGAGTGGAGCAGCCGCGTTCCTCGGCCGGAGACGCAGGCGGACGCGCAGACGTGGGAGACGCGGGGGAGCGCTCATTAAACTCCGTCAGCGCGGACTTCGTACAGCGCTACCCAGCATTCACTTGGCCAACCTCCGCTCGCTAGGCAACAAAATGGACGAACTTTCACTTCTGAACCGGACAAATAAGGACTTTTCTCTCTCTGCGGCGCTGTGCTTCACCGAGACCTGGCTCACTGAGGCCACCCCGGACAGTGCGCTGCAGCTCGCCGGCTTTCATCTCTACAGAGCGGACCGCGACGTGGAGACCTCGGAGAAACTTAGAGGCGGCGGAATCTGTTTTTACATCAACCGCGGCTGGTGCACAGATGTCACTGTGTTCATAAAAACATGCAGTCCTGATCTGGAGTCTGTGTTTATCAACTGTAAACCGTTCTACTGCCCGCGTGAGTTCTCCTCTGTGGTGCTAGTCGGAATTTACATCCCGCCGAGCGCGTGCGTGCGCGAAGCACTGCGCGCTCTCACTGACCAGATCACTAGCGCGGAGCACAAACACACAGACTCTGTTTTCATCACAGAAGACAGAAGCCAAGTTAAGTTAAGTCAAGCCACATTGTCAATTGTGATTTTCACCCCAATCGAAATTTGTCCTCCGCATTTACCCATCTGTGCAGTCAGGCAGCCCTAGCCCGGTTCCCCGGGAGCAGTTGGGGTTAGGTGCCTTGCTCAAGGGCACCTCAGTCATGGCCTCAGGCCTGGGAATCGAACCCACAACCCTCCGGTCACAAGACTGGTTCCCTAACCACCAGACCATGACTGCCCCTGAGGTCAGTACTGTGAAGAAGTGGACCAGCGAGGCAAAAGAAAGGCTTCAGGACTGCATGGAGTCAACAGACTGGTGTGTGTTTGATGATGCTACAGGCAGCCTGGACGAATATACTGACACAGTGACATCCTACATCAGCTTCTGTGAGGACATCTGTGTTCCCATCAGGACTCGCATTAGGTACAATAATGATAAGCCCTGGTTCAACGCCAAACTGAAGCAGCTGCGCCCGGTCTAAAAAGGAAGCATTTAGGAGTGGGGACCGGCGCTCTACAATAAGGCAAGGAACACACTGAACAGAGAGATCAGAGCTGCTAAGAAGAGCTACTCCACCAAGCTGAGCAGACTGATGTCCACTAATGAGCCATCAGCCGTCTGGAGATGCCTGCACAGTCTCTCAGGCTACAAAGGAACCCCCCACCAGACAATGGGGGGTCGTCAACTGGCTGATGACCTTAACAGCTTCTACTGTAGGTTTGAAAAGCCCAGCCCCACCCAACCTGACAGCACCAATTCACACCCTCCTGACTCTCAACCACCCATCCAGCCTGCCCTGAAGATCTGTGAAGGAGACGTGCACCGGCTCTTCAAAAAACAAAGAGTGAGGAAGGCACCAGGCCCAGACGGAGTGTCACCCTCCTGTCTGAGGAACTGCGCAGACCAGCTTGCTCCTGTCTTCACAAAGGTATTCAATAAATCACTGGAGCTGTGTGCCGTACCGACGTGCTTCAAGCGCTCCACCATAATACCCATCCCCAAAAAGCCCACCATCACAGGACTGAACGACTACAGACCCGTCGCACTGACCTCTGTGGTCATGAAATCCTTTGAGAAGCTGGTCCTCACTCACTTGAAGGAGATCACCAACCCCCAGCTAGACCCCCTGCAGTTTGCTTATCGAGCAAACAGGTCGGTGGACGATGCAGTGAACATGGGTCTTCATCACATCCTCCAGCACCTCGACCACCCTGGTACTTACGCAAGAGTTCTGTTCTTGGACTTCAGCTCTGCCTTCAACACGATCATCCCCAGACATCTACACACCAAACTCACCCGACTCAGTGTGCCAGCCTCCACCTGCCAGTGGATTGCCAGCTTCCTCACTGGCAGAGAGCAGCAGGTGAGGCTGGGAAAGATCACCTCAGGAACCAGGACCATCAGCACAGGCGCTCCACAAGGTTGTGTTCTCTCCCCTCTGCTCTTCTCACTCTACACAAATGAGTGTACCTCCACAGACCAGTCAGTCAAAATCCTGAAGTTTGCAGACGACTTGACAGTCATTGGTCTCATCCGGGACAGTGACGAGTCTGCCTACAGACGGGCTGTTGAGCAGGTGGTCCTCTGGAGCAACCACAACAACCTGGAGCTGAACACAGCCAAAACAGTGGAGATGAGAGTGGACTTCAGGAGATGCCCCCCAACCCTTCCAGCACTCACCATCCTCAACAGTACTGTGACGCCTGTGGACTCCTACAAGTTCCTTGGCTCAACAATCTCCAAGGACCTGAAATGGGACTGCCACATCAGCATCATCATCAAGAGAGCCCAGCAGAGACTGTACTTCCTGCGTCAGCTGAGGAGGTTCAACCTGCCCCAGGAGCTGATGGTGCAGTTCTACACCGCCACCATTGAGTCCATCCTCACCGCATCCATCACAGTGTGGGGCAGCTCAGCTACCAAACACGACACCCACCGACTGCAGCGCATCATCAGGTCTGCAGAGAGGTCCATCGGTGTGACACTACCCACCCTGCCAGATCTACACACCTCCAGAACTCTGATGCTTCACACCCTGGACACCACCTGTTCCAGCGTCTCCCCTCAGGACGGCGTTTTAGCCAACTGAAGATCAAGACCACCAGACTTCAGAGAAGCTTCTTCCCCCACGCCATCACTCTCCTGAACAGCTGAACACTACAACACAACATCCAGGATACAGTCTGTCACATACACCCAAGACTGTTCTCCTATTTATATGCCTTATTTAATTCAGTCTGCACCTCAGTGTCCTTTACTGTTGCACTCAGCACTTTACTGTAATTATATTACTCTGCACATGTAAAGTTTACAGGTATTTTGGTGTGTGTGTTTATGTGAGTAAATGTTTTACTTCTGTAATGTTATTGTCAATTATTGTGCACTGTGAGCTACTGTAACCAAACACAAATTCCTTGTATGTGTGAGCATACTTGGCCAATAAAGCTCGATTCCGATTCCGATTCCGATGTCTAAAAGACATGAAACTAATCTTACTGTTCCAAGCTGACCTCTGGATGCTGATGGTCCTGCATTGGGCTGTACATTTGTCATGTTCTGTAAGAGAGCAGTCATATGTTATCACTATAGATCACATGAAATGCCATGGTCAATATATTTAATATAAGCAACATATACTGTACAACTATAGGCCTCCCAAGTGCATCATCCCACTCAGAGGCAGCAGAGACGGTTTCTTCATCCTGGATTAATGTTTTTTGTGGCTTACAAGAGAAATATTTGTACACTTCAAGTAAGATATAGATACTTAAAATTACTTACAACTGCAGGAGGCTCAGCTGTTAGAACCACACCGTAGATCACTGAAGAGATGGAATTAAAATTGTTCAGATAAATGTGGTTTAAGCATTATAACGAATAAATGTAATTAATATACCTTTAACATAAACGTTCATGTCCTGGGTGGTAGTTGGCTCGGTTGAGCTTCCTCCAGGGATGCCGTCAGTTATAGGCCGGCCTCTGTTCTGTGACAGTGCCAGCTCTTCAGCCTTTCTCCTCCATTACTTAAACTTATTTTCTCTTCCATTAAGATCATATGTGATGCTAAAAAAGACAACTATCACTTAATAAAATTAAATTTCTTGTTAATTTATGTCATAACTTTATTTGAAGATTAAATAATAACTTATGCATGAACTTGGTCAGCAATTTTTTGCCATGGCAATTCTCTTTGTTTGGAGGCTGTTGTAGTTTTTTTTTCTGATTAAATATATATTCATTTTCTGGATATGCAGACATTAATATTTCTTGCTCAAGCAGTGTAAAATAACTTGATCTCTTTTTTTCATCATTAGCATCCATGGTGAATCAGTTTTTCGACATACCATTGAGAATGCCTTTTAACAGGTAACGTGAACGCGCTTCAGCTGGGTTTAATCTACTCGGAATCAACTAAACTAACTGTGATCAGCTTTTGTGGAACCGAAAACTCTGACTATGACACGGCGAGATTAGTCAACTTTGAGTTCCGGTTTGAGTTTAGAGTTTGTTAAACCCGCTTCTTGGAATACCCCCATTATTTGTAATTTAACAACATATCTGTTATTTTAAGTATCATGTTAATAATTACAAGTTACATGCATTTTTATTTTTTTTAAAGAAAAAATATATCATGGGGTCTGTTTCTGACAGTTTGAGCAGAAACATGGTTATTAGTGGCCTGATGGAGGTCATTTTGCAGGGCTCTGGCACTGCTCCTCCTGTTCCACCTTGCACAAAGGAGGTGGTAGCGGTCCTGCTGCTGGGTTGTTGCCCTCCTTCAGCCCCCTCCATGTTTTCTGGTGTTTTCTGGTATGTGCTCCATGCTCTGGACACTGTGATGACAGACACAGCAAACCTTCTTGCCACAGCTTGCTAATTGCTAATTAGCTAATGTTAGCTAATTCTAACACCAACGCTTGCCCACCAGAACACCACGCTCACCGAAGTTCAACGGAGTTATCCCAAACTTATGCTGGATGCATTAGAGTGGTATGTCAAGCTAAGAATGTCATTTATGAGAGATACGTGTTTGGGCGTTGAAAGCAAGAGGACGGAGAGACTATTGATGCGTTTGTTACCAGGCTGAAAGAAAAAGCTGCTACATGTGAGTATGGGCAATTGAAAGATGAGCTGATTCATGATAAGATTGTACTGGGCATTATGCATGAAGGCACATGACGTAGACTGCTAAGGGATAAAGCTCTAACACTTTTTAAAATGTATTTATATAGCGCTTTTATAACACATGTTTTACTGCAGCTTTACAATCATATGGGTCCAGATCCCTAATGAGCAAGCCAGAGGCAACAGTGGCAAGGAAAAACTCCCTAAGATGGCAGGAATTTAGAAGACCTTGGGAGGACCAAGACTCAAAAGGGAACCCATCCTCCATTGGGCGGCCCGCTAGCAGAAGTCCGCATTTATAGTTCAAAAATATTTCTGTAGTTATAGTTCTAATTCCAGGCCAATTAGTCACAGTCCCTGCAATGCAGATGGTGAGATGGTGAGTTGGCATCAGCGCGTCCTCTTGCGACAATGGCACATCCAACCACAGCATCGGCACATCCACTGGCAAGCCAAACCATCTCCTAGGTGCTTGTATGGCGTTGTCTTTTGTAGACAACCATTGATTTAACAGACATACATAGCTCACGTGCCAGTGATTAGCATGTGGCTCCGGCAGGCTTATCTATAGCAGCATAACTAAAGGGAGGGGCCTGGGGGTGACCACAGTCAAGAGGGCTTACTGAGACATTGCTTTCCACCCAAGTCATTGTCACAACAAGAGTGATCACATGACATGGCTGGATGATAGCATCAACATCTCAGATTACCAGAAAGCTCAATGACTGCACGCCCCCAAGCTCCACACCTTCACAAGTTGAATACTAACTGAAGGCTTGATTAAATAGGTGAGTCTTGAGTCTAGATTTAAAGATTGGAACTGTGTCAGAATCTCGGATTTGAGTTGAAAGGCTATTCCATAACTGAGGGGCTTTAAAGGAGAAAGCTCTGCCTCTGGCTGTAGTTTTTGTAATTAAGAGAAATCCTGCATTTTGGGAGCGCAGAAGGCGAGATGGGTTATAGTATGCAATGAGTTCACTCAGATATTGTGGAGCAAGACCGTTTAATGCCTTATAGGTCAGCAGAATAATTTTAAAATAAATCCGGTATTTAACTGGAAGCCAGTGTAATGCAGAGAGAGTAGTACTAATATGATTGAATTTTCTAGCCCTAGTTAGGACTCTAGCTGCAGCATTCTGTACAAGTTGGAGTTTCGTTTTTTTGGGCTTTTTAGAGCATCCAATTAGAAGACCATTACAGTAGTCCAATCTTGACGAGACAAAAGCATGGATCAGCTTCTCTGTATCAGCTAATGAAAGTAAATGTCTCAGCTTGGTGATATTACGTAAATGGAAAAAGGCTGCTTTAGTGACTATGCTTTAGTGAATATGTGTATCAAATGAAAGATCCAAATCAATAGTGACACCTAAGCTTTTTGCGGTAGATTTAGGTGTAACTGAAAAGCCATCTAGGGAGAGAGGAATATCAGACCAATTGCTTCTAGCTTTTGGTCTAAGAAGCAACACCTCAGTCTTATCGGAATTTAGAAGAAGAAAATTAGACGTTATCCAGTTTTTGTATGTCATGGACACAGTTCTCAATTTTGGGATTATTATTGACATCATCCGGATTAGAGGATATATACAACTGATTATCATCTGCATAGCAATGGTAGCTAATACCATGCCTACGAATGATTGTGCCCAGCGGTAGCATATACAATGAGAATAATATGGGGCCCAATACAAATCCTTGAGGGACACTATATTTTACCTTTGTACGTTCTGAACATTTGTTATTTACAAGTACAAATTGGTAACAATCTATCAGGTAGGATCTAAACCTGGAGAGTGTTTGACCTCTTAAGCCAATGAGTGTCTCCAGCCTATTCAGTCTAAAAGTATAAGAAAAGGTCTAAAAGTATAAAAAAAGAAATGTGTCCTTTATCAGAGGATATTAAGAGATCATTTACTACTTTAGTCAGCGCACTTTCAGTGCTGTGGTGGTATCGAAATCCAGACTGAAATAGCTCTAGGACATGTTTTGTCTGTAAGAAAGAAGAGATTTGCGAAGAAACTTTCTCTAGAATTTTGGAAATGAACGACAGACAATACACCCTGTACACCTTCATACACACAACATATGCATCATATATGCCATACACACTATACCCCTTCATACACACCACATACAGTCCCATGCAACATAACACACACTAGACTCTACACACATTGCACTCTAATCCTCTCACAACCAGTAGCTCCTCCCACACACGCACACACATACATCTGTCTCATATCCATTCCACACAGAAAGACACACCACGCAGACACATACATACCTAAGGAGGTGTTGTCATACACACAATACACACTGCACGCCTTCATACACATCACACTATATACCTTCATGCTCTACACACACCATATACAACATATACACCATACACACTACACACCTTCAGACACACCACATATATTCCCACACACCATAAACAACTTAATACACACTAGACTCTACAAACATTACACTAACCCTCTCACAACCAGCAGCTCCCCTCCACCACACACATACATCTCTGTCTCACTCAGAGACACATATCACTCAGACAGACACATACTTAAGGAGGTGATGTTCACCTAAACAGACACAAAAACACACACACACTGTACACATTTTCATACACACTGCACATGTTAATGTTCACACACTCACCTTCTTTCATGCCATATACACACCTTCATTCACACATCACACAGACACATACCTAATGTGTTGTTCAAGTACAAAGACAAACAAACACACACTATGCACACAATACACACACTTATGTACACACACATACCTAAAGAGGTGTTCTTCAACTACACAGACACACAAATACAGACAGACACTATGCACACACCGTATACAAATCCAGATTAGGAAAAATTGAGGCCTGCGTAAGTGATATTAAATGTTGGATGTCGCTAAACTTCCTCCACCTTAATGGTGACAAAACAGAGGTTCTCCTTCTGGGCCCAAAGGCCACAAGACAGAAAATACCAGATCTAATGTTAAATCTTGTAGATTACCCCATTACTCCTGGCTCGGTAGCCAAAAATCTCGGCGTCTTATTCGACTCTGACCTATCATTTGATAAATACATAGATAATACTACCAGGATAGCTTTTCTACATCTCCGTAACATTGCCAAGTTAAGAAATGCATTATCCCAGCATGATGCAGAAAAACTAGTACACGCCTTTGTTAGCTCCAGATTAGATTATTGTAACTTGTTACTGTCAGGATGTTCAAATAGGAATATAAATAAACTTCAAGTAGTTCAAAATGCCGCAGCCAGAGTTCTAACTAGAACTAGGAAATTTGAACATATCAGCCCAGTCTTATCGGCCCTGCACTGGCTCCCAGTAAAATTCCGTATTGATTTTAAAATTATTCTATTGACTTATAAAGCACTGCATGGACTTGCTCCTGACTACCTCCAAGAGCTTATCTCTTATTATGAACCCCGCGACCACTAAGATCCCAAGGTGCTGGCCTCTTATTAGTTCCATCAATTAATAAGGTAACAGCAGGGGGAAGAGCCTTTTCTTATAAGGCCCCCCAAATATGGAATAGTCTTCCAGAATGTGTCCGGGACTCTGGCACAGTCTCAATCTTTAAGTCTAGGTTGAAAACTTACTTGTTTGATCTAGCATTTGGTAATTAATGTGCCCCTTTAGATAAGGTAACAGATCCAGGGGTTCATGGGTAAAGGGTTTTTATGTCAAACTGGGGCGCTGGTGCTGTCATCCTATCACTGCACGCGGTCATTCAAGTTTGTCGACGGTGTAGTGGATGGATGCCAGTGTCTCAGGATGCTCCCAAGTCTGTGTTACCTTCTGGTTCTGCCCTTTAGCTAGGCTGTAATAATTTAATTGCCGGAGTCGCTGCCACACTCCAGAAATGCTTACATTTACTTTGTCTAACATATTCCATATAGAACTAATTGTCCCTCTTCTTCCCAATGGCTGCCCGAGAAATACCGGGACAAGGAAACACGAGCCTTTCCCGTTACCCACCCCATACAAGCATATAGGAGATGGTCTGGCTTGCCAGTGGATGTGCCGATGCCGTGGTTGGATGTGCCATTATCGCAAGAGGACGTGCTGATGCCAACTCCCACCTGAGGCTCATCTACTCTGAAGGGACTGTGATTACTCGGCCTGGAAGTAGAATCATAACTACAGGATTATATCTGGACTATACATGAACTGTGAATGTGGACATTGCTAGCGGGCCACCCAATGGAGGATGGGTTCCCTTTTGAGTCTTATTCCTCCCAAGGTTTCTTCCTAAATTCCTGCCATCTTAGGGAGTTTTTCCTTGCCACTGTCGCCTTTGGCTTGCTCATTAGGGATCTGGACCCACGCAATTTGTAAAGCCGCTTTGTGACAACATGTGTTGTAAAAAGCGCTATATAAATAAAAAAATTGAATATACATTGTACACATCTTCATAAACACTGCACACACTGTTGTATGAGTGAGATAGACAAAGACGCTTGAAACATGTGGGTTACATATAATTCTGATGTAAGTGAAAGGAGCCCTATTCATGTGTGTGTGCCATGCTGTGTTGCTGTTAGAGAAATTCGTTTTAAATTTGCGTTCTAAATTTGGGGTTTATCGCGGTGTACATTTTGTAATATGGGAATAGAGATAAATGGGAAATAGTGAAGATAGAAAAGGTTTGAAGTTGAAGTGAAGACTAGGGAATGGTTTTAAGTGTACTATAGCGTAAATAGTAACAGTGTGCTAAATAACACCATGCGAGAGTAATGAAGACTGGGGCTTGACTTCTAAACAGTAAGACGTGTATATTAGTCACTGCGTGAAAGTAGGCTTTGTGATATAGTCTGATTTGGTTAAAAGTGTAAAAGAGACTAGTGGTAACTCTGGGTCCAGGGTAATTGGCCTAATAATAATCATAAATAGAGATATGGTAAATAAAGAGGATTAAAGAGAAAATGGTAAATAGATAAAAGAGAGAAAGCATGCTGTAAGAATTCATGAATGAGTCAACATTTGCATTTGAGATTAAATTAAATGGTTTTGCAAATGAGCATTTCACATTAAATGGTTTTTGTGATTAATGTTGAATTTGCTGTGTGTGTTGCTTTATGCCTTTGTTTGAGGACAGGAGTTGGTGCATGTGTCTTGGTGGAATTCCAGTTGTGTTGACTGTCCACTTATAGGAACTACAAAAGAAAAATAACAAAGACAAAAAAGAAACCAAATTAAACATAATACTGAAAATGTCTCAATCCAAAATCTCAATAGTGTGCTGTTTTAAAATGTGACTCTAGCAGCATTTGTATTGGAAAATGAGCTCAAATGCATACACCTGCTCCTGATTTACCTTAACGCACCAGTCCAACACGCTCTTAGTCTGTCTGCCAATCTTACCTCTCTCCGCGTGATGCTCAACTTAATATCAAAGCCATGCCTCCTTTGTGGGCTAGGCCAGACAACAATTGGCGGCCACAAAACAAGAACAACCACCAATCAGAAGGAGGGTTAAATTATGTAAAGAAAACAGGGGAAACAGCATGGCTACCCTCATGCATGTAACACCCCCACCCAAAAAGACAATACTTAACAGCCAACAGTACATTGTGCACAACAAACACTTAATCCACAGCCCTCGATAGGGCGTCTGCAACAACATTGTCCATGCCCTTCTTGTGCTGTATAATGAGGTTGTAGTCATGAATTAAAAGAGCCCAGCACATCAAACAGTGGTTCTTGTTATACATCATCGCCAGAAAAACAATGGGGTTATGATCTGTATAGACGGTGACTGGAGAAGGAGTAGATCCCACATACACATCAAAGTGTTGTACTGTTAACAGCAGAGCCAAAGTCTCCTGTTAACACTGCTGTTGATAGTCCGTGAACTTGTGAGAGTAGAAGCACACAGGATTGATGACCAGTGTCATCAATCTGAAGTAGTACTGCTCCGGCACCCAGATCACTAGCGTCAACCTCCAACTGAAACGGTCTAGAAAAATCAGGGGCAGACAGAACAGGGGCAGAAGACAACGTATTGTTGTCTTGACACTGTTAAACGTGTGATCACAAGCAGCGGACCAAACAAATGGACATGAAGGACTTAGCAGACTAGTTAGTGGACAAATAACATCAGCAAAGTTCTTACAAAAGCTTTTGTAAGAACTTTGCTGATGTTATTTGTCCACTAACTAAAAGCATTTGTAAGAACTTTGCTGATGTGTGCATAGTGTCTGTCTGTATCTGTGTGTCTGTGTAGTTGAAGAACACCTCTTTAGGTATGTGTCTGTTTGTGTGTGTGGTATGTGAGAGTGTGTGTGAATGAAGGTGAGTGCGAGTGTGTGTACAACTGTGTGCAGTGTGTATGAAAGTGTGTACGAAAGTATGTACAGTAAGTGTATTGTTTGCATAGCGTGTGTTTGTGTACACATTAGGTATGCATCTGTGTGATGTGTGAATGAAGGTGTGTATATGGCATGAAAGAAGGTGTGTGTGTGTGCAGTGTGTCTGTTTAGGTGAACATCACCTCCATAAGTATGTGTCTCTGAGTGAGACAGAGATGTATGTGTGTGGGGGAGGGGAGCTGCTGGTTGTGAGAGGGTTAGTGTAATGTTTGTAGAGTCTAGTGTGTATTAAGTTGTTTATGGTGTGTGGGAATATATGTGGTGTGTCTGAAGGTGTGTAGTGTGTATGGTGTGTGTAGTACATGAAGGTATATAGTGTGATGTGTATGAAGCTGTGTAGTGTGTATTGTGTGTATGACAACACCTCCTTAGGTATGTATGTGTCTGTGTGTGTGAAATGGATACGAGCTACTGGTTGTGAGAGGATTAGAGTGCAATGTGTGTAGAGTCTAGTGTATGTTATGGTGCATGGGACTGTATGTGGTGTGTATGAAGGGGTATAGTGTGTATGGCATATATGATGCATATGTTGTGTGTATGAAGGTGTACAGGGTGTATTGTCTGTCGTTCATTTCCAAAAATCTAGAGAAAGTTTCTTCGCAAATCTCTCTCTTACAGACAGAACATGTCCTAGAGCTATTTGTCTGGATTTCGATCCCACCACAGCACTGAAAGTGTCTTGACTAAAGTAGTAAATGATCTCTTAATATCCTCTGATAAAGGACACATTTCTTTTCTTATACTTTTAGACTGAATAGGCTGGAGACGCTCATTGGCTTAAGAGGTCAAGCACTGTCCTGTTTCAAATCCTACCTGACAGATTGTTACCAATTTGTACTTGTAAATAACAAATGTTCAGAACGTACAAAGGTAAAATATGGTGTCCCTCAAGGATCTGTATTGGGCCCCATATTATTCTCATTGTATATGCTACCGCTGGGCACAATCATTCGTAGGCATGGTATTAGCTACCATTGCTATGCAGATGATAATCAGTTGTATATATATATTCTAACCCGGATGATGTCAATAATACTCCCTGTAATGGTAAAAACAATTTTGTTTGTCCTGTAACCCCCTGGTTCCAATTTCCAGGTATTGTTTTACCACACAGGAGGAGACAGAGTCAGTGTCAGACTCGCAGTTGTTTTCCAAATGAATCCAGAGATTTGATTGCAGAATGATGCCGGAATTTATTGTAAAGAAATAAAGTTACAAATGAAAATGCAATGGTAGCATAAGGTCTGCGCATATCAAGTTATGCAAAGTTGCTTTGGCTAGCAAGCCCCAATAGCAGCAGGCCTCACAGCAAGCACACTGGGGTACGCCATCTGAGCCAACTGAGCCAACTAAGGTCAATGACAGTATTACTGGTCTGCCTCTCTCCTACTTACGCGTCTCAATCACCAATTTATAGGGTGTCACCAATCACCTGTAGAGGGCGCACACTCAGAACAAAACCATTACAAACAACTACAACGTTACATATGGCTCCTACACTCCAAAATTTGAGAACTGCGTCCAGGACATAAAAAACTGGATGGCGTCTAATTTTCTTCTTCTAAATTACGATAAGACTGAGGTGTTGCTTCTTAGACCAAAAGCTGCTAGAAGCAATATTCCTCTCACCCTAGATGGCTTTTCAGTTACACCTAAATCTACCACAAAAAGCTTAGGTGTCACTATTGATTCGGATCTTTCATTTGATACACATATTTGCAATGTCACTAAAACTGCCTTTTTCAATTTACATAATATTGCCAAGCTGAGACATTTACTTTCATTAGCTGATGCAGAGAAGCTGGTCCATGCTTTTGTCTCGTCAAGATTGGACTACTGTAATGGTCTTCTAATTGGATGCACTAAACAGTCACTAAAGAAACTCCAACTTGTACAGAATGCTGCAGCTAGCAATATCCAGCCATACCTAAAAATCGGCGGAGACTATGCCGTGTCTGTGGATCTGAATAATCTAGAATAGCTTGAACTTTTGCATTTAAAGGACTAACCATTCCATTGCCAACCAACATCCCTAAATAAGAGACTATAGCCTATGCAAACACACATTTGGCACACATTTTGGCAGATTAAGAGTCAAAGAAGCCAGTTTCAGCCGCTGAATAAAAACTGAATGCAATGATGTGGAGGTGCCAACATAAGATAAGATAATAAGATAAGATATCCTTTATTAATCCCACAGTGGGGAAATTAAGTTCCCCTGGGGCCTCAGTGTAAAGCACCGGGACCTCAGAGTGGCTGCTGCATCAGGGACGCGCTGTCGTTTGTGTGGGGGAAGGAGCAGTAACCAAGACGACGACCTTTAGGGAGAATTTTGTTGGGGCGCCAAATATAGATAAGCGATAATGCAGAATTTAGCAAGGAGCCCGTCCTTGAACACGAGCAGCTCCTTTTGAGTCAGCGGTCTCCCAACTGATCCAACTTCGCATGTAGAGCTGTGAGTCCCTTCCATGATCGAATCCATGCTTTTACCGAAAGTCACATGCTGTGTTCCGAGAGCTCTACCCATTGCATCAATCATGTTGGGCAATTTCCGCGGGCGTTCGATAACTGTCCCCACTTTTTAAATTTCCCGATACACCAGGGCAATGCCCAAGCCAATCAGCAGACACCCAGTGATCAAAGTTCCAAATAGATACACATCCTCAATATCTTCCAGGGAGAGAGGCGTGAGACACAAACCATGCCACGTCACCCACGAGTCAAGCACATATCCAGCTGAGAACATTCCGTCTGGAAATGTGGGTTCTCCCGCACCATGACTCCTCGTGGAAAAAATAATATCAATTGAGTTGAGAGACCACTTAATCAATTCCATTTTCTTTGTTTAAAAGTCGAAGAGCAGCGCCAGGGTCCTGGGATGAGACAGAGAAGCTGAGCGAGAAACACCAGGGAATGCAGGAGCAAAAGATAGTGCGACCTCCTCTCGTGAAAGCTGGAAGAAGAAAGAAGAAAGAAACATCTAATATTTTATCCAGAACAGAACACAAATCACAGATCAAAAGTTTAAACTGAGTATATGTAACATTTTAAAGGCAAAATATGTTGATTCAAAATTTCACGGTGTCAATAAATCCCAAAAAAGTTGGTACAAGGAAACTGAGCATATAACGAAGAGCTGTAAGACCAAGTAACACTAATTAGGTCAATTGACAACATGACTGTGTATACAAAGAGCTTCTCAGAGTGTCAGTGTCTCTCAGAAGCCAAGATGGTAAGAGGATCACCAATTCCACCATTGTAGCGCAGAAAGATATGAAAAAAAAATAGCAAACACTTTTAAGTTATCATCAACCATGCATAACATCATCAAAAGATTCAGAGAATCTAGAACAATCGCTGTGCATAAGGGTCAAGGCCGTAAAACTCTACTGGATGCTCGTGATCTCCGGGCCCTTAAACGTCACTGCACCTCAAACAGGAATGCCACTGTCAAGGAAATAACAGAATGGGCTCAGGAATACTTCCAGAAACCATTGTCAGTGAACACAATCCTCCGTGCCATCCACCGTTGCCAGCTGAAACTCTACAGTGCAAAGAGGAAGCCATTTCTAAGCAAGCTCCACAAGCTCAGACGTTTACACTGAGCCAGGGTTCATTTAAAATGGAGTGTGGCAAAATGGAAGACTGTTCTGTGGTCAGATGAGTCATGCTTTGAAGTTCTTTATGGAACACTGGGATGCCATGTCATCTGGACCAGAGACAAGGACAAGGATAACCCAAGTTGTTATCAACGCTCCATTCAGAAGCCTGCATCACTGATGGTATGGGGTTGCATGAGTGCTTGTGGCATGGGCAGCTTGCATGTCTGGAAAGGCACCATTAATGCAGAGAACTATGTTCAGGTTCTAGAACAACATATGCTCCCATCTAGACGTTATCTCTTTGTTTTTCAACAAGATAATGCCAGACCACATTCTGCAGCAGTTACACCATCATGGCTACATAGGAGAAGGATCCGGGTATTGAAATCTTTTACCTATAGAGAACATTTGGCGCATCATAAAGAGGAAGGTGCGACAGAGAAGGCCCAAGACGATTGAACAGTTAGAGGCCTGTATTAGACATGAATGGGAGAGCGTTCCTATTTCTAAACTTGAGAAACTGGTCTCCTCTGCCCCAGACATCTGTTGAATGTTGTAAGAAGAAGGGGGGATGCCACACAGTGGTAAAAATAGCCTTGTCCAATTATTTTTGGAATTTGTTGACGCCATGAAATATTGAAACAACATATTTTTCCCTTAAATTGATACATTCTCTCAGTTTAAACTTTTCATCTGTCATCTATGTTCTATTACGAATAAGATATTGACATTTGCCATCTCCACATCATTGCATTCAGTTTTTATTCACAATTTGTTTATTGTCCCAACCTTTTTGGAATTCGGTTTGTACTATAACAGGATCCGTAATCTTCCTCAAATGAACTGCTTCTAGGAACCGTGTAGCCGAACACATAATTGTTAATAAATACTGATTTCCAGCCTTTGTTTTAGGCAGGGGACCAACACAATCAATGACTACTCATTCAAAAGGCTCACCCATAATGAGCACTGGGCAGAGAGGAGCTGGTGGAACAATCTTATTTGGTTTACCAGTACACTGACACTCATGACAGGAACGACAGAAAGTAACAACATCTCTTTTTAGGCCAGGCCAACAGAAACACCTCAAAACGCGGTCATACGTTTTTGTTATACCTAAATTACCAGACCATGGACTATCATATGCCAAACACAGAATATGTTGTCTGTATGAAGCAGGCAGAACTATTGAGCCACACTACGCAGACCAGCATTCTTAATGTCAGTCCAGCGACACAACAATAAACCATGATCAAGGTAATAAGATACAGACCCACTCCCACTAAAGTCATCAGCTACTGTTTTGTCTGCTTTATCCAAACACTGAGAAAAAGAAGGAACTGAACGCTGTTCTTTAATGAGCTTCCTACCAACACTTAACTCTATAACCGACAAAGGATGCAGCTCTTTAGTTTTGTGACATGTACCAAAACTGAGCTTAGAAAAACAGGTCTGAAAAACACAGCTGATCGTCATCCAGAAAAGTATCAGACAAATATACAAAATCTGCATTTTTACGTGCCTGAGCATGGGTAATCACACATGCAGAAAACACAACAGGATCCACAATACTGCTCTGAACAGGAGTGTCTACTACTTCAAGGCTACAATACACCTGACCTCCTGCAATATCATTGCCTAAAATCAAATCCACATCTTCAATAGTGTATCACATACCGCTAGTTTACACTAAATCAGAGCTTAAGTGTACAGTATGAAGGAGCACTTTAACATATCCAAACTTCTACACACAACATGTACACCACTGAAAGACAGAGCAGAGAAAGGCAAAATGCTAGATAAAATAAGTGATTGGGCCGCACCAGTGTCTCTTAAAATCCGAACTGGAGTTGTCTTCTCATCTTTCCCCAAACTCACACTACCTTTAGACATAAAAGGTTGAAAGGTAGAATTATCTTTGTGATCCTTAACGGCCAAGTCACGACATGCCGTATTCACAAACGCAATGCCAGTAGTGCCGCTACCTGGTGGTTTTCCTTGTTTCTCTAGCTTTCGCTTCAACACTAAACAACCTTGAGCAATATGGCCACATTTGTGACAGTAATAACATTCATGGGAATAATACGAACGTACGGGTGAACGACCCATATTTCCAGACCTAGGCTGAGTGTTCTCCTCTTTAGGTAAAACACTTAAACACGGTTTGTGTGTGAGCACAAACTCATCAGCGAGCACAGAGGCTTGTGAAACAGTCATCACGGAGCGTTCATTTAAATAAACCACCACTCGTTCAGCGAGGCAATTCTTAAACTCCTCTAACAAGACTAACTCACGCAAATACTCAAAATTATCCACCTTATTGGCACTACACCATTTATCAAAGAGCACTCTTCTCATGACTAAACTCTATATGTGTTTGCGTTGGCTGCTTCTTTAACTGTCAGAAACTGTCTGAAGATTTTGGGACTAATTCATAAGGCCGAAAAATAGCCGCTTTAACAATCTCATACTGTAAACTATCTTGTAACGACAGACTATAGCAAACCTCTTGGGCTTTTCCCACAAGTCTACACTGCAGTAATAATGACTATACTTCGCTAGGCCAACCAAGAGTCACAGCAATTCTCTCAAACACACTAAAGTAGGTATCAACAAAGGCACAAGAGATATCCGTTTACTTAAATGAAACGCAGGTATCTGGGATGCATTCATAGCAGGCACAGTCACATATTTTGTTAGTAGTAAGTAGAAAGCTTTGTAGTAAGCTTTGCATTCAGGCGTTCAAAACAGCGTTTTCCAGCCTTGTAAGCGCCTAAAACAGTGTTTCTGAGCAACACTTAGTGCCAAAATGCAACTTTTGCAGAATGACTTATAAACACATATTTTGTTAGTTACCAGTGTTAGAATGTAAAAACAAGCTGTTTTATCATGTTAGCAACATTACAAATGCATTTCCAAGCAAGTAGTAAGCTTTGCATTCAGGCGTTCAAAACAGCGTTTTCCAGCCTTGTAACGCCTAAAACAGTGTTTCTGAGTAAAACTTAGTGCCAAAATGCAACTTTTGCAGAATGACTTATAAACACATATTTTGTTAGTTACCAGTGTTAGAATGTGAACAAACAATCTGTTTTATCATGTTTGCAACCTTACAAATGCATTTCCAAGCAAGTAGTAAGTTTTGCATTCAGGCGTTCAAAACAGCGTTTTCCAGCCTTGTAACGCCTAAAACAGTGTTTCTGAGTAAAACTTAGTGCCAAAATGCAACTTTTGCAGAATGACTTGTAAACACATATTTTGTTAGTTACCAGTGTTAGAATGTGAAAACAAGCTGTTTTATCATATTTGCAATGTTACAAATGCATTTCCAAGCAAGTAGTAAGCATTGCATTTAGGCATTCAAAACAGCATTTTCCAGCCTTGTAAGCGCCTAAAACAGTTTTTCTGAGCAAAACTTAGTGCCAAAATGCAACTTCTGCATAAGGACTTTTAAACACATATTTTGTTAGTTACCAGTGTTAGAATGTGAAAACAAGCTGTTTTATCATGTTTGCAATGTTACAAATGCATTTTAAGGTTGCAAACATGATAAAACAGCTTGTTTTCACATTCTAACACTGGTAACTAACAAAATATGTGTTTATAAGTCATTTTGCAAAAGTTGCATTTTGGCACTAAGTTTTGCTCAGAAACACTGTTTTAGGCGCTTACAAGGCTGGAAAACGCTGTTTTGAACGCCTGAATGCAAAGCTTACTACTTGCTTAGAAATGCATTTGTAAGGTTGCAAACATGATAAAACAGCTTGTTTTCACATTCTAACACTGGTAACTAAGAAAATATGTTTATAAGTCATTCTGCAAAAGTTGCATTTTGGCACTAAGTTTTGCTCAGAAACACTGTTTTAGGCGCTTACAAGGCTGGAAAACGCTGTGTTGAACGCCTGAATGTAAAGCTTACTACTTGCTTAGAAATGCATTTGTAAGGTTGCAAACATGATAAAACAGCTTGTTTTCACATTCTAACACTGGTAACTAACAAAATATGTGTTTATAAGTCATTCTGCAAAAGTTGCATTTTGGCACTAACTTACTCAGAAACACTGTTTTAGGCACTTACAAGGCTGGAAAACGCTGTGTTGAACGCCTGAATGTAAAGCTTACTACTTGCTTAGAAATGCATTTGTAAGGTTGCAAACATGATAAAACAGCTTGTTTTCACATTCTAACACTGGTAACTAACAAAATATGTGTTTATAAGTCAATCTGCAAAAGTTGCATTTGGCACTAAAAGTTTTGCTTGTGAAACACTGTTTTAGGCGCCATACTGGAAAACGATGTTTTGAACGCTCTGAATGCAAAGCTTACTACTTGCTTGGAAATGCATTT